>VMOF01000001.1:47381576-47756576 GCA_011764245.1 Trialeurodes vaporariorum
TTCGATAAGTTTTCGGCTGCTTGAAACAAGCCGATAAAAGTCGATAGCTTATCGAATTTGGCGGAGGGATACTTGGTTACAGAGGTGTATTTTTCGATAAACAATGTAGAGGGGCCAATAGCAGCCCTTCATTTATCCAGGCTACCAGTTTTATCCACTGATTTCAAAGATCGGCCTGCTGGTGGTCTGCGCAACTGGCCAATAACCCTGAGGTCCCAGCAGGTCGATCTTTGAAATCAGTGGATAAAACTGGTAGACTGGATAATTGACGGGCTGCTATTGGCCCCTCTACACTGTTTATCGAAAAATATACCTCTGTAACCAAGTATCCCTCTGCCACATTCGATAAGCTATCGACTTTAATCGGCTTGTTTCAAGCAGCCGAAAACTTATCGAATGAGGCGGAGGGAAACTTGGTTACAGCGAGGTGTATTTTTCGTTAAATACATTAGAGCGACTAATGGTAGCCCCTCATTTATCCAGTCTACCAGTTTCATTCACTGATTTCAAAGATCGGCCTGCTAGCTGGCTCGGATCCTGGCAGAGATGACAAGATTTGACGGTGTCTGATCTGACATGAATGTAACACTCGTTTCTCTTTCATATTTCCTTCTTCTCGTTTCTTCTATTTTGTCTGTTGAGCTCTGGTTGGCAAAAGAGGACATTTAAACTTTCGATAGGGGGGGGGGGGGGGGGACTAAAAGTAAACCGAAAAACTGAATATCGCAAATTGATCCAGTATCGAAATGCGAAATTCAATTTTTTTTTTTTACTTTCTATATTCGCTACGAAATGTTATACATTCCAGTCTAATAAGAAACTCTACATCTCCGCAGAGACACACTGAGAAAAGTCTCAATGGGGCCGTTGAAAGGGTCTGAAATTTTGTGTTTTTTATGCAGTAAATGATAGTACTTGATGAGCTGAGAACAATGGTGCCTTTGGTTTTTTCATAAGTGTCCCAGTTTTGGAGATACATACGAGTAAAGTTGTAAAAAATCGTGGGCGTAGTGACGTCACAACGCGGAATCCCCATTTAAAACAATGTATTTCGGGCCAAAATATCATTTCCAGAACAATGGGACTTGTTTAGAAACCAAAGGCATATTTGTTCTCAGCTCATCAAGTACTTTCATTTTCTTCATAAAAAACACAAAATTTCAGACCCTTGCAACTGCCCCATTATGTAGGAATCTCCCGGCTACACTGAAAAAACAAAGGTTAGACAACTGAAGCAGCCTTTTAAAATAGCTTCGCGGAGCAAAAGTTCTGGCTCTGCCGGAGCAAGTTGCAGTTGTATTGAAGCACTACATCGGTAAAGTAGCAGTCAATCTTCATGCTTCATTGCTTTTGCTCCATCGAAGTAGAGCTTCGGGTACGACCACTACTCGTTCCGGTAGAGCTAGAACTTTTGCTCAGCGAAGCTATTTTAAAAAGCTGTTTCGGTTGTACTCAAACTTCGTTTGTCCAGTGTATATAGTACGTCTGTGTAGCTCCAGTACCTACTATGTCTCAAACTTTTTGTCATTTTAGGCGAATTTTCGCCTCTAATATATTCGACTAAATTCGACAAAACCATTGCCAACCTATGCATAATAACAGTGGATGACACGAAACTGGATCGTGTTTTTCGAACTTTTTCGGTGTTTTCAGTCATCGATGGAATCAATTCGATTTTGAATTCTAGTCCGGAGGTGAATTCGAAATCGAATTGATACCATCGATGCTCCGAAAACACATCTAAAAACACAATTGAGTTTCCTCGAATATGTAGTTAGGTTGGTATTGTTTATGATATTCGATCGTGAAAATTCGCCTTTTGTGAGTCTGTGAGTGAATTTTGTGATTTTTGAATGCTCTTATCGTATAATGTCCGCTGAATTTGACTCGAGAATTAACTATTCAATCGCTTACAGCAAAAGTTAGCAAGAGCCCCATTCGTCGACTGCACGGACATTATTTTCACAGAAAAAACAGAAAAAAACACTTTGCTAGCGCTGACGAAACCTTTGGTAGAAAAATGACTCAGCAAAAGACTTTAGTTGAGCCAACCAAAGGTTCTTTACGCTTAACTAAAGAGATTTTGCTGGGTGAATAAAAAATGTGGTTGGCCCAACAAAAGTCTTTTGCCGGGTCATTTTTCTACCAAAGGTTTTGTCAGCGCTACCAAAGTGTTTTTTCCCGTTTTTTCTGTTTTATTCGTTGACTGTGCTTCTTATAAAGTCTGACAACGCCGTGGAAAGGTGAGTGGTGGCAAAAGGTGGTGCTAGTGGTGCGGGTGGGTGGTTGGGAGGGACTTCGCGGGAGAAAAGGACGCGGTTTTGAACGAGTAAGTATATCTATGCCTTGTGTCCTCGTGAGCGGGATGGCGAGCCCTTATAGCCTGGTCTCTGCTCTGCTCTGGTCCCTAGACCCTAGTCCCTTGTCCCTGTCCCCAGTCTACTCTCTCAATATTAAGAGCTTTTCTTCTCATCGTTGCACCGCGACGTAGGGAGGGGGGTAGCAGAGGTAAAGCTCAGTGGCGGCGATCGAATCTCAACAGCTATTGTCTTTTCTCTCCACTCTCCCATTTTACCCTAATGAATCAGGCCTCCCTGCCCAACCCAACCACCCTCCTTCACTCTCTTCCACCACACTCTCTCCACTTTCTCTCTCTCTCTCTCTCTCTTTCTCTCGCTCTCTATCCTTCACTTTATTCGCTCTCCCAGTCATACTTTCTACATCTTTTCCTCCTTTCTCTCTCTCTCTCTCTCTCTCTCTCTCTCTCTCTCTCTCTCTCTCTTTCTCTCTCTCTCTCTCTCTCTCTCTCTCTCTCTCTCTCTCTCTCTTTCTCTCACTCTCTATCCCTCACTTTATTCGCTCTCCCAGTCATACTTTACATCTTTTCTTCCTTTCTCTCTCTCTCTCTTTCTCTCTCTCTCTCTTTCTCTCTCTTTCTCTCTCTTTCTCTCTCTCTCTCTCTCTCTCTCTCTCTTCTCTCTCTCTCTCTCTCCCTCTCTCTTCAGAAGTACGTCCTCGACGATGTCCGTCGACAAAAGATTTGCAAACAATTTGAACGGGATGATGCGCGGTTAATGCGCACTGTGGGGACATTTCCTGTCAGTCTTGGAGCAGACATGATAATTTTTTACCATCTAAAAGTTTGACGCTCTCTATGACAAGATTTTCTTTTTGTTATTTATTTTCAATCAAAATATAAATTTTCAGTAGATTTTGACTCACAAAGACTAGAAAACATACTGAATAAATTTCCAACATTTATTGCTGCATGCAAAAGCCACTGAGATTTTATTTTACATTTTTACATATGGGGTCAGCAAAGGAAGCATTGACGCAAACAAAGTTATGTAGCTCCCATCTCCATCATTTTCCCTATGAACTTATGAGTTGAAAAAAGATCATCTTAGGAACTACTAAAATTATTTTTATCTCCTTGAGGCGAATCTTTAATCCCCCCCCTCCCCCCCCCAAGAATATAGGAAGAAGGAGTATTGTCTCCGCATAAAAACTTCGGAAGTTGGTTCTCCTGATGTAAGTTCAGGGGTGAAGGCTGATCAAATCTGGCCGCCATGTTTGACGTCATCTTGGTAAATAGTATAGTATACTACGTGGCATGTTATCATTCAGTGGTAGGGATCGTACCTTGGGCGTTTATTGGTCATTTGTGATTATCAAGCTGTGTCATCAAGGTGCCAAAATCTGTGAGCGGTCTCCACTTCTATGCTTACATCATGCTGAGTTCTCTTCAGTAACGGGTCTCTCCACCTGCGAATTTAAAAGCGCGAATTGACTGCTTGAGCCAATGGGATTCTCTGCTGTCGATACATCGGACTCGACCTATCGACTTCAGGCAGCTCATTGGCTCAATCAGTCTATTCGCGTTTTTAAATTCGCAGGTGGAGAGACCCCTTTAGTTTCCATGTATACAGTCGGCGAATCAAATAATGTCAGTCGATTCCTTAAATTTTAGCAAGGTAGGCCACCTGCAATGCTTCAATCCATTGTGTTAAGTATGGCAGGTTACCTATCTGAACCAAAATCCAAGGAATTAACTGACATTATTTAATTCGTTGACTGTACTTGTGATCTCAAAAGACATTGTCCTAAAAAATAGTATGTGCGTCTGTCCGTCTGTCAGTCTTGTCAATCTGCCCGTCCGTCTGTCCGTCAATCTATCAATATGTCCGTCTGCCCGTCTGTCCGCCTGTTCTTTTGTCCGTCTGTCAGTGACATGTCATAACTCTCGATCTATTCTCGTCCAATTGCATTCAAATTTGGCCATGAGGGGTTTCTTTTTGATTGTTCAACGTTTTCCGCTCGAGGATTCATGCATGGTGTCACCTTCTAAGAGAAAAAATTCTTGCGTTTTGAATTAACGGAAAAGTATCCACTTGCATGCAATTTTAGCTCCACTGTGCGACGTCGATGCGCCTTGATGACATTCTCGATGCTCTCGCGGGGAGGCAGAGAGACATATTTTGCCACGCTTGATTATGCCCTCGCTTTTCTCGCGTGTCCTCGTGGAGAATCCACCATTCCTTCTTCCATCCCACCCGCCCTCTTTTTTTTTTTTTTTTTTTTTTTTTTAATTTCTCATCGGTGCAGGACAAAAAAAGCTCGGATACATCATCGCATTGCTCGCTTTGGTTCTTTTCCTTCGAAAACTTCGCGAATTCCCATTCCTCCCCCCCTTCCTCCCTCCCCTTCCTCCCTCCCCCTCCTCCCTCCCATTCCTCCCTCCCCCTCCTCCCTCCCCTCCCCCCCACCCTCCCGCCTCCCATCCCCTTCCACCAACCCCTCTTTTGTCTTTTCGCTAGTATAAATGGAACGATTCGAAAGAAAAATGAAGCAATATGCACGCTCAAATTAAGTCATTTACGATTTCGGTTCAGAAAACGTCGGAGACTTTCCGAGCCCTCAAGTTCTCCCCCACCCCATCCCCAGCCTTATCCCCACCCCCAACCACAAACCCCACCTGACTCTCCCCTCCGCCTCCCCTATCACTCGAAAGATAGAAGAGTATACTTTATTCTGACCGGAACAAAGAAAGCCATTAAATCAAATAGCTGTGTATTAATTCATCCCTCCGTTTCCATGCATCCCCGTAATTCCCGGAAAATTCCTCGCTAAATCCCTGGAACCTTCCAAGACAACGGAGGCTGAGGATCCACGCTAGAGCTCATTCTCCGATTCCTCTCCTTTTAATTTCAGGATATTAAGTATAACGCACCTGATTATGACATCTTGTCAAGACTAATGCCTTGCACTCTCGACTTCGCGTAGACAATTGCAAAAACCTCCCCGCGCGCCCGCGTCGAGTCTAAAGTGAGGGATATTTAGATGTGTATTCGACGCTGAAGAGTGACGATACAGCGATATATATATACGAATGAGCTGAGTGAAATAAAAGATATTTAGCTTGCCGAGGAGTGCTCTCGGTGAAAGGATACTGGATAAACAATGGGAAGGTTTGCTTTATGGCGGTTTTCATGAACTTCGCATTCTTCAGTTGAGTCGCGTAACAATGATGATGGATGTGGGCAACCACGGAGAACTGGTGGGTATTGAAACCAACCTCAATCAAAGCTGAGTCGTCGTAAATTATCTTAATGCTCGTTAATTATCGTGGGTACTTAAAATCTTATAGGAATGAATTGTTTTTGGTTTAAATAACTCAAGAAGTTTTGATTTGCAATATTAATGGGTTTACTGCGAAAATATATAAATAAATAATTAAATAGATAAATAAATAAATAAATAACTAAATAAACTAATAAAAAGATAGATACATAGATACATAAATAAAATGAGACGGAAAATGGAAACTAAGCCAGAAAGGAAATAAAAACCCGAAACGTCTCATGTGCATATGGCTCTCTGTTATCGGTTCCTAACCTCGGTGTGTTGCCTACATTGCCAGTCGTGTATCCGATATGATTTGGGTCAGACTTACATTTTTTTATGTTTTGTTTTTCTATGTGTTTTAACTACCGATTGATGAAGACTTTGTAATTTTGGATCGAAACGCGCTTCGGGTTTTTATTTCCTTCCTGGCTTAGTTCCCATTTTCCGGCTCATTTTATAGTTATTTGTCGAATTTTGTTTTAACATTCTCGTACATAAATAAATGAATAAATAGATAGATAAATAAATAAATAAATAAATAAATAGGTACACAAATAGATGCACAAATAGATAAAAAATTGATTATCGTTCAAATTCGTTTTGGGATAAAATACGAAAGTCAAATTGGGGGAAAAGCGGAAGATGACCATTGACCGTGTACTCGTAAATATAAACTTACTGAAATGCACGAAAATACTATGATCTATGTAATATTTTCTCAACGAGTGGAGTCGTCATTTACTTTTAAGATATTTTGATATTGTAACAGCGATTCCGCTGACAGAGAATATATTACAGATATGAAAGAGAACAAAACAGGATCAAAGCTAAAAATCAATTAAAATAAAATAAAATGATTGTGGGACGTTTCGAGGCTCAAACATAGGCTCAATGATGACTTAAAAAATAATTACATCGAGATTTACTTTAACTCATTTGAAAGCTAATAAGCTGACAAAAATGGTGATTTTATCAGTTCAAGTTTATTTTGATCAGTTATTCTTTACCTATACGGTGATAGATGCAGTGTGTTTGAACTCCTGTAGGTATTTAATCGCTTTAAAAGTTCATAAAAAGAAGACCAGTTGAGAAAAACTTAATCTGTGGATACCAATATACTATACTCGTTAGCTTATTAGGTAGGTATAGAATGAGCTAAATCTAATCTCGATGTAATTATTTTGTAAGTCACCATTACGCTTGATCTGAATTTTTTTAATCATATAAGTAAACGGCTTGAAAATTGCCTAGAATTGCTATTTGCCTGCGACATATATACAAATCAAGGCAGCTTTGATTCGAACACATGCGTCAGAAAAGCATTAGCGCTACGACAAAAGTCTCATATTATTTATCTTTTCTCCGTAATTGAAACACGACTATATTAAACAAGGACAGACAAAGGAGGTTTAAACTTCCTCTTCCTATCCTTTTTTAACATATACATTCAAAAGACGAGGAAACGAGAGAGATGGAAAAGGTCTTGGTCTCGCCTTTGAAGGGCATCGCGTTGGCTTTAGCCCTCATCCCCTGTCCTTTTCTAACGCATGCGTTCAAATGGGGAGAAAGAGAGAGAAAACCAAATTCCTGGATCCGCATTTGAATAGAACCACAGACGAGGGCATCCTGCAGCCTTCTGCCTCCTCGTGCGCATTTATTAAAAAAAACTCAATTCTTGCAGAATGCTAGATAAAATATTGAAATTTTATATCATGGACGCCTCCTACTCTCATGCTTTGCTCGTGCAATTGCTTTTCATAGAAATTTCTCAATCATTTCTCGGTATGTTTCACTCGCTGAACCTCTTTGGAAAATCTGCGAAATCAATAACCCGCGCTGTTCGCCGAAAGTAAGTCGTCGCTAACCTGCTGCAGAGAAAAATGGATGAATTCGAAGACGCAAGAAAGTCACCGTGCATCGGAAAGAGGCATCGGAAGGTAGTGGCGAGCGGGGAGGGGGTGGGGTGGGTTTCAAGGAGGATATAGAAACATACAAACAGACGTACATTGAGAGGGAATTAATTCTTTGTGACGTATGAAAAAACGCACTCGGATAAGCTTGCATATGCTTTTATGAAAGTCACGTTGTGCAACAAATTGAGAGACGCAAGGTGTTTGAATCACTCTTTTGCTCCACGGCTCATCCTTTGGCGCTCACGTGACGCGTCGCCCAAACTCCCGGAAAAAAAGAAAAGGTTTGAGCTCAAGAGAGAGGGGGAGAGGGAGAGGGAGAAAGGGAAAGGTAGTGAGAGAGAGAGAGAGAGAGAGAGAGAGAGAGAGAGAGAGAGAGAGAGAGGAGAGAGAGAGAGAGAGAGAGAGAGAGAGTAATACCTAATGCCGACTGACGCAATATAAGCGTTTGATTTGAAGGAGTGGAAGAGATAGGTAAAAGGTTAGTAGAGATAGATAAAGGGTAGAGATAGGTATAAAATGACTGAATAAATACAGTGAGGTCAAAACAAAAAGTAGCTGCTTTGATTGGCTCAAACTGAGCTCTGATTTGGCTCAGCATCATATTTTTAACATAAATATATGTTTTTTATAATATAAATTACACACGGAAAAAAAACTGCAGTGAAAATAACCATACGGATACCTGATTTTGGCACCTGCTAGATGTTATGGTAATGTTAACCAGAAGTATACTATGTTTTGACTAGGTACTAGGTGATGTTACCTGATTACATGTCGAATTCACTCAAAGTATCGGTAAATGTACCATACTTCTGGTCAAGTTTACCATAACATCTAGCAGGTGCCAAAATCAGGTATCCGTATGGTTATTTTCACTAATCTTTTTTTTTTCCGTGCAGTAAATACAGGGTGTTGAAAAACTGTTCCCGAATATTTCAGGGGCGGATTCTACAGGTCAAAATAAGACCTTTTTTTCCTATAAACATGTGTCCGAAAATGCCCCCCTTTTGAGCTACAGCCCCCCAAAGTTTTAAAAAATTTACGGTTTTTTTGGAATAGCGACCACTATTATGAACCAAATGTCTTAAAACTTGGTGTCCTACGGTAATTTTACGCGTAGAATCCATTAATGACCTCGAAAAATTCAGGAATTGAGTCTAACTGTACTTTTCACGCAATCTTGCACCTTTAACGACACGAATTTTATGTTACGGGTTAAAATTTTGAAGAATAATTAGCGAAATCAGATGCGAAAAACCCTTAGAAAGATTTTTGGTCCTCCTTGTTTTTTTCGATACGACGCGTTTTAAGCGAGATAATCGCTGCACAGTGCGGAAAAGTCAGCGCTTTTACCATAGCGGCCGGCCCGTAGAAGCAGCGGAGAGGCGGGTTGCATACTAACTGCCGTTTTTCATGGTAAAAGCGCTGACTTTTCCGCACTGTGCAGCGATTATCTCGCTTAAAACGCGTCGTATCGAAAGAAACAAGGAGGACCAAAAATCTTTCTAAGGGTTTTTCGCATCTGATTTCGCTAATTATTTTTCAAAATTTTAACCAGTAACATAAAATTCGTGCCGTTAAAGGTACAAGATTGCGTGAAAAGTACAGTTAGACTCAATTCCTGAATTTTTCGAGGTCATTAATGGATTCTACGCGTAAAATTACCGTAGGACACCAAGTTTTAAGACATTTGGTTCATAATAGTGGTCGCTATTCCAAAAAAACCGTACATTTTTTAAAACTTTGGGGGGCTGTAGCTCAAAAGGGGGGCATTTTCGGACACATGTTTATAGGAAAAAAAGGTCTTATTTTGACCTGTAGAATCCGCCCCTGAAATGTTCGGGAACAGTTTTTCAACACCCTGTATAACCGGTGAATATAAATATCACAGAAGTAAAACGACAATCGACCCTTTAGTATAGGTTCCAATGGGAGAAAAACGTCAATCGATTGAATCAAGAGCTTCAACCAACAACCGATTCAGTCTCTCGACGAGTATGGTATCTTTATGACCACACTGTATTTATTCAGTCACTGTTGGCGAGAACAGGACAGAGTGAAGTATGAAAGTGAGGGAGATAAGAATGGTGCATTTTGTCGAGGGGGGGCGGGGGGGGGGGGGTTGAACGGCGTAGGTGTACAACGCGTTGCTCAGGAAAAGAAACAAAAAAAAAAAAAAACAACCGTCACATGGAGATGAGATCACCTGAGCTGAGTCTCCGAGGTAACCGTTCCAAGGCGTAACTTTACAACGAACGAATGAACGAACGAATTGTCCCCACCTATCCACTGCTGATCCTCCGATGCCAGATCCGAGAAGACTCGGCGAGTTGCCGGGCCCAGATTTTTTTTCCCGCTCCAAAATGAAAGCGACTATTTATATATATGTATATTTATACACACACATAAAAAGTCATCGCTGCTGCACGTTTTTTTTTTTTTTTTTTTTTTTTTTTTTCGGGGGCACCATCCCGCTTCCACCATTCCACCATCCATCATCCACCGATGCGCGACCCAAGTCAAGCGTGTGAGCGTACAACAGTCGAAAACGTTTTATTAAAATATCATCTACATTTTTATCTTTTCCAATAAAAAAAAAAAAAAAAAAAAAAAAAGTAAAAAAAGGGAAGAAAAGAGCCCTGGAGTTCTTTGCCAGCTCCAGCTTTGCGATGCCCCCTCCCTCCAAATAACAGGTTCAGACAATGTTTGGTAACGCGTTTTTACTCATCATTTCCTCGAAAGTTCTGGCATTCTCTATATACATACGCGAGCCCCTTTCCCCTCCTAAGTGCTCGTCCCTATACACCCTCTCTCGCTTTTTAAATACAATTTCAGTTCTTTGTCGTTTTCGTCGAATCTTTGCGCCGTTGCTACCTAACATCTCCAACACTCGCCAGGTGGAAATGAAAATAGGAGCCAACGCGTGGAAAACTAATATCAAGGACAAGAAGAGGTAAAAAAAAAAAAAAAAAAAACCTATAGGATTTTCAGGAACAAAGCTGATGGTGACAAACTAAACGACAGATCCGATGTTACTACGTACAAAATGGCAAAACGCGTGGTTGCCAGAACGCACGAGTCACCATTGTATTTGATTGTGGAAACGATAAATTATTGTATTTTTGCGTTTTCTATTTGATCCGCTTTAGCGGAGAAGTAGACATGGATTTCCTCGACCATTTAAACGTAAAAAAATAATAGATTTTGAGATGGGGTAACCTAACTCACCCAGAGTTGATGTTATTGCATGCATAGGTTCAAGAGGCGGAAAAGCGTGATTGCCAGATCGCATAAATTCCCAATGTATTTCATGAATGTGGTGTGATTTCTAACGATAAATTATTGTATTTTTGCGTTTTCTATTTGATCCGGCATCAGTGGAGAAGTCAACACGGATTTCCTCCATTTAAATGTGAGGAAATAATCGATTTTGAGATGAGGTAACCTAACTCACCTAGAATCGATGTTATTGATGATTGCGGTATAATTTCCAACGATAAATTATTATATTTTCGGGTTTTCTGTTTGATCTGGCTTCATCGGAATCGTCGATTCTCAATTCCGAATTGACATTCCGGTCATCATCAGAGCAAAATTAGCGTTAATCAAGGCGCACGCAAACTTAGACGGGAACATACCGCGCTGTTGTTCAAGAAGTCAGAAAACTTAAACACCAGCGGAGGCGGGCTGTTTTGTTGAGAGGGAGAGGGGAAATATGGCAGAGATGATATTCAAGAGATCTCGCTGGCGACTTCTTATAATGTAATCCATTCAAAAACAATCATGTCTAACTTTTGCTTCGGCTTGATTTATTGTTTTACGCTGCCGCCGACTGAGCGAACTGAACTCTACTCTCCTCTCCGGCGCGGGAGTAAACCGCGCTCACTCAGCCAGCGTCGGCAGCAGCGAACGAACGAAACGATCTTTCCTGAGGGACTTTTCTGAAGAAACTTTTAGACGGTGTTTAATTTCTGATAAAACCCATGGCTCGAGAAATGGACGCCATTTCTCTTTTCTCCTTGTTATATTTCCCTACTTATAGTTGCATTGTTTTATTGGGCAGTGAGTTAGCTTCAACCCCCTCCCTCCCCCATGCACTCACAACTCTCTCTTCAACCTCCTCTTTTCGTCCCTTCCTCATCCCTCTCTGTATCACCCCCTAAGTCCCTTTTCGTCCCTTCGCCCACCCCTAATCGCCACAAACTCCTGGACCCCCCTCTCCTTCCCCTTCAACCGTCTACTCCCCCGGTCCAATCTCCGGCAAAATATGATTCTTCGCTTTGATTATACGTTCCCCGTTCGCTATTCTCGACTCCTACGGTCCGTGTTTAAAACTTAACTCTCACTGGGATCTGGATTTCTAAGAAAATGCGCGCGAGTTCGCAACAATGACTACACACGCCCAGCCCCAAAGCCCAAAGCTCCTCGAGTCCTTTCTCACCTCTTAGTCATTGGCGGAACGAGAAAGTCTCTATCTCTCTCTTTCCACCATTGAAACGCGTGTGTTCGACAAGGATTAGGCGAGGGGGATGAAACCCACTCTTACTATCCTTTTCCACCTTATTCATTCAAAGGGAAAATGAGAGAGATGGAAGATATCTTGGCGAGATGCTCGGTGCATTTTCGAGTGGGGGGGGGATGAGATTCGTTGCTCACCGCTCACCACTCAACGCTTAGCTCTCAACTGCATGTGGGGGTGGGTTGGGGGGGGTGGGGTTTTTTTTTTGGGTGGGGGGTGGGTGGGGGGGTGGGGGTGGGGGGTGGTGGTTGGTTAGTTAGTGTGTTAACGTGATGGTGAATGAGTGAGGGTGAGTGATGGGGGTGAGGTGAGTGAGGTGAGGGAGTGAGTGAGTGAGTGGTGAGTGAGGAGGGAGTGAGGGGAGTGAGTGTGAGTGAGTGAGTGATGTGAGTGAGGGGAGGGGTGAGTGAGTGGGTGAGGAGGGTGAGGGGAGTGAGTGAGTGGGAGTGAGTGAGTGAGTGAGTGAGGGGAGTGGTGGGGGTGAGTGAGTGGTGAGTGGGGTGGGTGGGGGGGGGAGTGGGTGGGTGGGTGGGGGGAGTGAGTGAGTGAGTGAGTGAGTGAGGGAGTGGAGTGAGTGAGTGAGTGAGTGGGAGTGAGTGAGTGAGTGAGTGAGTGAGTGAGGAGTGAGTGAGTGAGTGGGGTGAGTGAGTGAGTGAGTGAGTGAGTGGGGTGAGTGAGTGAGTGAGTGAGTGAGTGAGTGAGTGAGTGAGTGAGTGAGTGAGTGAGTGAGTGAGTGAGTGAGTGAGTGGTGAGTGAGTGAGTGAGTGAGTGAGTGAGTGAGTGAGTGAGTGAGTGAGTGAGTGAGTGAGTGAGTGAGTGAGTGAGTGAGTGAGTGAGTGAGTGAGTGAGGGAGTGAGTGAGGTGAGTGAGTGAGTGAGGAGTGAGTGAGTGAGTGAGTGAGTGAGGAGTGAGTGAGTGAGTGAGTGAGTGAGGAGTGAGTGAGTGAGTGAGGGTGAGTGATGAGTGAGTGAGTGAGTGAGTGGGGTGAGTGAGTGAGTGAGTGAGTGAGTGAGTGAGTGAGTGAGTGAGTGAGTGAGTGAGTGAGTGAGTGAGTGAGTGAGTGAGTGAGTGAGTGAGTGAGTGAGGAGTGAGGGGTGAGTGAGTGAGGGGGAGTGAGTGAGTGAGTGAGTGAGTGAGTGAGTGGGGAGTGAGTGAGTGAGTGAGTGGGAGTGAGTGAGTGAGTGAGTGAGGGAGTGAGTGAGTGAGTGAGTGGGAGTGAGTGGTGAGTGAGGAGTGAGTGAGTGAGTGAGTGAGTGAGTGAGTGAGTGGTGAGTGGGAGTGGTGAGTGAGGAGTGAGTGAGTGAGTGAGGAGTGAGTGAGTGAGGAGTGAGGAGTGAGTGAGTGAGTGAGGGGGAGTGTGAGTGAGTGAGTGAGTGAGTGAGTGAGTGAGTGAGTGAGTGAGTGGTGAGTGAGTGAGTGAGTGAGTGAGTGAGTGAGTGAGGAGTGAGTGAGTGAGGAGTGAGTGAGTGAGTGAGTGAGTGAGTGAGTGAGTGAGTGAGTGAGGAGTGAGGAGAGAGAGAGAGGGGAGAGAGAGAGGAGAGAGAGAGAAAAGAGAGGAGAGAGAGAGAGAGAGAGGACAATTTCTTGGATCCACCAGTGCCTTGTAAATACAGAATAGCAGCGGCGGCCGGCGCGGCCTCCCGCGCTTTGTTTTTCCATCCCGCCGTGCGCAACTTTCCACTCTTGCTTTTGGCCGAGGAAAACAAAACTTTTGAATCATTACGTACATTATCAAAACTGGATTTTCAAGTTGGCTTTCCCGCCCCGCGGGGAATCCGCTCGAGTCGGTCGGAGAGTTTTAACTCCTCATTAACATCTGAAAGTTTTTCTCGCCCATCAGTTTAGGAGTTATGTCTGTCGCTTTGACAAGCCTCCGAGGCTTGCGAATGATTGGAAACGCTAGACTGTTTCTGTGACTCTGATGTTTTCATGAAAGTCTGTACGTTTGGTCCCTAACTGCCAATTTCTATTGATCTCTCATTCTCGTGTGACCATCACCATAGTGATGTCTCTGTCGAAATTTGTCATTCAAAAATTAGACGGTTTTCGCCGAATTGAATGTCAGAAAAGAATTTTACGGGCCTTCCTATGGCTGCACCGTCGAAAAAACTAAAGATGAAAACAATAAAATTACAAAAAAAAAAACTGATGTAAAATTCTGCGTCCAACATTTTCACAAAGAATTAAATTTTGGAGAGAGACGGCGTGTTATAAAGGGGTCACGTGAGAGTGAGAGAGCTAGAAGATGGTGGTTAAGAGGCAAACGTATGTCCTTTTATGAAAACATACCAAAAATCGAAAAGTCACCAGACAGCTTCTATACATTACTTCACCCTTTTCGACTCAAAGGTTTTCTTCTTCTTTTTCTTTTTCATTTTCCGAGGCAAAACATTACGATTAATCTGTCAGGTCATAGTCATCCGTAAAATAACAATTTCGTCCCCAAAGGCAGAGACCAACCAAATCCCCCCCGGCTGATTTAATGATTTTATGAAAAGAAACTACATAACGATTTTTTCTCCCGAGCTGATAATTTTTTGTGGCATTTGGTGTTTCATGTATACATATATGCTATTGTGGCTACAAATGTAATCAACTCACCCATTGATTTTATTTTTCCCCTCTTCGTACTCATTCTCTACAACTGGTCTTTTTATTTCGCTTTGTTTCAGAAATGCATATTTCGTTCAATGACGCTTGCCATAGTCACGGAAGCAAGGCTTGCGCAAACATATACTAACCAAAGCCTAGAACCGATTGGATTATGTGTTTGAGATCGTTATACGCATGCTTTGGAAGGCTATACCGCACTATAGATCATTGCGTAATTAATGGTAAGGAACTCAGTTGTAGTTCTAAGCTTTGCATCCGGATTTTCATGCATACCTTGTGATCGGAGGAAATTATATATAATGGATGTATAAAACTTATCACTTCATATCAGAAACATTTAGACATGCACTTAGAAAATCAAAGCCTGTAATATTGACGACACACATACTGTCGCAACTTCTGATTTCTTTGTGAAAAATTATTAGATGTGCTGACCAAATAAAGGCCAAAACGATCGTTACCTAGTGGCACTAGATTCTTGGTTTAACTGAGATGTATGCTAAAGTAAAACATTTTAGACCGGCTGAAGTACCAACCCAGGAGTTGCTTAAAAAAAGTAAGAGGTTGGTTTGAACACAATTTGTCATCAACAGTACACTTATAAACAAGACCTATTTTGAGATATCAGATATCCCCACGCGTTTTAAAAAAGCAAACTCTAAAAAATATTATTTTTTATTTGATTTTTTCCCATATTTGTCAATGTACTTCAGCGGAGTGGAATGTGCTGGATCCTGGAGACCATGGCTCCCGCGAAATGAGTGGAAATTTTTCTTGGGTTGTGGATAGTTTCAAAAACTCATTATTTTTCCCCATCATTAATTACTTGAACTTTAACGGACACAATGAAAAAAATTCCGTCAATACGATCCAAAGTATAACAAATTTAACAACATCCATTCAAATTCCCAATCGAACTTCAACTTGGTAGCGCATCCAATCTATTTCTGAATGTTTCTTCTTTGGTTCTAAGCCAACATTGTTGGTTGTTGGCTTCATAACAGCAACTCCATTCAAAAACGGTCAACGATTTTTGCGAAAGGGCCAATCAGGACCGTCGAAAATTAACCATGAGAAAAAGGGTTACATGGAAAAAGACTATCCTCAAATGGTGCAGGACCAACGCATGAACAAATTATGACTGCCAAAATCGCGATATTCCTTTGAGATTGGAACCTTAGAATGTCAACTGAAAAGTAAAACAAAGAGCCAAATACCAATTACAGAGCGACGCGCAGCGCCGGTAGGAGGGAGATTCGCAGGACTCTCGGCTTGGTGGGCACGGGAGCCATGTTTATTGCATACCTATCTGGGCTCGCATTGCTCAGCAAGCAATCATATGGAAACTCAACAGGGAAGGGAGGGGGGGGGGGTTGAAACGAAGAGTTGTAGTGTAGTGGTTTAATTTGATACCGGTGTACTCTGCATGAAAGAGAAACGCACATTTTCCACATTTACCCCTTTTCAGTGACTCCGCGGAGTTTTCTAAGCGGCATAGCTCGACATCTCTCGGTCTCTCAACCCCCCACCCCGAACCAACCCACCCCCACCCCCTTTCTGAATGTATTACATTTGTATCTAATACTGTTGCGTGGAAGTATAGCGACTAGCGAGCGATGGTATGTAGATAATTGAAATGAGCACGCGGGCAAATATCTTCCATCTCTGAGACCCTCCCCCCTCCCCCTCCCCTCCGCCCCCCACCCCTCCACCGCACTCACGCGCGAACCAGAGAGCAAATTCTATCATACCAGGAAGGCTCCAACCCGCAGTACACACTCAGAAAGCCCAAAGACTCCTTGTCTTCAAACTCGAGTTCCTCTTGCATAGTTTTCTTATCTCCAATTAAGCCAATCTCCTCCTCCCCCCTTCCCCCACCTCCTCCCCCCTCCTCCCTGCTTCGCCCCCTTGTATATCTCAGAACGATCCCTTGAACGTGCCCTTTTCCCCACTCATCCTTTTTTCCGCGCAGATACACCTGTAATGCCTATTGCTTATACTTTCCTTTCGCTAACCCCCTTGAAATCTTTACGTCTCAGTTTGATTCTACACTCGCAAGTTCCTTGTGAGTTAGGATACATGCAATGCCGTGATATGAGAGTATGGAAGTTAAATAAGTATATGGTTAGAAACTAGAAACCTCGATTGTCTTAACACCATATTCTTGTAGTAAAAGTAGAAACGAGCACACATTTTGACAATGAAAATCAATGTGAAATGGTGTATTTTCAGATGATTCTTTCTTACCCGGTACCAAAAAATGTAAGGGTCCCTGCAGCACACAGTGTAGCGCAGTGGCGGCTTATGCAGTTTGGCAACCATGCTTATTTGCAATTTAATTCTACGCAAAAGTATCGATATCATGGGGGTGCAATTGCACCTCCTGAAGATCGATTGTTTTACATAGGTTTAAATGGAGAGAATACGTTGTTGCCACATTGAGCGAGCCGCTACTGGTGTAGCGAGTCAATGCGAAGGGTCGGACATGGATTATATGACTATATAATGGGTCTGTTGCAAACTTTTGCTACAACGATTAGAGTGTTTAACCCTTTATAGAACAGCTTGATTTGAAAAAAAAAAAAAAAAAAAAAAAAAAACGCCACTCTTCTGTTTGTATAGGGTAGGTAGTTAACTATTCGTACTCGGGGGAGTTGGAATTGCCTATACGATGAAGTGAAGGCGCCCAATATAATCTTATGTTCTTATTGTTAGTGTCTCGAGAATCGTGTTTGTTCGGAATCATATGAGACTGAAACAATGGTCAGTTAACTCGGGAAGAAAAACGTGTTAATTCGGGCTTGGTCAGTAAAGGGTTAATCTAATGTAAAATCGCCTGAAAAGTCCATTGATGGCATCAGAAAGTCATAAAATATGCAATAACTAACTCACAAGAGGCGTTTAATGAAATCCAAGATGGCGGATAGATATCGAGCAATTTGTATGCAAGCACCACGAACATCCAATGATAGCATACCTCACAATATCGATCACAACCAATCACAACGTAAACAAACACATAACCTCTACCTTCTTTTTTTTTTTTTTGCTTGTTTTATGGCTTATACTCCAGTCAAGGAGCCTACAGCCAACTATAGACTAATGTCAGTGTGTGAATGTTTGTTTAATGTCAGAAGACAACAGGGGACTTGAAACATCCATGCTCAAAGCACTCAGATTTCCACTGTAATCTTTGCCGTGGACCCACTTTTAAGGAGACCGAGCGACAAGACGAGTGAAAATCTGCTGCCACTACCGGGATTCGAACCCGGGACCTATGGATTGGCAGTCAGGTAACCTCTACCTTCAGTGAGGTGTTGTCAAAGTTGGCCATCCTTGGATGTTCATGGTGCATGCATAGAGATCGCTCGATATTTACCCGCCATATTGGATTTTCATTAAACGCTTCTTGTGAGTTTATTATTGCATTTTATGACTTTCTGATGCCACCAATGGACTTTTTAGGCGATTTTACGTTAGATTAAACACTCTTAATCGTTGTAGCAAAAATTTGCAACAGACCCATTGTAAATTTGAATATTTTACGGTCATAAAACAAACTATATAAAGGGTGATCCTTAAAGGAAGTTTTACAATAAAACCAATGAAATTACTTTCAACTGTCTATATAGCGTATCAACAAAGATATATGCGCATTTAAAGTGGCCTCGCCGCCAGTGGCGTCGCGTGCAATTTGGCAACAATGTATTCTATCCATTCAAACTCATGTAAAATATCGAGTTCAGGGGGTGCACAGTGCACAAGGAAAATCCGATATATTTAATGAGTTTAAATGGAGCAGTTGCATTGCTGCCAGATGGCACGCGACGCCACTGCTCGCCGCGCCATGTTTGGCTTCTCCCATTAACTCACTCCACTGTGATGTGGCAGTGTGCGCAAGTCAAATTGCTTGTGGTCTCCACCGATCAGTGAGCTTAAGCACGTTACATGACTGTGCGTAAGTTACTCTCGGGACCTAGAATTTTTCGGTCCCTGACCTTTCGTTTTCTTGAATAACAAATAATGAAGAGTCTTGGTGAAAACCGAAAAAATGTCGCAAAACCCCAATTTTATTCTTGCTCATGAGAATCAATGTATTGATTTGTATGTTGATTGGTGCAATGTATTGATAAACTAAAATTGACTGTCTTGCCCTTTTGTTGATCTTTATTCAATGTTTCCTTTTGTATCCTGTTATAGATGACCGCGAGAAATCATTAATTTTGATTTTTGTGGCATTCATCGTTTGCCCTCTTACATTTTCTACTTTTGACCTGTATCTACTTTGATATTAATCCGACGGTTGCGCTCTGATGCCAAAATTAGCACTAAACACTAAAGATTCGCTTTGATGGGAGCAATATGAGAGAGAGAGGGAGGGAGAGAGAGAAAAAGAGAGAGAGAGAGAGAGAGGAGAGAGAGAGAGAGAGAGAGAGAGAGACAGAATTCCACGCCGCGCTCCTGTGTTATATGGGCCCTTTATTTCAGAGATCCCGCTTTGAATTATATCAAACTGCGGAACGAATCTTACAAGCGACAGTCTCTTTCTGAAGCCGGCCAGAGGCTAGTAAAGAGGAATATGTATATCTCTCTTTCTCTCTCTCCCATTCAAACGGATAATCTTTAGAAAGAGACAAACGGTTATAGGCTCTGAAGTCACGTGATGGCCGAAAGAGAGAAAGGTGGAGAGAAAGAGAGAGAAAGAGAGAGAAAGAGAGAGAAAGAGAGAGAGAAAGAGAGAGAGAGAGAGAGAGCGAGAGAGAAAGAGAGAGAGAGCGAGCGAGAGAGCGAGAAATATATAGAGAAATATAGAGATGGAAAGAGGAAGAGAGAGATCGTCTGCTCGTGCCCGCGCCAACCTTCGTTCCGTTCATCAGCGCAAGGGAGGATTAGTCAATGAAGAACGAATGAGCTACAAAATGAGGAATTATGTTACCATTCACAAATGCAAATATGCGACAAACAGCCGACCATCAAATTAATCGAAGAACCGGTCCATCCAATCGGAGCAAGCACCGGTCAACGCTAGAACTTGACCGGGTCAAATCGCACTCGCCGTCCGCGTCCTCATGCATCATCGAACGGTCATAGGAGGTTAATAGCTGTCGACAGGACCACAACAACATGGAAGGGATTTTCGGGATCACAGGGCAAGGCTAGCGTGGCGCGGCGCGGCGTCGCGTCCAGAATGTAAATCTAAACCGGTTCCACGCTCCCGGAATCCCTTCTGTTTTTTACCTGCTCTAGTTTTATAATTTCGGTTAATTCGTGCAAAGGGATCTCGATTACATGAGCCGTCCGTTGGATCCTTCCTGCGTATCTCCATGCGTTAACATAATTTTCGAGGATTGGAATTTATAACTCGCAAGCTATGATGTTTTTTAAATACTGAGGACTGTTTTGAAAAAAAAAAAAAAAAAACGTCGTTATGATATTTCTCTGTTCTACGCGATAACACACTTGCAGGTATATTTCATTTTTAAAACATGTTTTTAAAACACGTTTTATTAGATTTCATCTAGTCTTTTTTTTTTTTTTTTTTTGTTTAAATAAGTTTTAGAAACAATCTAAATTTGCCTCTCGAAGGTACAGACGATGTTTCGGTTTTAAAAAGTATCAAAATATTTTGGAAATGATCTTGAAATGTGCTGTTAAAATCCCTCTTGCAAACTTGTTCTCAGACGGTGCAAACATATTTCACTTCACCATATATCACGATCGTTGATTACACTCAAATAAAGCCTTTACAAAACTACAACCAAATTCGTTTTTTTACTCTCGTAAAAAATAGATAATTTTAAAACAAACCCTCACTGTTTTGACAAACGTCTGGAAGACATTGAAATGGCATGTGTTTATATCCTTTTAAAAAAAAAAAAACCCAAGAGAAGACTTAAACCAATGGAACAAATCAGGTAACAAAAACCACGTCAGGTAGACAATATTTCGCTTCAAACCAGTCGGGTGACTCATATAACCTTAAAAAAAAAAAAAAAAAAAAAAAAAAAAAAAAAAAAAAAAAAAAAAAAAACGAAAAATGGCATAGATCTTCTTAATCAACGTTTACTAATTATAGACATATTTTCTGTTCCAGGAAACATAAAGAAGTTGAATCAATGCAAAAGTCAGTTCAAGGATAAATCACAGAGAATCGATAGCGTATAAAATGGTGGATACTTTCCTCGATGTTTGAGCTTTTTGAAATTCCGTCGAAACTTCGAAAGGATGCCAAGATATATTTTTTTTTTTACATTCAGCAATATGCAGTTTGAACCGGGTAATTAAGAAGCAGTCAACTTATCAGTGACGAGGCGTGAAATTTGGCAACAATGTATTTTCTCCATTTAAATTCACCAAAAAAGTCGAACGCTTCAGTCCTTATCGGCGATGACCAGGCATTTCAACCTTTCTAATGTATTTAAATGGGAGAAAAGAACGTTGCCAAATCGCACGCCTCGCCACTGCAACTTATACAGCTGAATTTCGAGGGAGGGATGCAAATAATTTGGACAGATTTTATTTACTCTTTGATTGGAACGTTCTGCCTAGTGCCATTGATGTAATGTATTTCGGGTTTTTGACAAGCTCTGATAACACTGAACCACAGAGAGTAAGATAAAGAGAGAGAGTGCAGAAACAGAGATGTTGCGAGGATGACGACCGTAAGTTAATTTGGAGAGAGAGAGAGGGGGGAGGGGGGAGGGGGGGGGGGCTGACGCGACGGAAGGAAAAGTGAAGGTGATGCAAACGCGAAGAAACCGCACGCGATGAAGGCGCTAGTTATACGATGATAAAAGCAAATTTTGAGTCAAAGGCCGCCCGCGCCGTGTTGTTAGATTTTTAGTCAAATATGCCGTCATCTTCGCACTGATTCAGGTGGGGAAAAACAAGGTCCGAAAATGTCTATCTGGCAACACTGCAAAGTCATGGAGACAGACTTGAATCGTAGTCGGAGCCAGTGTTGCTGCATTTTCGGATACTGGGTCTGTTGCGTACTTTTGCTACAGTAGCGAGGCGTAAAATTTGGCAACGATGTACTTTTTCCATTTAAACTTACTGAAAGAATCGAATGCTTCGGTTATCGGCGATGACCTGATGTTTCGACTTTTCTAATGTGTTTAAAGGGGCGAAATGGAACGTTGCCAAATGTCACGCTTCGCCACTGTTTTGCTACAACAATATAGAACCTTGATTATTACGTTATAAAGTCAGCAAAAATAACGATGAGCACATTGAAAAGGTCCAAAAACTACTCATTATAAATCAGGAAATCATTTCAATTTCAAACAGCCCGCGCTGCACTATAGACACTATTTTGTACCGGCATACTACTACATAGACGGAACCACCATGTAATTGTAAAAGCACATCCTAAAAGGTTTTCGCACACGCGCGAATACATTTTGATCAAAATGTAGAATTGCCAACCTGACATTTCTAAAACTCAAACATAATATTCACCAAACCACCAGCAAAACGGGTGTATTGGTTTTGTTGATTGTAGATTGGTGAACAGATGACACACCATCCATTGCCAAAAAACTCTGCAGATTGACGGGCCTTCAAATTGCACAGTTGTTTGTGGTGGATTTCGGCTCATCGATTGCTTGTTTGACGATCCTAATTCGATCGTGTACGAAGCGCTAATACGTAACTAAATGAATGGGATTTCCTTCTAAGGATATGAAATATTTGCTGCATTTGCTGTCTGATCTCTTCTGGTTTTCAAAAGATTAAGTACAAAATAATACGAGAATTAGATACATGCATCTAAACGATTAAACATTCACATTTTTGTAAGTTATGTTTACATTTACGTATAAACGCGGTGGCTCCGTCTATATTTTTGTATAATAATAGTGTGTATTGTAGCTAGGGTTATTTAAATTAAAAGTGATTTCCTGAGTTAATGAGTGGATTTTGAAAGTTTTTAATGTATGCGCATTGTTCTATGTTTCCCAGTTGACTTAATGTAAAAGTTGGTACTTTATAAAGAAAATCTGGCAACATTGGACTCGTAGCATCGCGTGTGTCTCGTCGCGGAAATGTGTTCAACAAGGGAAGCCGCGGTAGGCGCGCGTCAGGCCCAGGCGATTTACTAGCGTCGCGCAATCTTATATTAGAAGCTGCAGCGTCCCTTGAACCAATACTTCGGCGACCCTTTCCCCCGTCATAGCTTTCAAAGAAAATAGAACACTAAAGAAGAAAAAATCCAAGACTCGTCTAATCTGTCATTGGACAGTTTGTCCAATGCTGTAAATCGAAAGTAATTTTGTCCAACTTTATTTTTGGTTCATTTAGGTAGTCAATGAATTTTTTGTCCATAAATGTTTGTCTCAAGTAGTTTTTGGGTCCAATGCTAATCTTAGACCTACAGATAAATTTTTTCAAAGATTATGAAAAGTCTAATTGTACTGTCCAGATGTAGGTACTGATTATTTGCAGTACTCCCTTACATTGTAAAGATACTTATCTACTTTTAAAATCTTTACGGAATTTTATCTATTAAATTGGTTCTTAGTTAAAAAGTAAACTGCTGAAAGAAATTTTGGAACGTTGCGTGATAGAGTCACACCTGTTTGATGGTAGACAAGAGCTCGTTCCAGATAGGTAGTTAGAGCTCACCAAAAATTTATTGGCAAATTTTTAATATCCATCACTTCAAATAAAAACAAAAATTGCTAGTGACTTTTGTCTCTTTTATTGCCCCTCAATGAATACTAACTTTCATTCATTTTCATTATGTCAAATGAGAAATACCCTCGGATAGATGACAAGGATTACCAGTCACATTGAAAGAACAGAAAAAATGCTTCAGTTGCGCTGACAAAACCTTTTGTTGAGCAAAAGGCTTATTCAGTAGAGTTGATTAAAGCAGTGGCTCAGCGTGCACTTTGACAACGTTGTAGTTCCTCCATTTAAACCGACGAAAAATATCCAACTATTGGGTGTTCGGTAAAGACCTTCGCATTCAACCTTGCACATGTGTTTAAATGGACGCAATAAAACGTTGCCAAATTGCACGCTACGCCACTGGATTAAAGGTTTTGTACGCTTATAACTAAGGAGATTTTGCTGTATGGGTGGATCAAAGATTTGGTTGACTCAACTAAAATATCTTTTGTTTCGTCATTTTTCTACTAAATAAGGTCTTGTCAGCGCTACCGAAGTGTTTTTGTCTGTGCAGGGGCCGCACCTTCGATTCTAAAACGATCCATATTATTTCCAGGGCTGCCGCTTTGCGTATAATCAATGCTATTTTTCAATTCACCGATGATTCCACCGGTTGAGAAAAGATTACACGGTTTAGTTCAGATCATGACTGTAATAAACTAAAATACTCGCATCTGTAATCTTTTCTCAACCGGTATGGAGTCATCGATGACTTTAAAAAACTTGCGGATATTTTAATTAATCAACGGAGTTTCCACCGATTAAGGAAAGATTACAGATCAGAGTATTTTCGTGCACTACAGTTATACACTGAACTGAACTGTGTAATCTTTTCTCAACCGGTGGAATCATCGGTGAATAGAAAAATAGCATTGATTATACGCAAAACGGCAGCCCTGATTATTCCTTCCCTCCAGCCGCTGATTCTTCCATCCATAGACAAAATTTCTCTTATTAATTTTGTCTCGCGGTGCTGAAGGGTAGAGACATCGCATTTGCCCTTTTAATGAGTTGGCGCGGCCACACGTTGTGACGCCACGGCGGCAAAGCGAGGGATAGTGAAGGGACGGTGCGAGGATAGCGCCGCGGAAGGGATAGACATGTTCAGGCCGGGATTAACATGATCACTATCAACGTATGTAACGCGCGGGGTTTTATTGCAAAGAGAGTACACAAAGAGTTCAGAAATGGCCGCGTTTCGCAGCGGTCTCGTATAGTAGGCGATGCACCCCGCTCCCGCCGCATCAAAAAGCTCTCACTTCGGGAGCCATTCGGCCAATGAGAGAGCGGTTGGTCAACTCGACGGGTGGCGGCATGGCTTTGCCCGGAGGGTGGGATGGAGGACTTTGGACGGGGGTGTGGAGAGCAGGGCAAATGGTCTTATTGTTTCCCCCACGCACCCTCGCGCTCGTCAATTCCCTTGACCTTTTGTTTGTGGGGTCCTTTGCCTTCCTCGAGTTTTGATTTGAGAGCGGAACGAGAGCAGAGAGCTAGCGCGGGTTTGGCATCCAAAATGTCCAGTTACTCAACGAGGGTGGCTCTATATGGGAGATATTCATGGTGTTTATTGAACTTTGTACATGAAATTTACACGTCGTTGTTCTTGTTGTTTGGCGCAAACAGTGTGGCTTAACCCTTTCATGCACGCATTTTGGGATTTGAGTTTTTTTGAGATTTATTTAGACCGTTCGAAAGAGGACACTTTTTTAAGAACTTTGATGGGTCACACAACTTTTTAAAAAATGTCCATTTAAATTCCATTGAATCACATGTTACATGAAATGGTACACATGTGTACGACTATCCAAGAAAGGGTTAAAAGTACTTACCGCATCTATATTCTATAAGTCAATTATTTTTTTTTTTTTTTTATTTTTTATTTTTTATTTTTTTTTTTTTTTAATTTAAATATGCTGGCATATGTTAGCTATTGTTAGCTACTGCGCCTCTTCTTGCAGTTAGTAACGAATTTTGAACAGTTTTTCCCTATTAAATATAACCATCTTAAGACTATACGAAAAAAAGACTGGTAGAATCAAACATCTGCGCTGATTTGGGAGTCAGCTATCAAGTAGGTGGTAAATACAACGAACATTATGGTAAATTAAGTTAACTTGCAGGTACATTTTACCACCATTTAGTGAAATTTACCATACTAGATAGCTGACTCCAAAATCAACTATGCAGATGGTGAATTCAACCAGTTCTTTTTTTCCGTGTAGTAATCATCATGGTGTTATTCAACAGTAACAATGAAATACAAATGATTACTTCATCAATAAGGAAATGCAATGAAGGATCCAATTAACTTTAAAAGTCCGAGTTTATTTTTTTCGAACTTTTTGTTGATTTTTGGTTATTTTTGTCTTAAAGAGGCCCAGAATTTAGAAAAAAATAATACAGGATTCCCTCGAGCCTGTGAGAATAGAAAAAGTCGATGGGTCGAAAACTAACTACCCAACAGGCATATCCTCAACCTTTGTTTCACATCTCTGTTTTTCCCAATTTATCCTTATTTTGTTTTTGGGTCGTTTTTGACCATGTTATGCATTTATGAACGTGATAGAGGGTCATTGATTAGAGTTAAAACGCAGTAGATAATTCTCACTCTATTTCAATGCCGGTTTAAAATCATGAGTCAGAAAAGGACAAAGATAAAGGCTGGAAGTCACGTGATAGCCCCTCTCACCCTCCTCCTCTCACAGATCTGTTTTAAATTGGCGAAGAAATAGAGAGACTGATTCATGGTAACGCCTCCGAGGGGCGAGGGCGGATACACGCGCAACGATTTGAATGTATTTCCGGGTAATTGAGACGCTGTTTGGTGTTTGGCCTAAGTGGCGCGGCGCGGCACGCACGAAGGAACTTGAACGCCATCGCAAAAGGTATGTATGCAGGTTATATGGGTGTATAATGTGCAGTTAACCTAAGCCGCGAAAGCTTTAGCCGCGAATGTGTATGTGTATGTGCGCGTTGGGAGGTTTGGAGGACGTAAAATGAACTCGTTGACAGGTGGGAGCCCGGGACCATTGTTCACGTGTAGTGGTGGTGGTATGTCTGCTTTTGACAGGAGCTCTTTTCACCGCGCCCGCCGCCGTCGAACTAAAGTTCTCCTCCTTTTCGGTCGACGACGACTAATAGACTTCGCCGAGAGGAGAGAGTCGACTCCCTTGAGTTTGGGTTCGGCTGTGAAAGTACCCCCCCCCCCCCCCCCCCCCCGGGTCTTCGTTCACAGTTCACCGTTGGAAATCGGAGGAAATTAATCACGGGAAAACAACAGGCGATGCCCCCCTCCACTCCTCCTCCACCGTCCCCTCCTCAAAATCCCTCTTTCCCCTCCTTCTGTCCGAACAAACGCTCGCCGCACCGATCGCTCGGCGGTGTGAACCCTCTCAAGCTCGGATTTCCTTTGAATCGACTTCAAACGGCGATTTTCTTTTCTTTCTTGTCCCTCGACTGACTGTCGCGGCCCTTCTGACTTCCTCCCTCGCAGCCACTCCGCGCCTTGAAATGTCAAGCCTCACCTACCTCTGGGGGTATTTGGATTCATCTCGCATAGTGACGGCTCATGAATTGTGATATACCTTTCGTAACATCCTATGGCAATATATCGATCCTGATTGTATTGGTTATCGATTGCAGCTAAGGAGTTACCTCTGATGCTTTTTCAAAGTCCCCCCCGGAAGCTTTAAGGTGCAATTTAGAAACTTTTTTTGAAATCTCCTTGACATGGCTTTGGCTTGAGAAAAACTCGAGCCAGTTGCGTCGGGTTAGTAAAATTGTAATTCAGATTCAGAGACGCTCAGCGTAAATCGGCAATCTTTGAGAAATCTTGAGTTTAATTCAAACATGAAAATCCATTGAAACTTCCTCGCGAAATCTCAAGGCGCTTTGGCTCCAGGTGAGTTCCTGAATTTTCAAATTTAATCTGGAGAACGGATCAAGTCCAAGCGAAGCCAATGAGATCTCAAGTAAAGTCTCTGAATAGCACGCCTAGTATATCCTTTCGCCAACTAGAGCCCAACAGACGAGACGGAGACGGAAGAGAGGAAAAGAAGGAAGTATGAAAGAGAGAAGAGATACATATATGTCCTTAATTCCGCAAGATGACCATCAGATCCGAGATTCTGAGATCGTCAAATTTTGTGACCTCGGCCGGGATTCGAACCCGGGACTTCTGGATTTGTGGCCTGTAGTGCTGACCTCCAGACCAAGGAGGCCGACTTCAAAGTAACTTGAGTTATAGATATACAGGACGTGTTTGCATTTAGAGAGGGTCGACTGCGCATGAACGAATTCGAAGGATAAGTTCCACGGAGCAGTAGGCTGGCGGGATCCGCTCCTCTGCTTTTCTATTCCCTCATAGACTCTAGAGTCCCTGTATATCAAAGAGTCTCGCCATACGGGGTATAGATTCTGATTGGCTGCTAGATTTTAGGCTTTCACGGAGCTCAAGGAGGCGTTCTGTGTTATTCTCCATAAGAGAACCGTTAAAACACCCCTACGAGGAGACGTACACGCCTTCTCGGTGAACCGAACCAATCAGAGTGGACGCCTCCTTCGATTTCTTCTTCACGTGTCGAGACTCTTTGATATACAGGGACTCTAATAGACTCGACATTGTCTCAGTCTCCTTCTCGTCTCCGTGAAAGCCTAAAACCAACAACCAATCAGAACTCGTTTAGCTCGCGTCTACAGTATAACTTTTCTTCATAAGTCTCTATGCTTCTTCATTTCGATGCTTCCATGAGGGCTGGAAAGACTCCCGGAAATGACGTAATATCAAATGAAAACTGGCAGAATCAATGTTTGGAGACATTGGCACCAGCAGAAAATTTTCCAAGAAAAATGTGGGGGGGGGGGTTCAAAGCTCAAACCCAAGCTCGGACGAACCCTCAAATTCTTAGAAAATTTAATTTTTGCTTGTTCCCAGTTTTTTTTTGTTTTTTTTGTTTTTTTTTTGTTTTTGTTTTTTTGCTTTTTTGCTGAAGTAGTTTGAACATCGCCATTTTCTGAAAATTCCAGAGGAGGAAGGATCCACCCCTCTTTCCCCCTCTCCATTCTCTGTCAGCACCCAAAATCTGGAGAGTTAAGAACTAAAAGTTAAGCTTAAGAGTCAAAGCTCAAAGCTGCGAACCTGAGCGTAAGAGAGAGAGAGAAGAGAGAGAGAGAGAGAGAGAGAGAGAGAGAGAGAGAGAGAGAGAGAGAGAAGATAGATAGAGAGATAGAGAGAGACTGAGAGAGAAAGAGAGAGGGGAAAAGAGCGAGAGAGAGAATATCAAATTATAAGCTGCGCGCATGATTTGTAAACGCGTTTTATTAGTGAGGGAGTAATTTATTTAAATTTGTGAAGTTTCTTATATAGACGCGTTATGTGTCTGTATACATATATATCCTATTCCGGGGTAGGGGGGTATAGCGGGGCTCCGTAACGCGCCGCGCGTCGGCCGGCCACGCTTCCCGCTTTACACACGCGCTCGGGAAAGAGACTGGAGAGTATAAAATATTGGTGAAGGTGGAAATCCCCATCCTTGCGCCGCGTCTCACCGCCGCACAGTGGAGTGAGTCAAAAGGAGATGTCGGATATAGTATGTAAACTTTAGATGCTCCGTTATTACGCAACGTGGAATTTTGAATGTGATGTCATTGATTTTCTGGTAAAATTGTCTACTAGAATCACTGCTTACAATGCATTTTGTAACCGTAAATCACCGGAAACTTGCATTTTTAGTCATATGTATCATGTCCACGTCGGACAGGACTCGCTTCACTGTGCGCCGCCCACGCGCTTGCATTTTCTTCTCGCGCTTCTGCCCGCGAATTCCCGCAAGATTTGAAAACTAAAATTGGTTGGTGCCGGTGGTGGTGCACGGTGGCTAGGTGGATTTGGTTTGGTGTGGTGTAGAGTTCCTATATTTAGAGAGTTAAGACAAGAGAAACCATGGGCGCCGCCATTGGATGCGATTTTGCACATTTGTTTACATTCTGAGGGCCGTTGTTGTGTTTTTGTCCACTGCAAAGATTACAGTGCCGCTGAGTTTCTAATGATGTAATCTTTTACTGCTTTTGTGCATCGACATCCATTTACGCTTTGAAAGGTTCTTTTGGGATTTTTAGACATTCTTGAGGCGTTTCATGATTAAAATTTACAGATTCGTCGATATTTAACTCTTTATCCGTAAAATACTGTTGGTAAACAACTGCGATTGTAAACAAAAGTGCAAAATCGCATCCAATGGCGGCATCCGTAGAGCCTAAAACTCATCGACCAATCAGAAGTTGACTACCCTCTTGTCTTAACTCTCTAAATATAGGAACTCTAGTGTGGTGTGGTGCGGCACGGTAAGGTGGCGCAGTAACCTTGCCCCTTGCATCACGCCCCCCCCCTTCCCTCACATCTTTACTTTCCCCAAAGCCCCACGACCCCACAACCCCACGCCTTCTCCTTCCTCCTCGAGGATTTTCTTTCCTCTAATTAATCATGCAACTTCCGACTTACCACCGTTATGCCGTGCTATGCAGCACTGCTCCACTGGAAAGTAGAGGCTAGAGGCACAGGACATTTGCGACCTTAAAGTACATTTTACTCCGTCTGCGTTTATGAGTTTATTTTATTTTCCCATGATTTTTTTACCTTCTTGGAAACTAGACAAAAATGAATAAATAAAAAGGGTGAGGGCGTAAAATTTTTGACAAGTTTCTACTGCACCATCGTTTTATTTCAAGTTGGACTCAACTGAACCCTCAAGTTGTCACGTTCAAAATGTCTCTTCGTGTTTCATTTACTTATTTATTTATCTTTATCAGTGGCAAAGCGTGCTGTTTGGCAACGTGGCATTTTGTCCATTTGATCCCATAAGAAAGGTTGAATCCGCTGTAGTGGTGGCTCGTGCAATGTGGCAACGATGGATTCTCTCCATTTAAACCTATGTAAAACTATCGATCTTCAGAAGGTGCTATTGCACACTCAATATATCGATACTTTTGCACAGTTTTAAATATAAAATAAGCATGGTCGCCACATTGCACGAGCCGCCACTGATCCGCTGGTCATCGGCGATTCCTCGATAATTCGATATTTTCATGGGTTTTAATGAGCCAAAATGCAACGTTGCCAGAATGCACGCTTCGCCACCGATCTTTATCATGATTGTTAGTATTAATTTTAAAGAGATGACTGACGGATAACTTTCATGACATTTTTAACATAATTCTTGTTATGGGTGCCATTTTACATTAACAGAACTCAAAATTTTCCTGGCTTTGGACGTACCTTCAGAACTGACGAACTTTTTTTCTCTTATTTTTCTTATTTTCTTTCTCCCTCATCGGACTCACGAATGCACAGCAAGTAAAATTAAGAATGTATATTTTAGAGGTAATTTTATGAGAGGTAAAAGGAGAGAAGGATGAGAGAGAGGAGAGGCCTTTGATGAGAGGTTTCGTCTCTTTGAGAAGTAATTTTGATGTATTGTGATGACAATTTTAGCGAGAGTTTTGGCATGGCTCCTTTTGGCATGCCCCCCCTCTTACTTACCCACAGAATCATTTTAAAACTTAAATTTATTCACAAAAGCTGATTTAGAAAATTATATTTATAATCTGAGCTTATAATCAAAGCCAACTTTTGCTTAGTGAGCATGATTTTCAAGTGGATATGACTGAAATAATGTTTCAGGATTGATGTGTCAAAAAATCCATAAATTTGACTTGTGAAAATTTGGAGTTTTTTAAAATGATTCTGCGAGTAAGTGAATGATTGTTCAGTGGTTATTGTGTCATTCTCTTGCAAGGAAATTGGTAAAAATTAAAAAATCTACATTTCACTGCGGTATGCATTAGCTTTAGCTGTACTCCATGTGGCATTAAACATGTCTTGACAGTTTCTGGGAATTGATAAGAGCCACTTAATGTGACGGAGCGGTTCCAATGTTCAATATTTCTCCTCTTTGTTAAAATGAATTAACTGAGTATTGAGCTTTCACTGTATCAAGTCATTGAAAATCACAGGTAGTAAACACTAACTTGATGAATACTAATGAAATATAATGAGAATATGCTGTCTTTAGGAAAATTGTCAATTTGAGAGTGGATCTGCGTTATCCGTTGGCTACCGTTTAGTAAGTTGATATCTTCTCATGAAGCTTTTCATGTGAAGCTTGCATCGACTTATTTACTATAAGTTAATTACTTACCACAGTTTAGTATCGGAGTGGCGGATTCCTCTTGAAGTACACATGAAAATAATAGGTATAGATTAAACTGCTACAAACATTACACTTGACCGATGAAATTCCACCGCCAAGTACATTCAACTGATCTGGATGAGTCAGGTATATATCATAAATTAAAATTTACCTGTCCAATTCAGATTCATACTTAGCAAGGAAATGCTCTAACTTTACATGACTACAAGATGCTTTCACTCAAATTAAATGATCTTGTACTTTGCATAAGCTTACAGGCATATAGGTTATGGGGAAAGTCAATCGGTTTCCCTTGACACTTATTGTCCGAAAACGTTTTTAAGTTATTGAAGAATTACACATTAAAAGTCAAAGAGGCGAAGGAAAGACTAAATAAACGGATTCGCTTCACTTAAATGGACGAAAAGAGGTGCATTGGACTAAATTTGACTTGTTGTCTGAGTCCCCTAACCCTGGTTTCACTAGCAGCACCGATGAAGTTTGCGACCTTGTATTTTCATTCTATACTTGAAAAAATAAATTCTGTCGCTTTTCGTGGCTTGTCAGGATCTTTGTTTGCCCAAAACAATCGATATAGTACGGCAGATGACCAAAGATGACGACTTTTTTGAAAAAATAAGCGTCCGAATTTCACGTTTTTGGCATGGTAGCTTATGGGCAGAAATGTAAACAAACCGACCGTACCATATATTGACGTCATCGGCGGATTCCCGCTATTTGGAGCCGTTTGAAATCTCATCAAATTTTCGACTTTTAAATCAATTTTTCTTCGTGTTCCCGGGGTCAAAAAATTCTCAAAAAATTACTGAGTACTCAGCTTGTCTTTCATATTCTGAATTTAAAAAAAAAATGTGCAACAAACTCATTGAACAGAGTAGACCCCGTTTTTGACCAACTCTGATCTGCATCGATTGACTTTGAAATTTTACCAGAGCTGCCGTTTTGCGTATAATAATCAATGCATTTTTCAATTCCCCGATATTTCAGTTGTGATTACACAGTTCACTTCAGTGCATGATTGTAATGCACAAAAATACTCGCATCTGCAATCTTTTCTCAATCGGTGGAGTCAATAATAACTTTAAGAAACTTGCGGATATTTTAATTAATTAACGGTGATTCCACTGATTGAGAAAAGATTACAGGTTAGAGTATTTAAGTGAATTCCAGTCACACACTGAACTGGACTGTGTAATCTTTTGTCAACCGTTGGAATCATCGGTGGATTGAAGAATGTCATTAATTATGCGCAAAACGGAAGTTCTGAATTTGACGGACTTTTTTCTTTTTTGCTGTCAAAAATTGTATCAATTTTAAGAAGATAGGGGTTTAATTTTTTCAGCTAGCAGTACCTCCATAGGGTTCCTTGATCCTAAATTGAGAATCTCACTGGTCAAATATGATACAAAATACGATATCTTTGACTATTAACACAGAGATTTTAAAGGCTTTTCGTCAGAAGAAAATTCAAAATCCTGTTATTTGATCACCAGAGGATGAGAAAACGTGACGTCGAGGGTGCCGTGAAATAACGATGGCCGCGTTTTCGCGCTGCAATTAAAATAACACACAGAGGCTAAGACGAAAAAGCAAGAGGGAGCTTCGCGCGGGTCTGTTTCCGACCGACGGCGAGAAAGAGGATCATGTGGAAAGAAAACGTTGATTAAAAATGAAATATTTCGGGGAGAGGGAGAGAGAGAGGAAGAGGAACAGAGAGAGAGAGAGAGAGAGAGAGAGAGAGAGAGAGAGAGAGAGAGAGAGAGAGAGAGAGAGAGAGAGAGAGAGAGAGAGAGAGAGAAAGCGCGCAAGAGAGAGCCGCGGAGTATAATGGACGGTCTTCCTATTTAAGAGCGCAACTTTTACCCCTCCCCGCCCCTCCGCTACCTACCCCGCCTCTCGTCTGCGAGCTTTAAGGATCCTAGGGATCTCTTTGTAGCCTGCGGTGACCACAGCGTTCCTCTCCCCCTCGGGTCGTTAAGACACGTCCGCCATCTTTCTTTACGCGCCTTACTTCTTCCTTTTTGAGGTTTTCACTCTCCCCCTCCCCTTAACCCTTTTGCCTCCCCCCCTTCACGCCCGCCCGCCACTCTCGCCCGGTCCCTTCGTAGACCGCGCGGCGCCCCTTTTTCTTTGTCTTTTGTTTTCCGGAATTGCTGAGAGTTATTACAAACAAGGGAGCTTGGTTACACTTTCTCGCCCGGCTCCTCCTGAGAGCGTGGAGGGTTTCGTTGCCATTAAAACATGCTCACATAATAAATGCAGATTAAATTTTACATTTGCACTCATTCGAGTCGTTTCCGAGCGCCCGGCCCGCGCCGCGGCCGCGTCGTTGCCATCGCCATTAAATGAAAATAAGTCGGAGCGCCTCTATAGCACTAGCCATCATGCATTTAGAGTAAAAATAAAGCCACTTTGATACGAACAGGAAAGTTCTTTAGTGTGGGTGAGAGTCCATATAACCGTACAGCCAGGAATTTCTCTCTCTCTCTCTCTCTCTCTCTCTCTCTCTCTCTCTCTCTCTCTCTCTCTCTCTCACTCTCTCTCTCTCTCTTTCTCTCTACTTTTTCTCATTTAAACGCATGTGTTAGGGAAGGATGGAGAAAGGGGCTGTCACACGACTTCAACCCCTGTTTTCGTCCTTAAGCACGGAACATACAGTCAAATGGGCAAAGAGAGAAAAGGACAAATGAGGATCTTGCAAACTTTTGCTATAAAGGGATTGAATAGTTGATTCTTTGCATAAAGACCTGTAAAAATGACGATGAGTACACTAAAAAATCACGAAATTCACTCACAGAATTGGGCTTAACGGTGGAGAGACGCGCAGGCATCATGGGAGATTCCTATCTAAATTGAGACATATCCCTACGTGTTTCCGTAGAGAAAGTGACATAATAGAAAGGAATCTCCCATGATATACCTGCGTGGAAACGCCATTACAAACTTTCCGTTACAGCAGTTATGTGAGTTTATTACTGAATTTTAGACTTTCTCAGAGTGATTTTTGTGATTTTCGCTGGTTTTTACACCACTTTGGACTATTCATTTGCTCACAGCAAAATTTTGCAAGAGCCCCATTCCTGGTTACGGCCGGGGGCGTGCCGTGGTTTCCAGAGAGGGGGGGGGCAAGAATGCAATCTTGCCGCCCTCCGCGAACAAAATTATAAATTTGATGACCTTTTTTTTTTTTTTTTTTTGGTTGTTCAACCTGATTTCGCCCCCCCCAACAGTGCCGCCCGGGACAAGGGTACTCACATGCCCCCTTCTACCCCCCCCCCCCCCCACGGCACGCCCCTGGATACGGCTATGGATGACACGCCATTATTGTAACTTTCACATTTTCACGCTCTTTCGTGACAACAAATTCTTGCCGCCGTTACGAAATTTCTTTTAAAAACTATATTGTAACTAAAATTCTGGTTGAATTTTCAGAAATGTATAGGTATATGTATAGAAACTACGGCTGAATTCGCAGGAACTCCGGTTACAATTTTATGTATATATGTGATTTATCACTTCAACGTCACGAATATAACCAAAAAAAGGAAACATTTTAATTGAAAAGATTATAACCAATTGTCTATTCTGTAGGTGAGGCAAGTGTTGATGAAGACAACCGTAGGATTGCTCTTCAGCTCGCGATCAGCTGAGTTTCTCTTCAATTTACATGGGGCAAAGGAGCTAAAGAGCAGATCTGTTGTATCCTCCCTTAAAATCTCTCCCTTTAACAGACATCTATCTTAACTGATAGTAATCATCATGCACACCATGATATTTGCGAGATCATTATTTACCATCATAATTATATCATCATAGTAATTATATCGTCTTACTTGTATCCCAATCTTACTAGTAATTCTTTGATCCAATCACCCGATTTTCCAATTAAAAATTTCAGTTGCGTCGCTGGATGATAAAGTGAAATAAATACACCTACTTGATCAGTAAGTATGGTGAGGGAAGGGGGTATCGCAACAACACTTGGAAGTCATGCACATTGAAACTTAAAGCGGTGTTGCATGAACAGGATCTCTCTCGTTCTCTCTGCGTTCTCTCTCTCTCTTCCCCCCCTCTCACTATCTCTCCCTCTCTCTCACTCCATCTCTCTCCCTCCCCCCTCTCTCTCTTTACTCTCTCGCTCTCTCTCTCGCTCTCTCTCTCTCGCTCTCTCTCGCTCTCTCTCTCTCTCTCTCTCTCTCTCTCTCTCTCTCTCTCTCTCTCTCTCTCTCTCTCTCTCTCTCTCTCCCTCTCTCTCCCTCTCTCTCATACTCTCTCTTTCTCTCACTCACTCTCTATCTATCCCTCTCTCTCATTTCCCCTTTGATTGCATGCAGAAGGATAGTGAGAAGTGGGTTTAATACCCTTGTCTGTCCTTGTCTAACGTACGTGTAACAATGCAGAGAAGAGAAAGATAGACAAACACCTATCTCTCCTTCGACTACTGATTGAAGCGGTAACTGCTATACGCAAAGGATTATGGAAACATTACGTGTGATCTTCCCTTGGAAATCGGCATGAGGGGGTTTTGGAAAAAGGAGTTTCTAGCTACAAAACAATCCATAGTCACTATAGTGGATCCAAGAAAATATCCTTCTCTCTCTGTTTCCATTTGAACACGTGTGTTCGAAAAGGATAGAGGATTGGGTAAAAATCACGTGACTGCTTCTGATCTGTCCTTTTCTAACACACGCATCCTAATGAGAAAAGAGAGAGAAGAGTTAATTCCTGGATCCGCCAGTGATGGATCTCATCTCATCTCATCTCATCTCAAGTCTCGATTTTGATGTCGCACCAACGCCAAAGCTTATGAAACTGCGGGGGCGCTCTTTACCCGTAAACCGAGAGAAACAGAGAGAATTAAGATATCCGGTGAAGAGAGCGTGATGTTTTTTGAGCCGTTTTTGCATGAATGGCCTCAATTTTCCTTGACGAGACTCGACGGTTTCGAGTTGAGACCAATCACTTTCGAGCGGTATGGTGGGTGGGGGTAGGTGGGGTACCTATACCGTAGTCTCAATATCTCATGTCATACTCTTGGCGAGTGACACATCAAAGAGTTGTATTTATTTATGCATTTATTCATTTATTTACTTATTTTTTTTCTTCTTCCTAGAACCTCAACCTCAAAGAGCCTGCCTCTCGTGTAAGAGTGGCCTCTTCTGTATCATATTAGTCAGTCAAGCGGCGCAATGATACGCTATTAATGATGACTTCCGATATGATTGCATACAGTGTTGCCAAATTTTTCTTTTTTTTTTATCGAAGAAGAACCTTTTTTGTTTCAACCAGATTAATTCCATGAGTCCTGACTAAAATAAAATTGTTTATCTATAAGCAGAAACACTGAAAAAAAATGCTTGTGTCGTAGACACGAGTTTGGGTTCACCGGCCAAAATTGGGATCAGTTCTGTGCATGGGACACAATCAGATTGTGCGGTTGACACAACCGCTGCTACTTTTTTCCGTGAATAAAGTCATGAAACCTAAAGAAAGAGGATACTGTGGAATCGATGTTTAGAATGTGGAAAATATATTAGATACTCTGAATACCGAAGAAACGAATCGATAAAAAAAAAACAAAAAAACAAAAATAAGAGAAGAAAAATAAAAATACCACGGGGCAGTCGCACGGGTCTGAAATTTTGTGTGTTTTTTTTTTAAAGAAAATGACTGTAGTTTGTGAGCTGTCGAGAACAAGAGTGCCTTTGGTTTTTTCCTAAGTGTCCCAGTTTTGGAGATATACACATGTAAAGTTGCAAAAATCGTGTGCGTAATGACGTCACTACGCGGAATTCCCATTTAAAACAATGTATTTTGGCCAAAATCCCATCTCTGAATCAATGGGACTTAGTTAGAAACCAAATGCATCTTTGTTCTCGGCTCATCAAGTAATTTCATTTTCTTTATAAAAAACAACATTTCCGACCAGTGCCAGTGGCAGTGGCGTAATCTTAGGGGGGGCATGACCTTTTTGCCCCTCCAATATTTGAGAAGGGGGGGCAAAGTATCATTTTGCCCCCCAATAATTTGATGAAAAAGAGGAGGGAAAAAGAGGGAGGGAGAAAAGAAAAGACGGAAAAATGCAAAAAAATAAAGAAAGGAAGGAATAATTACAGGAACCGAGAAGCAAAAAATGGCAAAAATAAGTGGCTCTATTTTACCCTGAAACTGCACCTAAAGTAAATCTAAAGTGAAAAATTCCTCTGTTGTCAATGAGGTAAAGAAAGTATACATTGAGTCTACTAACTTCTGTTCGGTCGGTTGGTTATTTTGGAAAGATTCAATTGCTTAAAATATAGTCTGAGAGAACCCAAATGTTCAAATTTTTCTGGGGGAATACCCCCAGACCCCCTATTACCGGAAAGTGTCCCCCCAGATTCCCCATAGTATCGGACTATTTGCTACCCGAGGAACAGTTTCCCAAAGCCTAGAAATATCAGCTTCATCAATAAGCTGAAAGTCTATACACTGAAAAGTTCCCTTTTTGCCGAAAAAATGAAGAAAATAAACGTAAAATCTATTTTTAATTTGTTTAAATTTGGTGGCATTTGTATGCGATAACATTGCTTAAAATGACGTCTGAGAGAGCCTGAATTTTCAAATTTTTCCGGGGGAGGACCCCCGGACCTCCCTCTCATTGGGGGGTGTCCCCCCAGACGTCAGACCCCCCATAGTGCATCTCCCAAAAGTTGGTTTGCCCCCCCAATAAAAATCCCAAGTTTACGCCACTGGCCAGTGGCGTACGCAGGATTTTTCTTGGGAGGGGTTCACACTGATAAGCGTTTAGCTGAAAATTATTTCCCCCCTTCCCCTTCACCCCCAAAATATTGAAGGTCTGGGGGGGGGCTTTAACCCCCTTAGCCCCTCCTGCGTGCGCCACTGTTTCCGACCCTTGCAACTCCTCCGTTATAAATATAAATCAATTCAGTAAAATTAAAGTACAATCTTTGCAAGATCTTATTGAGAAATATCCTAATTTCACTTTAATTCTAAGGAATTAATAGTAATTTTTACTTCGCAGGTATGGCGACGCTGCATATTATACACGTTTACGTGAACCCCGTTGCGTCAGAAGTGTAAAGTTCCTTTGCTTCCAATTAACAAGGAATTGGCGGCGTAATTATGACGTGTGTTTGTGGATTTCACCCCTTCATCTTCAGTGTAATTGCTTAGCGCGTGAACGTGAAGTCGCTGCAGGTTAATGAATTGATTTTGAAGAAGTCAATGATCTCTCTTGAGTATTTTCGATGACAACTCCAAAGAGGTTGAAGGGTATTATCCCTTCAAGGGATAATAATTTTCAGCTGAAAGGGAAGCTTCCCCTTCTCATTCTAGAAGTTGCCCATCTGTGTTTACTGTTTTCGCCAAAGTTAATTATTTATAAAACTATTTTTTTTTTTCACTTTTATTGTTTCAGGTGAACTGCAGAAGTTACAAGCCAGAGCATGGACTTTAGATTCTTCATACAAACAGACGTGAGAGGCGGGTCTAGGAATTTGCAATTTGGCAACAGTTTTTTTCCTCCATTTAAATATAAGTGCAACAATCGATTACTGATGAAGCACCGCTGCACTATCGAATCGATTGTTTTACCTTTAAATGGAGGAAAAACATTGTTGTCAAATGGCACAAGCCGCTCGCGCTACTGGTACACGTTAGAAAAGGACAGAGATACAAGCCAAGCCAAGTGACGACCCTTTCTTTTATTCCTTTTTTGAGACATGAACTCAAATAATTAGAGAGAGAGAGAGAGAGAGAGAGAGAGAGAGAGAGAGAGAGAGAGAGAGAGAGAGAGAGAGAGAGAGAGAGAGAGAAATAAAGCAATCCTGGAACTGTTCTCACTCACTCAGTCTCAGTTTTAGCGAATTATAGCCGGCACTTTCAACGAATCAAAAATGGTTGTAATAGTTTTTCTGAACATATATGCACGTGACTTGAAAAAAATTTGTTCAAATGAAAATAAATGTATTTTTTTTTCTGCCTTGAATCTTGATTCTTTTTACTTTGAATGTACCTTGTTAACTAAAAATTAATTATTTAAAAAAAAAAAAAAAAAAAAAAAAAAAAAAAAAAAAAAAAAATCATAATCAAAGAGCGGAGAAGCAAGCAAGGAAACTTACTTTTGTCCATTTAAACTCATGTAAAATATCGATTTGAGGTGGTCCACTATGCACTATGCCAATAATCCGACCTTTTTCACGCCGTGATTAAATTAAATGAACTAAATACGGTGCAAATTGCAATCGACGCCACATGGTTTCTGCAGTGCCTCAAAAATAATTGTACCAAAATTCACTTCAGCTCATATTCGAAAGCTAAACAGCTGACAGATGTAACGGTATTAATATGTAGATTAAGGTTCTTGTCATTGAACCTTCGATTGCACTGCTCTTTATTTTTACCTTTAAACTCTATTGTAAGAAAACAAAATATAACAAACTTAATCTCTGAATACAAATAATCTATGTCAGCTTTTCAGCTTTCAAATGAGCTAAAGTTTTTGAAACGATCACTTTTTAACGCACAATAAGAGTAAGTTATTTAGTATTTTCGGATCTTTAAACGACGCCACGGTGCGGGCTTGCTATTTGTCTAGGATTAAAAAGTACAATCTGCATAAGATATCTATTATTAAGTATATAAACAGTTTTTACGGCATCTGATTTAATTATTTTTTTTTGAGTTATTTAGATTAAATGAGAGTCAGAGAGTGCAAAACAAAGCATACAAGGATCGCCAAAATTCCATCCATGAGTGCGGTTTGGCAACGTTCCTTTTTCCCATTTAAACACATCAGAAAGATCGAAATGCCTGGTCATCGCCGCAGACTGAAGCGCTCGATTCTTTTGGTGAATTTAAATGGAGAAAATACATTGTTGCCAAATTTCACGCCTCGCCACTGATCCCCTCTTCAGCTTGATCATCGAGACCTGCTTGACGTGAAGTTGGCAGTGGAAATCGCTAATTCTCCCTTTATCAGTTTGAAAAAGACACTATCCAAGTATCCAAGACTTCAGGACTCAAGGCAAGTGTAACGGCGAAGTTAGCGAGATTGTTTTAATAAAGTATTAAACCGTGAGGGGTGATGAATGGGACAGTGTCACATCACTAATCCATCCACCGCACAGTTGATCGAAACATCGATTTGTCTGGCCAATTTCGCGTTGTCCTTCCATTTGACTTGATTATCGATCCTTTTCCATCGGTTTATATGCACGGAGAAAAAAACTTCGAATCATATGGAACACCGAGGGTGTTTGGTTCCAGTAACCGAAGTTTTCAGTTGTGAGTACCGAAATTCAGTTAGGAGTACCGAAGTGGTTCAGTAGGAACGAAATATGAATCATAGTATATTAGTCACACTTACCCAAACCTTCGGTACTCCTAACTGAAGTACGGTACTCACAACCGAAAACTTTGTTATTAAAGTTGAGCATTGTATTAGGTAGTAGCACTTGTTGTCAATGCCGAAAAGTTTCGACTAAATATATCAAAAAATATGTGAGTAAACTAATCGCCACATTTTTTTATAACACCCCTAACACTTTGGCTAATACACCAAAATATTCATCGAAAATTTTGGTTACAGTGGCGTAGCGTGCAATTTGGCAACGCTGCAGTTCGTCCATTTGAACCCATGAAAAAGATCGAACTAACGGGTGTTCGGTTAAAACCTTCGCATTCGACCTTTTACATGGGTTTGAATGGACACAGTACAACGTTGCCAAATTACACGCTACGCCACTGTTTGGTTACTGTAACCGAACACCTCGGTGTTCCATATGAGCCGAAGTTCAGTTCTCATAACCGAATTTTTTTCTCCGTGTGAAGTGAGATATCCATAAAATGGAGCTGTTGCAAACTTTTGGAATAGGCTTATTAATCCTACTTGATTTCGAGGTGAAATCCTGTGAAACTGACGATAAGCGCTCTAAAAAGTCTCGAAATCCACTCCTAAACTCATGAAATGCTTTCAAACGCGAGACCGTAATGGCAGTTCTTACTGCCTAAATCTTATGGCAATTGTATGCTTATTCTTCTTCTTGTGTGGTGTCGCGAGAACTTCTCGTGAGGATGGAGCTTATTGAGATAGGGAGACCTAATGTAAAAGGCGATAATTACCGCCATTATACAGTCTCGCGTTAGAAAGCATTTTATGAGTTTGGGAGTGGATTTCGTGATTTTTTAGGGCGCTTATCGTCATTTTTATGGTGGTTCTATACCCTGTTATCATGTAATAGTAAGCATGTAGCAAAAGTTTGCAACAGCTCCATTGCAAGCGTTTTCTTGCCTCAGAAAAGTTTTAGTATTGACCTTGACCTAACACTGAACACTGACTACATATTACCAGAAGCACAACAATATGCGGGAACCGAGGTAAAATATGGTATTTGTACCAGGATTCTATGGTTTTACTGTACCACATAGAGAATCTTTTTATACGATTCTAATCGAGGTTATATCACTGGCGGATCCAGTGGATTGTCTTTCTCTCTCTATGGCCATTTGATCGCTGATGTTGGAAAAGGATAGAAGAGGGGGCAAAAGTCACGTGACTGCCCTTTATCTGTCCTTTTCTAACACACGCGATCAAATGACCATAGAGAGAGAAGGAAAAATTGCTGGATCCGCTAGTGGGTTATATGAATATGTTAATTGCCATCCACGGCAAATAATGAGAATACTTACAAAGAGTAAATGAATAATATATTGAGATTGGTTATCAAAGATAATTAGGCAAATACCGTTTGAAACAATAACAGGAACATGACATAAATAACAGAAATAACAGTGGAGGAAAACAGGAGAGGACAACTTGCACACAGCTCTCAACAGGAGACTGAGACTGAATTCCTTCATGTGTAATCTTTTCTCTAAGTTGAAACCTAGGATATTGCGTCACCACCATAGTTCTTGAAAATTTTAAGGAAACACTGGTACTATGATCAAATTCTGATAACAACACCAGAATTTCCTGGTACAGTCGTACCTCGTCCCTCGCCAATCGTGACTTCGCGTATCGCGAATTCGCTTATTCGCGAGTGACTTTTTGCGGCATCGCCCCGCCATTCGCGAGCCTTTGACTCGCTTATTCGCGAATTGGTGGGAAATGGTGTGTGCAGAAAAAGCGTTGCCATGGAAAATTACACATGATGAAAAAATTGTAAGTGAGAAGCAATTAAATTTTCAGTTTTCGAAGTAAATACGAAGTCAAAATGTCAAGTGTCATTGTTAAAAGTACATTTATCAAAATTATTTAAATTTTTTGTAAATTCTTGTTAGTTTATTTTGAATCATTTTTTTAGTTTTTGTTTACTCTAAAAGAAAATGTCCGTCGAAAGAAAGCGTGAAGTGGAAAGTCCGGCACAGAAAAATCCAAAACGGCCCCATAAGGTTATGTCTTTTTTTAACCTAAATAATGGGTAAGGAAAATAATTGGTCAACTTATGCAAAGACTAAAATATGAGATTCCCCTAACCCCCGTTTTCCCATAAGAACAAGGTCCCGCCAATCGCGAATTCGCCAATCGCGAGGTTTTTCCGGAACGTAACCCTCGCGATTGGCGGGGGATGACTGTATTTGATTTCATTCTGGGAATGTTGTCCAAAATATGTCTCGTGCGGAACCACTGTGCCCGAAGTAGAATGCGCGGCGTTAAATAGAGGGACCAGAGGTAGATGATACCCAAAGTTGAGAAGAGAGGGTTGGAGGGATTCCTTCCAAGAGGAGGGGGTATGATGTCCAGGAGTGAGCGCGTCATCTGGCCGGACGGCACGGCCCGGACGTGCTCAGCTGTTCGAACGGATAATTACCTATCATTAGGGCTTCCGTCATTAGTACATCTTATCTGCTCGTTAACCCTTCTGTCAGAGCTTCTTACTCTCTCCCTCCCTTCACCATCCCTTTTCCTCTCCCCTCTTTTCGTCTATTTCCTCATCTCTGACTCTCTCCTTCTTAGTTCCTTTTTCTTTCCTATTTACTAATCTCCACCCTTATTGGCATTGATTTTCAAATCATTAGCGGAAAAAAATAAATCGATATTCTCTCTCTTTTCCCCATTAGAACGCATGTGTCAGAAGAGGATAGAAGATGGAGTCAAAATTACCTGACTGCCTGATCTATCTTCTTCTAACATATTCATTCTAATGGGGGAAGAGAGAGAAGGAGAAATTCCTGGATCCGTCAGAGTTTCAAATGGCTAGAATTTAACGTCGAAGAGAATCTTCAGCGTTTAGTCATGCATTTGGTCGTTCAAGCAGTAGCGGCTCGTGCATTGCGATACATCGATGTCTGCTCCATTTAAAACTATAGAAAAGTATCGATCGTCAGGGGGTGCAATTGAACCCCCAAGAAATCGATACTTTTCTATAGTTTTAAATGGAGTAGACATCGATATATCGAAATTCGCGAGCCGCCTCTGCGTTCAAGGTAAGTGAACCTCCAATGGAGCTCTTGCAAACTTTTGCTTTAGGGGATTGAAGAGTTGATTCTTGCATAAAAACCTATAAAAATGACGGTGAACACATTAGAATATCACGAAATTCACTCTCAGAATCGGACTAAATGGCGGAGAGACGCAGATATCAAGCGGAAGATTCCTATATCTAAATTGTGACATAACTCTGATGCGTTTCCGTAGAGAAAGTGACAAATTAGACCGGAATCTCCAATAATACCTGCGTTGAACCGCCATTTCGATCTTGCCGTTATAGCAGTTTTGTGAGTTTATTACTGAACTTTGGACTTTGTGAGTGTGATTTTCCTGATTTTCACTGGTTTTCACATCAGATTGGACTAGATTCATTTGCTCTCAGCAAAAGTTTGTACGAGCCCCATTGCAACCAAAGGAGTCCATGAGACTGAATTTCACAGGATATAGGAACAATAAAAGTGTTAAAAAGCCAAATAGGTTGTTTCAAAAATTTCAAAAAATATGTAAGTGTTCTATTCTTTTATTTGAAGTTTGGTGGTTTTACTAAAGAATATTGTTTGAAAGTTTTAAAACAACCGGTTAGACTTCAGGAGAGTTTTTTAAGCGTGCCGTGTAAGCACGCTTCTTCCTTTCGTTTTGCTGCTTTCATTGAAATCATGTATATAATGATACAGCTGTTTAATATAGATCAAATGGCAGCGGATCGAGGTGGGCATCTTAGATTTGCGGCAGAGTCTTTTATTCGTCTCCTGTTGTAAATTTAGGGATATTATTTTTATACCAGAATTCCCCGATTCTGGTTTATTTACGTATGTAATTTTATGGCATTCCGTTTCTTCAATGTTTTTATTTTGTTCCATAAGTACTATCAGCTTGAGAGGTGTAACGGTTCGTATCGTTTGGTGTGGTGTGCGCTTTTATTGATACCAACTGTCATTTTATTTCAATGGCGGACACGCTGCTGCGTTTCTTGTAGATGTTTATATTCTGGGTATATTTATATATTTTCCATGGAATTCTTAGATGTATTCTTTGTACATTGTTTTTATTTATTTTATGATCTGTTGAAGTCGCGATTATTGATAGTTGTGCTGCGTCTTTTTTAATTTATTTGTTTGTGATGAGTGTCGTATATGTCTGCAACGTTGGCAGCTGTGAGCACTGCCACAGTCTACTTTTCTCTTTGTCCTCGTTTCATCAGCTGATTCGGCGATTATTTCCATTGGCATTTTCTTTTTTCTTTTTTTTTGGGTTTAATTGAAAGAAATTTGTTTTATAAGTTCTTTGAGCTTTGACTATGCATAGGGTGTTAGAAAACTCATGTGTCTTGCGTACACTGGGTGTATCAAAACTTATTTGGGCGCCGAAGTAAGTTTTTTGTTTGTTAGTGATTGAGAGTTCAAAAATGCCCGTTTCCCTTTCTTTGCGCCGAAGTTCTCATGAAGCTTTAACAAATTGGCGGTTCTTTTGGGATGGCGTCCGCAATTTTATACCAATAGTCAGGATAGTTGGTGGCCGTGGAAAAAAAGGTTTGTTTAATAATAACTAAACGCTGTTGGAAAAACATTGTTTGGAAGGTTTTTGGTCACTAGACGTTTTTCTTTTAAATTCCCCCTCCCCTCCAATTTTTTACGTTCTTTTTTTTTGGCTCATTGAAGTAAAAGAGTTGCGGTTTTGGCTATTCTCAATCATTATTTTTCCGGAGGTCAAAACCCCCTCACCACCGTCCTGGGCCACCCCAGGGGGGCTATCTCGAAGGCGTCAAACGTTAGACTCAATCTTGTGGTGGTTCGTTCGAAAAGGTCTTATGTTTTTAGTGTTACCATTCTAAGCGATGGAAGACATTTTTGTATCGTATTTGGTTAAAATTCCAACTATACCACGGCACGCTTTACCAATACATACAATGTATTGGAGGTCCACTGCTTGTTTTTTTTTCTTCACGCAAAATTACGTTCTGTGGGCTACTTTCGTTTCTGCAATTATAGAAGTTTTGTACATACTAGAAACTAGTAGAGTTGTATAGAACACTCCAAGTGGATTAATCTGGGGAGCAAATATTACACAGTTGTTTAGTTGTAGTATATCTATTCATATACACTGAAAATATTGCAATACATCATCTTTTACCCCCCTAAAAAACTCCCTTGGTGAATTCTAGAACTCGGCCATTGATTGATCCGTGATCGAAGCAGTCTATAACAGACGCTTGAGACGAACGCATGCAAACTTTCCATTTAAAGTAAGGTAAAACAATCGATTCTTGAGGAGGCCGACAGAATCTTAGAGAATCGATTGTATTAAATTTATTTCAATGAGACGAAAAACATACTCGCCAAATTGCACGAGCCACCACTGATTTTGAAAACGTTGTTCAAAACAAATAAGATAGAAAAAAACCAGATTTTTTGAAACATCGGGTGTCCGTGGAGGATGTGCTATCAGGGGTATTAAAATAAACACGTATATCAATACATGAAAATGAATTTAAAAGAAAAAAAAAAAAAAAAAAAAAAAAAAAAAAAAAAAAATTGGAATGAAAAAATAAAGTCCTCATGACCCGGAAATCGGGGACAAAGGTATGCCAGTGCTCCCCTCCATCGCGCTACGTTGCATAGGTAAATCCTGTGAAAAGTGACTGAAGGGGGAGGGCGGAGGGCTTTCCCCTTATCCACCCCCACCCCTCCACCCTTCATCCCCTCCTCCTATCATTTGTCACTCTCTTTCCCTGTTGATAAAGAAAATAAATAATGACTATATAGGGTTGAAAACGAAAGAAAACGAGAGAAATGGGAAAAGGAGCGAAAAAAAAGGAGAATAAAATTATCCGGATTAGAGAAATGTGAGGAAAAACAGCAAACAGGATATCTACTTGAAAAACCAAGAGAAACTGTGACATGAATGTTAATGGACATAGAAAAAGGGCAAACGGGGGGAGGCTAATTTGCTTATGAAAAATGTATGCTGAGCTGAGCATATTTATTGAAATTGAAATGCTTGGCACTACAATTATTATTGATGCGGATTGGCTTTGAATTACGAGCAGGATTAAAAAGAATGGAGAGGGGGTGGGGGAGGGACAAGGGGCTAGAGGAAATCGGAGGGAGATTATCAAGTTCGGTTTTTCGCCTAAAAGAAACACCACAAAAGCTGTCTGGGGAAAAAAAAAAAAAAAAAAAAAATCAAAAAGGAAAATCCCTCCGGTGGAAAAACAAAAAATACATCATAAAATAAGAATGAATGAAATAAAAAAAAATTAACATTATGTATATATGTATATAGGTGCTCTTTAATATCCAATTCATCCCCCCCCCCGCTTCCAGACTCCCTGCCCCTCCTCCGTCTCGCCTGCAGCGTTTCCTCTCGCCCGGTTTTTCACACAGTTTCCTGTTTTCCATTTGGATAGAAAACAAATTGTTTTTGTTTTTCGGAGTTAAATGAGCAATTTGCTAATTAGGGATTTTTATTTTTGCGTAACAACACGACACGGAGCTTTGCTCCTATTTATCCCTATCCGCGAGTTACCTCCGCTCCGCATGTCCCTGTAAATCGAGTCTGAGAACCAAGCGCATAATATTATCGTATATATATATACATAGTGCATAGTATATAATATATACATTGTGACTCAATTGGCCTTTTTTCTTCGTTTGGAAAAATTAAAAGTAAATAAGACCAGTCGAGGCTGTGTCTGTTTTTGATGCGCGGGATATTTTCTCCGCCGCGTCGTTGTTTTTGTTTTTATTCCCGTCATGCACTTGTTATTTTTTTTTCCTTTTCCTTCCGACTTTTTAGCGTACGCAAACATGACTCCAAACAACAATACATCGCAGGCGTAATTAGCATTTTTTTCCCTTCTTTTGCCTCCCTTCATGCGATTGCGAAATCTCCACAATGGGCTAATCCATAGCATTGATGAAAATTCGCAGATGAAAGAGAAAATCGAGGAGGGGTAAGTGAGCACGACAAGCCATAAGCCGTACCAAACTGAATACAGGGTGGTGAAGAGGACATTTTATTTCAAATACATATTTATTCATCAATTTTTTCCTCATTTTTTTTTTTTTTTTTTTTTTTTTTTTTTTTTTTTTTTTTTTTTTTTTTATGAATATGCAGTAATCTCAAAACTACGTCTCCAGAGGTGATTGCGCTCTGCAAACTGTGAATGGATATTTGATCAATACTTCCTAACACTTCAACACTTCATAAATTCAATCATATTTACGCATTTTTGGACTTAATATGAGCCCTGTATAGTTTCCAACGGGTCTAACTTCTCTGTGACGTTTCGAAATTCACTCTCAAATTTCAATTTTTAACGAAGAACCAAATTGATATAATTTAGTAAAAAAAATAATAATAATAATAATAATATATAGTTACAATAGTTTTTTTTTTTCTTTTTACAAAACTGTATCCATTAAAACTACAAATCAAATTTTAAAATAAAAAACAAATGAAAAGGGAAAAGAAATTTTGAAACGTAACAAAGGCATTTGGCTCGTTTGAAAGGAGAGGCTCATACTCTTTGTCGATTACCTATGTGCATGATCAGCAATTTTCAAAACGCTCCATTTTTATGAGATATTAAATCATCGATCGATTCACGGCTAGATACTGACATTTATTTTCGTATATCATAATTATTTGTGAAAACTCTATAAACGGCGGGGGGGGGGAGTAAAAATTGGCCAACGCATTTTTTCTTTTGTTTTTGCTAAACAAATTCTAAGGTCTACGAAAAGGTTAATTCGGAAAAAACCTCTTCCTGATGATTGCACGGTCAGAACGGTCACATTTTAATATGATAACGAATTTCGTTCGGGTTGAGCAACCAAAAGGCAACAGGTTGGTACTGAATTACGCCGAGTCAACCTGCCTCTCCGATTACGATGAGTAGAGTAATCCTGAATGAATGGAACTTCAAAACAAGTTTCTCAGAGCCGATTAAAAAATCATGAGATTTGACCCGCGCACCCCGCTGAGTATCGCGGTATCAATGACCGCCAATTTAAGACTAATTTAGGTTATACTCATCTAGAACAGAGTGGGGGTCGAACACAAAACCATGTCTGCTCTTTAAAAGAAAATCCAGGTTTTCCACTGATGACAATCAATGATTAAGAGCATACCTAATGTATCATGGGCTCGCCTCACAATTACATACTCATCAATAAACTGGCAACCAGCGTATGATAATTCTCAACTCCCGAGGGCTACTACATGAGGAGAAAACTGGACAAACAGGAATGGACCAAATTTAGGGAGGCTGGTTCATATTAGTTTGCAGTTAATGATCTTGTTATACCAGCATCTCTGCATAGTCTATAAGCCAAGTCCAGCCCCACAGCATCCCCGCGATTACAAATTAGACTGGTCCAGAGAGGGCGCGAGTGAGAGCAAGGTGAAGGGTGAAAGGTGAGGAGGTGAGTGGTGAGGCTGCAGGTTCCAGATCAAGGGCCAACGTTGTTGGTTCCATCCTCCTCCGACAGGTTTGAAACTGACCCCCCTTTAAAAGCTGCGGCCCTCCAAAACTCTCGCTGTGGAGTAGATGTCTCATTACCATCCAATTGGTAGCATCCAGCATCCCTGGTTTGGATGTATCTCCCTCTTAACCCGGTCTATGTTTGTTTGACCTTTTTTTGACTCTGATGGTGGGTCAGGTCAAGGGTGAAGAAATGAGTGATTTTTTAGGTTTCAGGTCAGTTAGTCTAAGTCGCAATGTCTATTTTTTTAACTTCTTAAAAGTATTTGAATCTACTCTTTGAATTTGATTTCATTTGATTTCTCGTTTTTTTTTCTTCTAATTAAAAATAGGTCTTTACCAATATTATGTCTACAAACATCTCATTTTATTGAGTCACTTTGTCCGCTCTCATATTCAGTGGCGTCGCGTGCCATCTGGCAACAATGCAACAGCTCCATTTAAACTCGTTAAATTTATCGAATTTTCCTTGTGCACTGTGCACCCCCTGAATTCGATCTTTTACATGAGTTTAAATGGATATAATACATTGTTGCCAAACTGCACGCGACGCCACTGCTCATATTTTATATCTACCGCAATTCCTCGTCTACTGTGCGGTGGCTACTTACAAAAAGGTCTAATTGCAGAATAAGTGTGATTCATTTTTTTGCCTACAGACAAAAAAACGTCTACCCTTAGAATTGCATTTGTAATATTGGATCCATTTTTTCCTCTCTCTGACAATTTTTGGGTTTTAGGTCAGTTAGTATATCTCAATAAAGACGTCTATTTTTTGAACTACTTATAAGTATTTGAATCCACTATTTGAATTTAATTTAATTTTATTTCTCGTTTTTTTTTTCTTTTACTTAAAAATAGGTCTGTACCAATATTTTGTCTACAAACATCTCGTCTATTTGAGTCACTTCGTCCGCTCTCACATTTTATGTCTACCAATTCCTCGTCTAATGTGGCTACCTACAAATAAGGTCGAATTGCAAAATAAGTGACTTTATTCTTTTGCCTACGAACAAAAAACATCTATCCTTCGAACTGCTTTTGTAATTTTGGAGCCATTTTTCAGTGGCGAATAAGCGTGCAATCTGACAAGGTATAATTTTCTCCTCTTGAACCCATACAAAAGATCAAATTCAATGGTCATCGCAGATTCCTCGATAGTTTCATAATTTTCATGAGTTTAATTGGATCAAAGTCAACGTTGCCAGATTGCTCGCTTCGCCACTGCCATGTTTGCCTCTCTCTGACAATTTTTTAGTCACACTAGGAGTTCAAATAGTTGTCATGATGTCGGTAAACAATCCCGTGCAATAAAAAATATTATGAGCATGCTTTAAATCGCAAAAATATTTGACGATACAAAATTTAGCTTCCACATAAACCTTGTTGAAAAAAAAAAAACAAAACAAAAAAACAAAAAAAACGGAATAACCATCATTCCCCAACTGTCGTGTTTACACAGATGAGGGTAGCGGAGAGGAGACAAAAAAGGATTGAAAGAGAGTCGAGAGATGGACGGGGGAGAGAGAAATATAATCTGAGGAAGTGGACGGATTCCGTTGTAGAGCGTACAATGCGCTTTCTGCTCTCAATGGCGCTCAGTGGGAACTTACCATGAATTGTGAACATCATATATGTAGGTGTTTTTTCAAGTAGAGCTATTGCTAAGAATTTGTGTTTCTCTCTCCTTGCCAATAGGCAAAAATGCTCTGAAATGCTTTCAAATATGAAACCATGCGGTGAAAAAGGACAAAATTACAGAGTGAAGTCACGTGATAGCCCATCTCTCCATCCTCCTCTAACACACGTGTTCAAACACGTGAAAAGAGAGAGAGAGAAGGAGAGAGAGAGAGAGAGGGAGAGAGAGAATAACGAAGTCCTGAAGTCCTGGTATCAGTTTTCATGTTTGAATGTACTACGACTTTCAAAAGGAAGTGTCCTGGTAGAAATTTTTAATTTTCCATTCTTCGACCAGTTTTAATTTTTGTTGTTGCAGTGTTTAGGTATTTCAGAGTCGAACAGCATTCCAACTTGAAAGTATTCCCTTTGAAAAATCTAAAACTCTTTGAAAAATAATGAACAACATTATTAAGGTCCGTTTCGATAATAGGACTTTCTTTTGAAGGTTATAGTACATATGACACAGGTTTACGTCCTCAGAGCAATAGTTGGTCAGACATCAGCTGCGCTTATAAACGCGTGAAAATAGATGACCCAGACAATTGATAACCGATGTGATGGTGGGTGTCATCAGAACATCCACACTGACAAATAAAAATAAAAATTAATCAGATAGAGAGTGGAGTGGAAAATGAGTGTGCCTAGTGCTTCTGTCTAAATCTATTTTGAGATAATTTTCAGATTATTTTTGAGATTTTTTTTGGAATGTTTACATTCCAACTTAATGGTATCTATTTTGCCAACACTTTGAATTGAAGGCGCTTTAATAGACCTTTCAGCAACATAGTTGCTTTTTATGTTCACATGCAATTTGAAATTGTGAAAAACAGATCTAGTTACCAAAACGGATATACTGTACTGAGTTATTAAAAGCATTGCTGTCAAATTTGGCGGGAATTTAAAAAAAATTCACTTTGAGTAGTTAAAATAAAAGGGATAAAATGCGTAAACTTGTACGTAAACAGGATCCCTTGAATTTGAAATGGTTGAGGTGAATCTTCAGCGGTTAGTGCCGATTTCTGCCACCAGAGTGCTGCCGTTTAAAGTCGAATTACAGGCCGAAAGTAATTTCTTTTTAAGAAGACGTCAGTTACTAGATAATCATCTGAAGAGTGTCTCTGCAAAAAATCTCGTCAATGACTTCAAAAATAAGGCTGAGAGCAGTGGCGGCTCGTGGGCTTTGGCATTGGGGAGGCTGTGGGGGGGGAGAGGAACCCCACCAGCAGGGGGGGGGGCGAACAACAACAAACAGGCGCGGCTGGTCCGGCGACTGGCATGACGGTTATCCAGCTACTGGCTCGGCATTCGGCAACGCTGCGCTGCCGGAGTCGCGGAGGATAGCAGCCTCCGATACCTTCGTTAGTGCATGCACAGTCCTTGCTTGGTTGTGTGTGTGTGTGTGTGCCGAACGAACTCCACTACTGGCACTACTTGACTGTGACTCGACCGCTCGACCGACTCGGAGTCTGTGCCTCTCGACGAGGCGATGAGGCACAGACTCTGGCACTGCTGACTGCTGTCGTTTCGTGACTCTGAAATCTCGTTGCCCGCCCGCTTATAACTTCCTTCTCTGGCGCTCTCTCCTAGTGAAGATTGACTCAAGTTTTAGAGTCACGGACATTGTGATTGCCTAATTTTAATATGTTGTCTCTCGTTACTACCTTGTCGACGTTATTTTTTCTTCCCTCTGAATGTCTGGGGAGGCACAGCCTCCCTTGCCTCCTTAGGCGAGCCGCCATTGAAGTACCGAAAAATGAAATATCGCATTTCGATACAAGAATTGATTTACGATATTTCATTTTTTGGTACTTTCAGCCTTATTTTTGAAGTTATTAACGAGATTTTTTGCAGAGACACTCTTCAGATGGTTATCTAGTAACTGACACACCGTTTCCTTAAAAATAAATTACTTTCGGCCTGTAATTTGACTTTAATCGAACGGTAGCGCTCTGGTGGCAGAAATCGGCACTAAACACTGAAGATTCACCTAAAGCAGAAGTTTGGTTCGCTTAAGAAGAAGGAGAAGGGGGGAAAGGGAGGGAAGGGCGAAGGGATGATGCCCATTATTACGCAGCAGTCTTTATTTTTGAAAATCATTTTTTTTTTTTTTTTTTCGGGAAAAAAAGTGCATCGAAATTTATGAGCTTTCCTGTATTTGTGATTTTTTAAGAACTAGGTATGACTAGGGGTGGAGGAAGGGAGGGGGGTCGAAACTCAAAAGGGATAGTACGTCCATCCGTCAGAAGTTACGTTATTTTTTAGGGTGGGGGAAGAGGGGATTAGAACTGCGTTATGACAATGCAACAGGGAGGGAGGAAGTTATCATAAAATATCGGAAAAAATAGCGCACTTAATTTATGGATGATCTTCTATCCTGGAAAGTTTCTATAAGCTCCAAATACTGATAAAAAAGGAAGTTGAAGCAAAAAAAAACCGCCACAAAAAACCCACTGTGCGGTGTTTAGAGCGGGAGAGTCAGCGCGGGGGTGGGGGACGAGAGACGGTACGAAAACAAGGACTGAGATTTCCGTGGATTAATGAAAGGACGCAAATGAGTCAAGACTCGGGAACTCAGGAGACCGGAGAGAGAGAGAGAGAGAGAGAGAGAGAGAGAGAGAGAGAGAGAGAGAGAGAGAGAGAGAGAGAGAGAGAGAAGGAGAGAGAGAGAGGGGTGAGGGAGAAAGAGAGAGGGGCGAGAGAGAGAGTGAGGAGAAGGATATAGGAAAAGAGCGAGAGAGAAATTCCTTTGTTGAAAAGATGCAGATGTCCACTCAAAATGTTTAAAGTTGTCATGGCAACCGACCGGGGAGTCCATTCATCGCCATTCTTGTCCTCTCTCACATTGGGATCGATTAAAACGCGGGCAGCCAATCGCGTAGTCCCATTTCCCTTGTCATCAACGGCGAGAAGGGACGGACGAGGGTCACTCTCGGTTTTTCACTCCCACGCCATACACACCATTCTACCGTCCTTTACTCGCTCTCGCTCTCTCACTCTCTTTCTCTCTCTCTTTCTCTCTCCGCTCTCCCATCCCCTCACTACCTCACTCTGACCCTTTGTCCCTGTTCGGCATGAGTCGCGGTGGGTGGGTGTGGGGATAATGCAGAATCCCAGTCCTCGCTTCATAAATACGCGGTGTTCTATAATGAGGACGGATCGCATATCACGTTGACAGCTCGTTCGACGGTCATTTTTTAATCTCCATTTTTTTTATTGCAAGAACCCTTTTTAGAATGATGTATTCATTTTTTTTTTCATTACTCTCAGAAATCAACTTTCTTTTCTTACAGCTGCCACTTAGCGTGCATTTTTAACGGCTTCCTTTAACCCTTTCTTGGATAGTGGTACACATGTGTACCATTTTATGTAACATGTGATTCAATGGAATTTAAATGGACATTTTTCAAAAAGTTGTGTGACCCATCAAAGTTCTTAAAAAAGTGTCCTCTCTCGAACGGTCTACATAAATCTCAAAAAAACTCAAATCTCCAAATGCGTGCATGAAAGGGTTAAATCATCATAGATGATTCAACCGGTTGACCAAAAGATTACTCAGTTCAGTTGAACGTATGACTGTAATATAATGCACGAAGATACTCCAGGCTGTAATCTTTTCTTAACCACAGTGGAGTCACTACAAAATGATTTTATTTTTAATGGCATTTTTTAATTCAACATAGATGATCCAACCGGTTGACCAAAGGATTACGCAGTTCAGTTGAACGTATGACTGTAATATAATGCACAAAGATACTCCAATCTGTAATATTTTCTTAACCCCAGTGGAGTCACTACAAAATGATTTTATTTTTAATGGCATTTTTTAATTCATCATAGAAGATTCAACCGGTTGACCAAAAGATTACGCAGCTCAGTTGAACGTATGAATGTAATATAATGCACGAATATACTCCAATCTGTAATCTTTTCTTAACCGCGCAGTGGAGTCACTACAAAATGATTTTATCCAGTTTGCGAATATTTCGATAGTTTATTGGTGTTTTCGTCGGTCAAGAAAATATTACTGATGCGAGTATTTTGAGCATCATAGTCATATGCTAAAGTGCACCTTAATCTTTTGTTTGATTGGTGGAATCGTCGATGAATTAAAAAATGTCATGAAAAATACTATAAGCATTTGCTCTGTCGTTATTCTTCCATGAGACTTTTCCGTCCAACCAATCCCAGCATTTCAGTAACGATTATAGACGTAAAAATTAATGTACGTCCAGTAAGGGTTTATGAATTTCGGTGTCCCCGCCATATAAACTGTGGAATAGAATCGATTTTTGAAATATTTAGTTACTATCGTATAATTAAAATGATTTCATACTTTACTTCACCCGGTAAAAATTTTAAAGTCAAAACTGCTCACTTCTCTCTTCTGTCATAAACGGCCGAATTAAAATAAAATATTACACAAGTCTGCAGCTTCGACTGTGATATTTCCAAATTCAGAATTTTGGAACTTTATCAGTTTTGCGGGGATCTGTTCAATTGAGAGAAATGCATTTTTCTTCTTTTTTTCTCGAAAATATGAAAAATAACAATTACACAGAATTGTGTACAAAATTGGTTGCCATAAATAAATACATATAAATCGTAAGGAGTGTGACACTGACTCAACTATGTTGCGCCTTCAAAATCAAGTTCCACTAATTCAGCTGCCAACAAGTACGAATAGTTACCTACCCGATTATTTCCGGCGATCTTTAGCTTTAGAAAATAAATGGATGTTGTATCATTAAAAATGTACCAACGGTGAATCTGTTCATCGCTATTACGTTTTTCAATAGTCATAGAAAGATAAATGGATGAATAAATAAATAATAGGTAAGTAAATAAATAAGCAAATAAATGAAGAAATGAATGCGATAGATAAAAATAAAAATATTTGTATATTATAGTACTCTATTATAGTCTTATAGTTTTTTGCTTATTATAGTCAGAGAGAGACAGAGAGAGAGAGAGAGAGAGAGACAGAGAGAGAGAGAGAGAGAGCGAGAGAGAGAGAGAGAGAGAGAGAGAGAGAGAGAAAGAGAAAGAGAGAGAGAGAGAGAGAGAGAGAGAGAGAGAGAGAGAGAGAGAGAGAAGGAGAGTGAGAAATTTCTGGATCTGCTTATTTCTTTGAAAAAAATGTATCTACAGCCTCAAATGATACTCTTGTGTGCTGTAGTGATAGGTGATATTATGAACTCTCAAAGGGATACATATAGTGTCGACGGTAAAGCTTATCGCATGTCACATCTTATACTACGCTCATCAAGATACTCTTTAGCAAAAAACGAGTACATCATTCACATTTTCAATTTCAAGGATCAAAGGATTTGCTTACAATGAATTAATTACGTAGAAGTATATGTTCCAAAAATTTCGATTTGAGTCTTTTATTTTTTTGTTTAAAGTATGCACAAATAAGTGTTTGGTAAGGAACTGAGAAGCAAAAATTATCAATCGACAAAGATACACCAATTCCATTTTCGGCATTTTCCATACATCGATGTCAAAATCCCATCGATGTGGTTTATCAGCAAAAAACGCCTGTCGGCGTGCTACGGTGAAGTTACGTAATCTTATTCACAGATAAATATTTGTGAAAAGACAGCAATATCTTACAATGAAATAGTAATTATGCGACGTGCTCAGTCGTTCAATGGATCGTTCTCGCAATGGGGCAGTTGCTATAGGGTCCGAAATGTTCGGGTTTTCATAAAGAAAATGAAAGTACTTGTTAAAATGAGAACGCAAAGATGCCTTTGATTTCTAATTAAGTCCAGTAGTTCCAAAGATGATATTTTGGCCCAAAATACATTGTTTTAAATGGGAATTCCGCGTGGTGACGTCACTACGCACACGATTTTTTACAACTTTAAACGTGTGTATCTCCAAAACCGGGACTTTTATGAAAAAACCAAGAGCACCATTGTTCTCAGCTCATCGAGTATTATCATTTACTTTGTAAAAAACACAACATCTCAGATCCTTGCAACTGTCCCATTGATGTGGAAAACGATAGAATCTTAAAAAAGTATCAGATTTATTAGCAAATAAAGCCATAGCTTTAACAATGTTGAGACTCACCTGAGCCGTCAAAAATATTCGCTGCCGTTTTGAGTTCCCCGCAGTTTTTGATGCGCATTAAATGCATTGGCTCTTTGCACTTTACGGGCGTTCTTGTTTTTCAGACAAACTCGAAGCGTGTGGAAACAAATCTCTGGTATTCAACGCAACATTCAATTTACATATATTGATTTAAAATTCACGATTATCAAAAGAAATTATAGCGTTTGGTCAAACGCAAAACGGAAAGTCCCAACAGAACGAAAAAGAGACCACACACTATAATTACAAGAATCATTTCGTTTGGACCGTTTTGTTCTAATATGACTCTCTACCGAATTAACGGCTGAACGAAACCCTATATCGCCGTATACCAATCGTCTCCATTTGAGTTCGTTTTGATACTTTTCTACTTTTCGACTTTTAATTTTATCTCGTAAGCGAGAAATCTCGTTTGCAAATTCTAGGAATTTCAAATGATTTGCCTCAAAGCAAGTCGTGGCAACCTACGAAAAACAAAAGATGTAACGGACCGTGCGGCTTGCAAATCAATCAATGCTACCAACCGCATCAACCACCGAATACATCACATCGGCAGCCAACCTCTGCTGGAATCAGGAGGACAATTAATACTATTCTGTGCTCGTAGTTATTATCTTTCGATAAAAAGGATGAGAAATCTGATCTTTCATTACCTTAATCCTCAGAATTCTCCTTTAATTACCAAAACTTACTGGGCATCGAAGAGGCTCTCTGATACAACCCAGATTTCGTTGTTTACATAGCGGTCCCAGCCCTAACCTCTCCTAGTCTCCTGGCATATGTATTTCCTTTTTCCTATTCTATCAACTTTCAGCTACCTATTCATTGCTTATGCTCAACGTAATAAAATTACTCTGCTTGCGTCTGTAGTAGCTCTGACTTGTGAATTGGTAAGAGTTCAAAGGTTCAACAATGGGAACTTCTGAATAGACCTGTTCTTAGTGATGTTCTGACTTGCGATATACTTCCATCATGTTGTGATTGTATGTGGAATTCCTTTCTCCTAGAAATTGAGTCTCATCTCTCTACCTTTACATGTTTGGTTTTGAAGGTCCTATAGGGAGTCAGCCCTCTTTCAATTTCAAAGGAATGTGCTTCGCGGTCAAATTTTTTGACATTCTATTTAGTCCGCCAACTCTTGTCAAATGACCTTGCGCTATAAGCCATCATGCAATCAATGTAGTTACATCGCTCCATATCTATTTACAAGTAAATTTCAAATACTCCGGGTAACTTCCTGATTGAGTGTCAATTAGTGGATATTCTGATTGATTCTGTGTAACCTGGACCTATCTAAGGCATAATAATCTAATTGGTCGGTATCGTCATTTTGCATGCTCAACACAAGAAGTTCTACAGCAGAGTCATTTTGAGTATCAGGTTCCGACAAGTCGCGGTGCCTGAACTGCATCCAAAACCAACCGTTCAGCGATGCGTGTTGATACAGTTCGGAAGGAGGCACCGCTACTTGTCAGAGCCCGACACTCAAAATGGTCTCGCTCTACTTGGGTTTAAGTTAAACTTACAACTATCCATGATATACTCCTGACCTGTTGTTGATTAGGTGCAAATATGCTCTAACAAGTAGCAGAGCAAGCTTCCAAAATTCATTAAAACGCATCAGTGAAGGTTGGTTGGCAATGAGCGGAAACTCTTAGCTAACCAATCGCTCACCGATGCGCTTAGTGGCAATGAGCGGAAACTCTTAGCTAACCAATCGCTCACCGATGCGCTTAGATGTATCACGGATAGCTAATCCATCAATCCGTCCGTAAACTAAGGGCTAATTTTTAAACAGGAACGCTATGGAATGCTGCACTCTTTTCATGTGGTTAGCGGGCATGGTTCACACGATCCATCAGAACGGAACTAGCCAACTAATTTCTTCCAACTGCGGTAATTTTTTATCAGCCAAGAGTAATCCGTTCAATCTTGTTCCATAAATGAAAATATTACCGATATTATGGTCTCGCTCTACTTGGGTTTAAGTTAAACTTACAACTATCCATGATCTCTCGTTGGTATACGGCGATATAGGGTTTCGTTCAGCCGTTAATTCGGTAGAGAGTCATATTAGAACAAAACGGTCCAAACGAAATGATTCTTGTAATTATAGTGTGTGGTCTCTTTTTCGTTCTGTTGGGACTTTCCGTTTTGCGTTTGACCAAACGCTTTAATTTCTTTTGATAATCGTGAATTTTAAATCAATATATGTAGATTGAATGTTGCGTTGAATACCAGAGATTTGTTTCCACACGCTTCGAGTTTGTCTGAAAAACAAGAACGCCCGTAAAGTGCAAAGAGCCAATGCATTTAATGCGCATCAAAAACTGCGGGGAACTCAAAACGGCAGCGAATATTTTTGACGGCTCAGGTGAGTCTCAACATTGTTAAAGCTATGGCTTTATTTGCTAATAAATCTGATACTTTTTTAAGATTCTATCGTTTTCCACATCAATGGGACAGTTGCAAGGATCTGAGATGTTGTGTTTTTTACAAAGTAAATGATAATACTCGATGAGCTGAGAACAATGGTGCTCTTGGTTTTTTCATAAAAGTCCCGGTTTTGGAGATACACACGTTTAAAGTTGTAAAAAATCGTGTGCGTAGTGACGTCACCACGCGGAATTCCCATTTAAAACAATGTATTTTGGGCCAAAATATCATCTTTGGAACTACTGGACTTAATTAGAAATCAAAGGCATCTTTGCGTTCTCATTTTAACAAGTACTTTCATTTTCTTTATGAAAACCCGAACATTTCGGACCCTATAGCAACTGCCCCATTGCGAGAACGATCCATTGAACGACTGAGCACGTCGCATAATTACTATTTCATTGTAAGATATTGCTGTCTTTTCACAAATATTTATCTGTGAATAAGATTACGTAACAAAGTATGTAATTAGTCAAAATAACCTACACGGAGAAAAAAATCTGATTGAAATTACGGAACGTATTAAGAAATTGGGGTTAAAAGAAATTCCTTTTAAAATAATAAGAATTCTTATTGGTTCAACGAGAATTATCAATGGTCCAATAGGGCAGTTGCAAGGGTCTGAAATGTTGTGTTTTTTATACAGAAAATGGTGGTATACTTACTGAGCTGAGAACAATGGTGCTTTTGGTTTATTCCGAAGGGTCCCGGTTTTGGATATACACACGTGTAAATTTGTAAAAAATCGTGTACGTAGTGACGTCACTACGCGGCATTCCCATTTAAAACAATGTATTTTGGGCAAAAATCTCATCTCCGAAACAATAGGACTTAATTAGAAACCAAAGGCATCTTTGTTCTCAGCTCATTAAGCACTTTCATTTTCTTTATGAAAAACACTTTCTTTATGAAAAAACACAACATTTCAAACCCTTGCAACTGCCCCATTGAACGTTCTGATTATTCAGAAAAATCACAAGATAGAATCGTTGGATCAATAAGAATTCTTATTATTTTAAAAGGAATTTCTTTTTACCCCATTTTTAATAATATGTTCCGCAATTTCAACCAGAAATTTTTCTCCGTGTAAGTGATAGTTTAGTTCAAAAAATATTTTTATATCGTTCTGTTTTTCGCCGAAAAATTAATCTTTAATAATTTCTAACTTATTCCTCTGCAACATGAGAGGTTTTTATATGATTAAGGAATCAGATTTACAAAATTAAGATATACCAGTCATTCGGTAAATCGATTCCTTATTTCAAAATGGGTGAATTAAAAAGAAAAATCCTCCTAGATTCGCGATGTTGTGTTTAGTGAGTGACACATTAAATACTCTAAAAAGGTTCATCGGAGAAATGGATCTAAACATGCATCGTTGTATTGGCTTCAGATGGCCACTCTAGATGTAAACTCAACAAATAAATCTGCGATAAAATTACCATTAAAGCTCATTAAGTTTCTAACTCTCAGACGTTTAGGAGCACCTTCGCCTTTGGAATTGCTTTTCTGCAGTCTCTCGATGTACTAAAAAGAAAGTTCACGCCGCAGGAAACTTTGATGGTAGAGCAGTTAAAGAACTCACCTTTGGAGATTATAATCCTCAACGGGTTGTGAGAAAATCGAAACTTCGTGTAGGTATAACTTTTAGCTAAACTTTGGACACCGGAAAGAAAACCTTGCTTTAAAGTCGATTTTAAGACCCCATACTAACTCTCCCCGTGTTCACGTAAAACAAATAATGCTTTCTTTATCGTATCATGCGGAGTCTTTTGCTTAACTTCGAAGCCCAGATTAACCTGGGCTTAGCCACCGGAATAGTGCCGGCAAAGGAAACTTTCGAAGGAGAGGCAACTTCCTATTTTTAATGTTTTTAAGACCCTGATTTAAGTCGTGGCAACCACGCAGACACGTTCTGGATTCTAGAAGTCAGCTGGAATTACGGCGTTTGGACAAAGCTCGAAAAAAGAGGAAGGGGGGGGGGAGGAGAAAAAAATTAAATAAAATAATCGACTCGAAATAGATTCAAGCATAAAAAAAAAAAAAATGAGGACCGAGGAATGGGGTTGTAAAAATTTTCAAAAGGCGATTTGAGGCAGTGGCGGCTCGTGAAATTTGGCAACCGTGTCCTCCTCCTATTTAACCAATGTTAAACAATCGATTCTCCCGGAGGCTGCCAGCCTCCGCAAGAATCGATTATTTTACCTACGTTTAAATGGAAAACTTGCATGGTTGCCAAATATTACGAGCCGCCACAGATTTGAGGGTTGATGAGACGAGGCCAGTAAGGCGATTCAGAAGTAAAAACAAAGGAGGTTTGCAGTAAAAACTTTCAAAAACAACTCCTGAACTCATACTCGTACTTTCAAACTTGGTGATTATAAAATGGCTGTGTTGGACAGTAATTACACTTATCCTATAAGATGTCAACTTCATCGCGAAAAATTCGAAAAAGTAAAATATGCGTGAATTGGGGGTGAGTCAAGAAGAAATTGATATAATTTTTGAAATCAGCGTCCCAACTACAATAGATATGCACAATTGCAATAAAATACAGGGTGGGGCGTAGAGATCTGACGATTTTCAAAAGGCTATAAATAAAGAACTATTTGACTTAGAGAAAAAAACTTTTTTTTATTGAATTCAGTACAGAATGCCGTTTTCTTACATTAAGTTTTAAAAATTACATCTCGTAGATGTTGACCGTCAGCGTCAATACACTCTTGAAGTCGATTTGGAAAGGAATTCACCGCTCTTTCGCACATTTGTATGGGTATGGGAAGACAACGTAACTGTCACTGTTAATTCGAACCGATATGTTTCCATGTTGGAAGACTATGTGCAGCCCATGTTGGAAAATTTAGCGGAAGAAAATGATTTAGGAGACGTCTGGTTCCAACAGGATGGAGCAACAGCTCATACTGCTCGCATTTCCCTTGCCGCTATGCGGGAAATGTTTCCAAATCGGTTGGTCTCTCTCAGAGGAGATTTACAGTGGCCTCCGCGATCTCCCGATTTGAGCATTTGTGACTTTTTTATGGGGCTAACTTAAGGAAAGGGTTTTTAGGAGTCGCCCCCATACTTTAGAGGAATTAAAAGTGCGAATCAGAGAGGAAATCGATAATATACCCATACAAATGTGCGAAAGAGCGGTGAATTCCTTTCCAAATCGACTTCAAGAGTGTATTGACGCTGACGGTCAACATCTACGAGATATAATTTTTAAAACTTAATGTAAGAAAACGGCATTCTGTACTGAATTCAATAAAAAAAAGTTTTTTTCTCTAAGTCAAATAGTTCTTTATTTATAGCCTTTTGAAAATCGTCAGATCTCTACGCCCCACCCTGTACATGCGAAAAATCATTGAAATACATTACAATTTAGTTAAGAAGAATACTGGTTTTTTGCTGCTTGTCGCCAATGATGTAGCGTGCGATTTGGCAGCGTTGTATTCTGTCCATTTAAACCTATTTTCGACCCAAAGGTCGAATTCGAAGGTGTTCATCGAACACCCCATATTTCGATCTTTTCCATGGGTTTATATGAACGATCTGCAATGTTGCCAAATTGCATGCTACGCCACTGCTTGTCGCGGACGTTTATGTCGCAGAATATGCCTATACAATTTGAATTAAAGATTTTTCGGAGGTTTTTTCCTCATAGCACCTAATTTATTTTTTTCATCTCCAACAACATTCCCGTTCTAATCCTCAACATCCTCTAGTTTGATTGAATTATTATCCGATTGATGTTCGTTTGATGACGTTTGATTAAAATTGCTGGCTCGAAGCCTTGAGTTCGATTTGACTCGAATAGAATTATATTAATTCGTTTAAAAGTTTAGCAAATGTAATTTTACCAGATTAAGTTCCGCTCAAATATAAACGCTGCTTTCGATAATTTGGAAAATACAGGAGGATATTGCAAGAAATAACTAACTGATGAGCACATGATTGCGGGGATGTAATGAAATGAAATTAGCGCAGCAAAGGAATCATGGGCGGATACAGGAATTCATCAGTCTCTCTCTCTTCCCATTTGAACGCGTGCCTTGGAGATAGGGACTAAAGCCATGAGATGGCCCCCTCTGCTATCCTTTTCTAACCCAAGTGTTCAAATAAGATGAGAGAGAGACAGACATAAATTCCTGCACCGGCCCATAAGAGGAATATGCTGCTGTGAACATATTTTGTGTAATTAGTCGTCGGAAATGAACAAGGAACGGCGCAAGGTTGCGGCGCAGAGGCGTATTAAGGTCTGAAATTTGTATAATATGAATGTTGAACTGAAAAAATAAACGGTTGAGACAATCACATTGGTATGTGGAATTCAAGAAAAGTTGGTTTATCGAGCTTTTTGTTTATTCAACAATTCATGTTGTTCGTTTAACAATACTATTGATTTAGCAGTACGGTTCGTAACAATGTAACAATAATAGAATTGTTAAATCATGATTTTTTTCCCCCACTGAAAGCATCGAAAAGAGATCCTAGCATTTAGGTTTAATTGATTCACTATAATCATTTAATGTATAACACACACGGACACGAACGGACACACACACTCAAATCCAGTTCCCCGCGTAATAAAGATTTTTTTTACTATAGTAATCGGGAGGTTAAATCAAGCGACAGAATCGAAAGCTTATTTATAATTATTTTTTTATAATTATTTATAATTATTTTTAATTATTTTTTTTTTTATTTTATAGTTATTTTATTTTTTTAATTATAATTATTTTTTTAATCGTCAATTACTCAAGTGTAGTTTGATCAAAATAAAATATCAAACATGAAACAGCAGTTCACAAAGTTCTGAAAGGAAAATCTGTGGCTCATCAAGCTTGCTAGGATCTGCTTTGCTCTGTCGAGGTTTAAAATGTGGTTCTATAGTTGATGGCGGAATTTTCATCACTTTGACGGTGAAACTCATTCATCAAATTAGAACAATTAAAGGCGTCTGAGGTGCCTATTTGAAATTCATGAGATCAAAGAAAATCAAAATATCGCCTTCAAAACTATGTTAAAATACTCGAGCAACTGTTCCGGCGCGAGGATCACGCTGATTGCATATTCGTCACATTGAAGGCGCCTATAGTCGAATGAAACTGTTCGTCGTCGCGTCGGCGTCGATTCGAGGTAAGATTCAGCTTGAAGAACCTGGCTGGCCACTCTGTCACATCAACTGCAAGAGATTTGCGTTTCACAATTTTTGAGTAATCTCAATGGTTCATTTGAACTTTTTCTTTTCTCCAGAGACACTTAATTGTAACTTTTATTTAAAGTTTTTCTCGCGACGATCTATAGAATAACAGTGATGGGGCAGTTGAAGGGGTCAGAAATTTTGGGTTTTTTATGAAGAAAATTAAAGTACTTGATGAGCTGAAAACAGAGATGCCTTTGGTTTCTAATTAAGTTCCAATGTTCCGGAGATAAGATTTTCGTCTAAAATACATTTTTGTTAAAATGGGAACTCTGCGTAGTGACATCACTACGCACACGACTTTTTACAACTTTACACGTGTGTATCTCCTAAACCGGGACCCTTCGGACAAAACCCAAAACCACCATTGTTCTCAGCTAATCGAGTAGGTCCTATCATTTTCTTTAAAAAAAAAAAAGAAAAATAATAAAACACATTTTCAGACCCTTGCAGCTGCCCAATTAACTGTTTACCACCAGAATGAATAATTGGTTTATATGTATAAGTGCAAGCAGTGGTCACTTTAACTTGCCGTCGCTGTGGGCGGACAGTCACGTCCAGTGGTGGATCGGGGAGGGGGGCTCTAAAAGCCTTCAAGTTCATATTTTACAGCAGAAAATAGCCCAAAATATCTACATGCGGCGCCTAGAATTTAAAATTTAATTTAAACCTGCATCTTATATGTATTTTCAATTGGTGAAGTCACCGTTGTAAATTATCAAAATATCCGCATAGATTTTTTTAAGCCAGTGACAGCTCCACCAGCTGTGAAAATACTACAGACCTGAGTATTTCAGAACAATTCAAACACACGTAACTGAATTTAGTCATCTCTTGGTGAATCGGTGGAATTATCGGGGAGTCAAAAATACCAATACATATATCTACGCAAAGCGTCTGCTCTGGTAGAAAGGGGGAAAATAAGAACAATGATTATGAAGAAAAGAGAGGAACAGAGGGGGAAAATAAACGTAATCGAAAGTGCGGAAGGCAGGAAGAGGGAAAGAGAGAGAGAGGGAGAGGGAGAGAGAGAGAGAGAGAGAGAGAGAGAGAGAGAGAGAGAGAGAGAAAATGAGAGATAGTGAATGAGAAAGAGGTAGCGAGAGAGAGAAAATGAGAGATAGTGAGAAAGAAAGAAGGAGCGAGAAAGAGAGAAAGAGAGACAGAAAGAAAGAAGGAGCGAGAAAGAGAGAAAGAGAGACAGAAAGAGAGAGAGAAAGAGAAAGAAAGAGAAAGAGAGAGAGAGAGAGAGAGAGAGAGAGAGAGAGAGAGAGAGAGAGAGAGAGAGAGAGAGAGAGAGAGAGAGAGAGAGCGCAAGGGAGAGCAAGTAGCTTAGCAGGAAGATGATAAAGGATCCACCCTTATAATAGAGACGGATAAAAAACTGGTTTGATTTACCTGTATTCTCAGAGGTGAGCTGACTGCCTACCTGACAGACACGATAAGTTGCATACCCTTTAATTTGCAGGCGAGACGATCGTGAATCATTGCAGCTTCACTGGTTCACTGTTCTAACACAGTGCCGCGATGGTCGGTCCCGCCACACACCTGCGAGGTACGATAAGTTGCATACCCTTTAATTTGAAGGAGAGACGATCGTGAATCGATGCCGCTGTACTGACTGTTGAAGCACAGTGGTCGGCAAACAGTTTTTTCAAAGCGCAAGAACTTATGAAGTGATATAGCTACAACCATGCACCCAAATTTCCCTTTCTCTGCTAACAATGAAATAATGCTGCACGAATAGTGGTTTTGAGCACTATATTCACCCAAACCTACATGAAAATACTACTTTAAGCTGGATATTTTTTCCTCGTGATATCTATGTTCAATTGTTCACTTTAGCTGTTGCTCTTTTTTCAATTTCAGTGAAAAACCAGGCATGTGCGGGAGCAAGTGAAAGACTTGCAAACAAAATTGAATTCATATTTTCATGTTACCAATGAAGTAAACCAGATTTCTTCTTTCTTCTCCTCCACCTAAAGTCTTGAGTGATTTTTACTCAAGATGATGTTTAAACGATCTCCCTTACTTCAGTTTAGCTACTGACAAAAAATTATTTCACTATCCCAGACATCCAAAAAATGCTCTCCTAAATTTTTATTTTAATTAAATTCCATTTTCTGGCAAAAAACAAAAACAAAAACTAAAAACAAAAAACAAAAAACAAAAAACAAAAAACAAAAAACAAAAAAACAAAAAACAAAAAGAAAAAACAACAAAAAACAACAAAAACGATAAAGGTCATAGCATAAAGGTGTTCTATAGTTTACCTGTTTTCAGTCCTCAATTAGAAGAAGGGGGTCAGCTTGTAAAACTTTTGAAGTTATAGGTTTTTTTTCACCCAAATTTCTTCGGTATAGCTTTTTAAATTTATTATTCTCCCTTTTTCTGGGAGGTCAGCTGATTTTTTTTTTTTTTTTGTCATTAAATAGACGTGTCGTTGAAAGCAGTATACATACACCAGATAAGTTATTTTTCTTTTTTTTTTTCGTTTTTTGGTCTTACTAGCTATTAAAAAAAAAAAAAAAAAAACGCCAAGACGGATAGAAATTTAATAGAAGGACTCTTTAATATATATTTTGCTTTGACCAAATGACCGCTGCGTCTACCGATTGAATCAATTAGAAAGGAAGTAACTCAGTTTCCGCCGACGCTGTTTTTTTTTTTTTTTTTTTTTTTTTTTTTTTTTTTTCGGCACAAAGCGCGAGCGTCGTAAAGGAAAATTTAGTGCACATTATGAAAAAAATTAATTTACCCATTTACCCTTGTATACCTGTACCAGCGTGTCTCGCGTCCGCAACGAGGGATACCTTATGTACGAGATGGATTTGATGAAGTTAGTTTCAGAGTTTGCCGATAGATGGCGCGAGCATGCGGCTTTCGCGGCTCTGTTGGTCGAGGTGCGATCAACTGCTTCCAGTGAATCTTCCCGCGTCAGTCACACTCCTGTTCCTGCCGAGGAGAAGCGAGATCTCGGAAATCTAATTCATGATCAAACTTCTACTCCGTAGATGGAATGTGGGTCCTTCTTTTTTGCACTCTCAAAAATATGATTATCTAAAATTTTAATATTTTTCAAAAAAACAATGTATAAAATTTTAATTAACCGCTCAATACTCCTAATTTAGCAATAAAATTGCTAAAGAAGCAAAACATATCCCTACAAAAGCAATATTTTTTTTTTGCTTAAGTAGCTTTACATGAAATGCAATTTTGGCAGTTAACAAATATATTCCCGGTCTGTTGCATTTTCTAGCAATTTTACCTACAGTATATTTTTTCGTGTGTCCTATTAGGAAAGATGAACCTATTTTTCATGTCATACTTACCTGAAAGAAAGTGTCGATACTTTGTCTGGGTTAACACCGAAAAAAGTAGAAGTGTAAATTTTACCCTTAGTGTTCCTATTCTGTGTAGCGATTTGGATGGGTTAAAAACTAACCACCTAATTGTGAATATTAATAGAGTATATGACTGAATATTAGCCCTTAGCCTGTAAAGAAGAAGGAAAGTTCAGTACTGTATTTATTTAACTACCGCGCTTGAAGTTTGAGATATTCAAATTGATGCACATTATAGGAACCAGCGAAGGGTAAAATATTCACTTCCAATTTTTTCAGTGTAGAAGTCTTAAGATGTATTTATTGTTCCGCTTTGTGCACTTGTGGGCATGTGAAATCGCCAAGTGAACCTATCAAAGTTATTTTTTTATCACAAGGAAAATCAGGGACGTTTGTAACGGTATGGGTGTTTAACTAAACTATTATGTTGGACATAACTATAGTTTAAGAGCAAATCAAATTTCCACAACATTCGGGTGTCTATATTTCCACCACATTCAGGAATCCATAGACTGTTTTAATAGAGCGATATATCGTATCGATTGCCGTCCGAGGGCCTCTGGTTCCAAAAAAAAAACTCTGATTCAATGTATTTATATGAATTCTACGTCCTCGAAAATGCTTCATTTTGACTGATTCCACCGCTAAAACTGCCAGAATCAAGAAGATATTACAGATTAAAGGATGCGTTTGGAGGTTGGAATCACCCAAATGTTATACACGGAAAAAAACTACGTTGAAAATAACCATACGGATACCTGATTTTGGCACCTGCTAGATGTTATGGTAATGTTAACCAGAAGTATACTATGTTTTGACTAGGTACTAGGTGATGTTACCTGATTGCATGTCGAATTTACTCAAAGTATCGGTAAATGTACCATACTTCTGGTCAAGTTTACCCTAACATCTAGCAGGTGCCAAAATCAGGTATCCGTGTGGTTATTTTCACTCATCTTTTTTTCCGTGTATTGTTGTTGTTGTGGAATTGACTTAATTTTGGGCGATTCTAAACTACAAATGCAACATTTAATCTGTAATATCTTATTGATTTCGGCAGTTTTAGTCAAGGAACCAGGCACAATTAAGCATTTTTGAGGACGTAGAATTCATAGTTGCAAAAAGGTCGCATAAATTTGTATGATTTAATAGCCTAAATTCCGTTCAAAAGTTCGCTTTTGGGGAAATTACATTGAACCAGAGTTTGTTTGGAACCAGAGGCCCTCGAACGGCAATCGATACGATATATCACTCTTCTAAAACTGTCTATAGAGCCAAACTTCTATTTAAAATCAAATCGAGCCAAAATAATTCATATTCCTCAATTTGCAGAGCTCGAAACTGATAGAGTTTGAGTATCGTAAAAGGACATGCGCATTTATTTAAGTTCTGTTACTTTAGTTTTATAATCGCACGGGTTTTTCGCCATGTCTTTGAAAATTGACCTCGATGATGGAACACTCGCGTTGAAGCTAAAGAGCATAAACTTTAATATGGGTCTTTTGCAAATTCTATTTCTTAGGATGGTGGAGGGGGGGGGGGTTAAAATATATGGGAATTGTTGGTCTATCCATAATCATGTAGCAAAAGTTTGCAAAAAGCCCATACTTATAAGTTGATCTCTGTTTAAATCCGAATTTTTAAAAAAAAGGGGGGGGGAATCGAACCAAAAAAGGAATCGTTGGATTCCAAAGCACAGAATTCAGTTTTATCCCTCTGAGCCTTTTGATCTGATCTGATCAGGGGATCCTTTTTGAAAATCCCCGTTACTAAAAAAGCTCTATGGAATATTAGAATAATGTTCTTTACTTACCTAAGACAGTGTGAGTTTCTGTCAAATAGGACCTCGGGATGACAAATAAATGAAAAGCAGCAAGCAAAGTTCATTCCTCGTCCTTCTATCGAAGTGGCACAAAGGATATAGAAACATGAATTTCTCCGGATGCAGGAAGTTTTCTTTAGTATCGTCAGAAACGTTCGAGAGTTGATCTTTTCTATCAAAAATCGTGTAATCTAACGCATTTCACTTATAGTTTAATTACTTATTTTTAAACTTATTTTTGAAATAATCTTGCCATTTAGAAGACTTAATTTTAATTTTCGTTCAAAAATAAAAATGTCCAAATAATTTCGTAATTTAGTCCACTGTGTGTGTTGACCACGAAAATACTTGAGCTCCAAGGTTTTTGGATCGTTCAACTTGCCCATCAAAAGACGGGCGGATACAGAAATTCGTATTTCTCTCTCTCTCTCCTCCCATTAGAACGCGTTTGTTAGATAAGAACTAAAGTCACGTGATGGCCCCCTTTGCTATCCTTTTCTAACTCACGCGTTCAAATGGCCAGAGAGAGAGAGAGGAAGATAAATTCCTGAATCCGCTTATGTGGGTCCAAAAAACATGTCTATAGTTTGCCTCGTCTATATATCCCAGTGGCGGAAAAATCATCGCAACAGCTCAGAGCTAATGTAATCCTATGCAAAAGCTCTCTTTTTTTCAGTGGCGGCTCGTGCAATGCGGCAACAGAGTATTCTCTCCATTTAAACCTATGTAAAACAATCGATCATTAGGAGGTGCAATTGCACCCTCAGATATCGATACGTTTGCTTGGGTTTAAATGAAAAATAACCATGGTTGCCAGATTGCACGAACCGCCACTGTCTTTTTTTTGCTGTGGTCAATGCCTAGTGACTGTATCATTACCTGGATCAACCCCTTCCCTCCCTCTAAAATGGGGCTCTTGACAAATTTGAAAAAAACGTCATTCAATGAAGACCAAAAATAAAATCGTTGAAAGGACTAACATTTATCCCACCAATAAAGTATGAATTATATTATTGCTATTGCATCATAGCATTGCAAAAGTTCTTGATCACATTTCTTTTTCCATCCTAATTAGGCCGTTTTAGCATATGTAAAATGTAAGGCGTACTAAACTTTAAGTGCATGATGCTCAATGGCGAAACAATCAATGTGGCAACATTGCATTTTGTCCATTTGAACCTTTACAAAAATCGTGTTTGAGGGTGTTTTCTGAGTACCCAATAGTTCAAAATTTGCCATGTTTTCAGTGGACAAACATTCATGTAACCTGATTGCACGCTTCGCTACTGATGTAGTGCGATCTTCGGCAAAAATAAACTGAAGGAGAGTATTAGGATCTCCGCTCTCCAAATTTAAGTATAGATCTGACGATTTCTAAACCATTGCTGTTAAAATATTTTCAAATCGTTTGCCATCTCTTTCTAAAAATTCTTGTCGTTGACTCGACAACGAAAAAAAATCCGTTTTGACATTCAATCTAACTGATGTCAAGTTATACAGCAGAAAAAATTGATCCCTGGAACAGAGCAATATTCTTTGGAAGAAAACTGCCAACTTTTCATAAATTAAATTGTGTAGACAAAATACCAGCGGCACACAGTGGCTCCAAAAATATATGGGGTTTTCCGGACAAGAATTTTGTTTTTCCGTTTTTCCTTCATAAATGCTTTTTTTTAAACAATTGATATTTTTCTACGAAAGAATGAAGTGTGCCTCATTTTAAGCTTCGAAATATCTAAACGAAAGTTTCATTTTTTACTTGTCTTGTCATTATTCATGTAAACTAATCTTGATTTCAGTGGCGTAGCTTGCAATTTGGCAGCGTTGCAGGTTTTTCCATTTAAACCCATGAACAAGATCGAACTATTGGGTATTCGGTGAACAGGTTCGCATTGGACCTTTTACATGGGTTTAAATCGACACAATACACCGTTGCCACATTTCACGCTACGCCTTGATTTTTCTTCATGAGATGGTGTCCGTAAAATTACATGTTTTAATCCACCGTGCCGGAGTCTAGGCAATGTGGCAACAGCGTACTTTTACCATTGAATCCATTGCAAAATAATCCATTTTTGAAGAGGTAGTTTGCCCAAATTCAATTTTTTACAAGTGTTTAAATGGTAATAGTATGCTTGCCAGATTATACGAACTCGATCAAAATTTTTGAAGCTCAAGACTGCTTGTTTGTATGAAATGAATGGAAAAAAAGAGAAAATAAACTGAAGTGAAAAAAATTTTGGAAGATGATCATGAATATTTTGAGGTAACCATAAAAAGTTTTTAAAGCAAACTTTGAAGGTCACTTTTTTTCTGAATGAGGAGAAAAAGTTGGAATGAGAAAAGAAGATGAGAAGGACTTCAATTTAAAGGGTTCATCGTTTATTATTAACATTAAACAACAAATTTAAGTGTCTAATAGATATGGATTATTATAATTTATATTATTTACTTTTTCACACCTTGAATCTATACACGACAATTTTCATTAACTTAGGTATAACAGAAAGTACGGAAAATTAAAAAAGAAACTAACTCAAATTACCTAAACAATATACAAACACTAATAACATACAGGCAAGAAGAAAGTAACCTTTTTACACGAGAATGCTAGAATAGGTACTCACATTAATTTTACATTTACATATAAATATTGGTATGTATATTTATTTTATCTTTTTATAATATATACACAGTCGAACTGACAAAAAGTAACAGAACAATACAAAAACAGAGAAAGAAGAAAATAAAAAACAACACGTAAAGTAATAACCCAAGGTATAAAAAAAATAAATAAATAATTATGAAAATAACTAAAGAGGAAGAAAAATAAAATGAAAATAATAGTAATCAGAGTTACAATATTTTCAACAAATATTTCGGGATCATCAACTTCTGAAATTTTCCTGTGAGCAAACTTCTTTGTTTTCATCAAATTGGTGAAAGAAACTTTCACGATTTGACTGTTATTATGAATACTGTCTTTGTGCTTGTGCATGGTAAAAGTAGTATCATAGATATTAATTAGTATCCCTTGAGGCTGATGATCGATTGCTAAATGACAAAATTTCGCGCTAAATCAAAATGTCATTCATTCGCAATTACACGTTTGAGAAGCACCTGAAAGATTCAATGGGTTTAGAGCTTTATATGAAAAATTAGAGATATTAAAAAAAAATAACAAAATCTATGAATGGAAGAGCGAACGCAAAAAAGAAGAAAAAAACGGAATGAACTTTCATGAACTGTATATGAAAATAGTTTCGCGTACTGATACGTGGAATGTTTTTTTTTGTCTTTTAGTTGGAAAAAATAAAAACTGAAAATACAGCAATTTTGGACAAACAATTGTTCGATTAAAAACTAGTTTCACGTGTCCCTTTAGACCTAAATCTTTAACAGTAGTGAAATTCTTGAGTTAAGATATAAAGAGGGGGATTAGTAAGTTTTGAGTGCTGGCTCAAATCCTATATGATCTAAAAATCAAACTTGCATATACGGGTGATGTTTTGGAGAAAATGATTAGATAAAAATTATGCAATGAATTGAGAAACAAAACATTATTCAACGTAAAAAACGGCTGAAAGAATAAAAAATGCAGGAAAAAATCTAATGATACATTTGATTTTCCTTATGTAATATATAAAAAAGACAATGAACATTTAAATTAAATTGTAATTTATCAAATTACATAGATTTATTTCACTGGATGTAAAGGAACAAAAATGATAAGAATGATCATGATATAATACACTACACACTTCGAACTAGTTTACTCAAAATATTGGGTAGTTCAATGACGTGAAATCAATTACTCAAAGTTGACTCTTTCTATTGGAAAGCTAGATGGAAAACCATTCATTTTGGATTGAAACAATCAAGAGCTAAAAATAAATCAAAAATAATAAAAACTATGAGTTATTGTTTTAAACCAGACCTGCATCTGAAATGAAAGAGAGAAAAAGGCACGAGAGAATCAAAGGTATTGATTTTATTATTTATTGGTCTTAAGTTTACAAAGGTACACATATTTAGATGAGCTCGGAAAAGATCGCCCTTTTCGAGCAAAATTAGCCTGCAGGGGTAAAAAATTTAGTGTGAATAACGATCGAAAGTTTTACGTCAGAATACTTAAGACCGTGCACATTTTTTCTCGTAAAAACCTCAAGACACAGGTCTGAAATTCATAAAAATAAAATAGTGATAGTAATACACGATAACATTGCTTTGGTATGATTTGCTTCATTTTGAATATTTACACAATTTGTTTGAGGGTCTTCTTAATTGAATAAGAATAAATCAATAAATAAAAAAGAAAAATCAACAGAATAGCTACGGCGAGAGATTAAATTGAGTACGAATCCACAGTAAAGTATAAACTAACTCGCTATAACACCTATTTACAACATTATAATTAAACTATGGTTTTTCAATACAAAAAATAATAGAAGTAATAATCGTATTAATCGTCATTGAAATGACAATAGTAAAAAGAATATTTATCAAAAAAGGAAAAAAATATTGACTCCGTTTTCTCTTTTCATATTTTAAGGAGTCTTCACGAATTAAGAGTCGAGTAAAATCACACCACTAGTTTTCTGATTTATCTGTTCTTATTTAATTTAAGCTTTCTCAATGACAGTTTATGATCGGTTTTCAACACATTAGAAGAAAGGTGTAGCTTGCATAGTAATTGAAGAGGTCTCCGATTATGATCGTATTAGTTCTTGTACTACATTGAGGCAGAGTGAAGACACAGAGTTCATTTGGAATTTGATCAACACCTAGGTTTATATCAACTGATACAAAAAGAGAAACATTTGAATTTAGGATAATTGTGACGAAAAAACAGTCTTTTGACAGGTTTGACAAAAGAAACCACAAATTAGCTTACATAGGAACTTGGTCATGAACGAGAGAGTGTCACCATTGACCCCGGAATGAAGACCTCCTACGTCCGCGAGAACCTCTACCTCTTAAAGGCAAAGGCGACATCTGGCGTCAGTAGATACTCTGAAGCGGGAGGTGCCGAAGTCCCCCCCAAGGATAGAGTCATGTGTTATCCTTGGAGGCGGAAATATTTGAGTCATCATCGGGGCCCATCAGAGCGGGCATAACATCGACTTTGATGTTCTGATTTACGACACACTTTCGCATATGTTTTTCTAGAGTCGAGGGCACTGAAAATGGCATTTCGCAGAACCGACATTTGTAAACATCCTTGCCTAATCTGCCGTGAGTTTTCATATGCCTGGTCAGCTTGGAACTTTGAGCACATGCATAAGAACACAACTCACATTTATAAGGTTTTTCACCGGTATGGGATCGACGATGAACCGTCAAATTGCTGCAGTTTTTGAACACTTTTCCGCAGTACTCGCATGTATCATTACGACGGCTTTCCTTTTTCATGTGCTGCATTGGAAGACCACTTAAAGCTGCTGCAGCTGCAACTACAGCTAGAGATGAAGCACTAGTTCCTGCTTTCAGGCCTCGTCCCTCTTTCATCATCCCTGAATCTGAATTTGATTTAGATCTATGATTTAACATATTCATGGGATTATCGTTCCTATGGCCTGCAAATAAATGCTCACGGTGATGAGCAGCAGCCAACGCTGGTAGCCACAACCCAGCATAATTTCCTTGGGCCACATTACGACTCAAAAGAGGATGATTATGATGATTTTCTAGCTCTAGTTTCATTCTCTTATTCGCTGCATCAAATGGGTTCTCAAAAGGGGAACCTGCGCCATAAAAAGCTGGATGACTTCCTAAGTCAAGCGCAGCTTCTCCTGACATTATATTTTTGGCAAATTCGTCACGAAATCTACCGGACTTGTCGAGCATTCCATTTTCTAGGTGTTTAGATGATAAACTTGACTTGCTTCTTATATTATTATTATCAGTTATAATGGGAGATCTCGAGTGTAATAAGTCATCTTTTAGTCGCATGTTCGAAAGTGGAGGCCCGATAGATTCTCTCAGAGCTTCACGGTAAGCATCGTTGTATTGCTGAATGTTTCGTAGACCAAATTTTTCCATTAGTTCACCAACTAAAGAATTGCCCTTTTCTGTAGGAGTGGGTGTTGATGTAGGCCTAGGCGTTGTGGATGGAGTTTTATTCGGTTCGCCGCTATCCGGCGGAGTGGAGGAATTGGATTTTGTGGTGAGGTCTTCGGGAGCATCACCCCCGAGATCATCGTCATCCTCATCCTCCTCTTCTTCTTCTTCTTCGTCGAGTTTCATCTCTTCGTCGACGTCCTCGTCTTCGTCCTCATCTTCTTCTTCTTCTTCTTCATCTTCCTCCATCTCTTCTTCATCCTCCATTTCTTCATCTTTAGCTGATCCCGAATTGGAAATGTCGTCCGGTGTCGAGTTGGCACAGCCGCTCCCATTCACTGTAGCGGTTTCCTCCTCGCCACCGGCCTCCCCGTTTCCCCGATTCGGCTGCCAGTGCATTTTCATATGACGTTTTAACTTTGAACTCTGAGTGCACGCATGATTGCACACCGAGCATTTATAGGGTTTCTCTCCCGTGTGAGTTCTCCTATGAACTATGAGATTACTTTGAAAGCGGAACTTCTTACCACAAAATTCGCAAGCTCGAGTTTTCTCTTCCATAATCGGCGAGACAGAGCTTGGGTTCATTGAAAAGTCGCCCGGTTTGTTGTTGTTGTTTGGGGGCGTTGATGCTGATTTTGGTGTGGCTGAAAGGTCGATGGAGGACTCGCAAGCCGGTGTTTCAGCAGACTGAGATTGTTTCTCTGGAGGAGTTTCCGACCGTGGCCGACACTCACTTGAATTCAAGTTATTATTATTTGATAAATTGACATCGTTATTGTTTTGCGTGCTACTATTATTGTTATTGGTAGCTATTGATGAGCTAGAAACATTTGAGGCAGTTTGTGTATTGCTGTTTGGACTAGTGAAAGGAGGAGAAAGTTTTCTTGGGGAAGGGGAGGAGCTTTTAGTGGCAGCTCCGGGACTAGTGGTACCCGCTAATTCTCGAAGTCGCTTCGAATAAAAATCTAATTGTGGTTCTAAGGATAAACTAAGGGCTGGTGGTGGAGGAACAGATGACGTAGGAACAGGAGAGGGTCTTTCAGTTGGGAGGAAGGGTGAGTGGGGTGGGGGCACTCCACTTGCTGCGGCTACAGCGGCAAGTTGATTGATTCGGAACTGCTCATGCACTAACTGTTCCATTAGAAATGGATGATCTTGATGACTAGATGGTCTTGCGAATAATGCAGCGGCCGGGCCGTTTCCGGGGCTGGTATGACTCAAGTGATTACTCACGGCGTTGGAAGTTGGTGAAAAGGGATGGTGTCTGGGAGGCTCACCCAACGGCATCCTTAGTAAGCCTCCCACTCCAAAAGGGTTATGCATTTGAATATGAGGAGGTTCAACGTGCGGCGAAGTTGGAGGGTGTAGAGGGACTCTCGAGGATATTGCCGGTGGTGGCAACGAGAGTTGACCGCTATTTAGAGACGTTGGAATAGTGCAGTTCATCGATGAGCCACCCGAGCAGGCTGGTGACGTCGAGGAGCACGATGAGGAGGGCGATGAATGACTTTGAGCTGCTTTGCCAGCTATGTGCGTTGATGAGGCTCCAGGCGAGGATCCGACTGAGGACATCGAAGAAGAGGACGAAGCTTCCACATAGATCTTCATTCCGTGACTATTCTGAACATGCTGAAGGAGTCGCCAGGCAGAGTGGTATCTGTGCTTGCATGTTGAGCAAACATAATTATTTGGTTCTGTAACAGAGAAAAAAATAAGCAAAAATTAATATTCAGTCGGATAGAATTTGAGGTTTACACGCATGAATGTGATGCGTAGGTATTCGCTTTAGCTTGGTTTTGAGAAACTAACATCTTTTCAGGTGAATACTTTATACAGAGAAATAATTTATTTCTACTATGAACTCAATCAGTTAAAATAAAAAATAAAAAAGTTCGTATGATGATTAATTCTAATTATTTGAGAAAATTAAGTACAATCATCATGATGTATCTAAATTGATTTAGAAGAAGATTTAAAAACGATGATATGCTCCTTCAGTTTTTAATTCAGTAAGAAAAAAAATCGACAAAAACTGTGACGAGATTCTACAATTTTTGAAGTTCGCAAAGATACAATTTTATTTAACGCATGAAAAGGTACCAGCGTATAGTAGTCATTGAACAATTTGGGTTTGAGTGAAAAAAAAAAAAAGAAAGACAAAAAAGTACTCAGTATTTTAGAATCATAAAGGACGAAGATTACATTGAAAAAATAACCGTAAGTGAACGTGAACTGCGTATCTCGCTCCCTACCTCCACTCTCGTTTCCAAATTTTGAGACCATTATATTCTCTTAGAATAATTGACACCAGGGAATATCAACGTGTTATGTAATGTACAATGTACTGTACGCGCGCAATGCAGCGTAAATATGTGCGCGCAAGAGCTGTTTCTCTTTCAATTATTTGACAGTAAACTGAAAGAATATTTAGGGTCAGGTCAGATGTACGGGCGGCTTGGTTTAGTGCAAGCGAATGCGAGAGACCAGACCAACGAGAGAAACGATTAATCAATAATCGTACCCCCTTTACTTCTCTTTCTTCAGATCCAGTCTCGCGATCCTTTGTTTTATTCAAGGAAATCGGTCACGATTTAAAAAGGAACGAAAAAAGAAAGAAGGCAAAAACGTTGGTGACATGAAAGACGCCCCAATAATCATCATCTAACGACGAGCAATGGCTCACGCTTCAGTAAGCTGGAAGCTATCACAATAGAATATGTTCACATTGCCGATTAACAGAGCCTGATACGTTTTCTATTCCCACCTTTGACTCGCAATTTATGTTTGCCTCTTTTTTCCTCTCCGTTTTCCTCTCCTTCTTTTCCTCTCCCCGTGGATATTTAGGAGGAAGGAAGTAGGAAGAGGTTTTCGCGATTATGCGCGGAGCAAGAACTTAAAATAACGAGACGCCGGTTTATCGATGCGTGCTTTTTTCCACTGATCCAGTCATATGTGAAAAACTGTTTTTCATTTAGCGAAAAAAGTATGCATAATTTAATACATTGTTGGATTTTTCTTTCCCAACAAAGAGTACTTTCTTCTCTTTTTCCTCTCCGGCGGCGGACCCAGGAACTGGTCTCTTTCTCTCTCCACCAATTTGAATGCATGCATTAGAAAAGGATAGAGGGGGCAGTCACTTGGCATTCGCTACTATTTCTTTCTTTTTCTTCCACATGCTTTCAGGATTGGTGGAGAGAGTGAGAGAAAGACAAATTATTGGATTCGCCTCTGCACCCCTCCATCCATTATTCACAGAGAAATGGACAGAAATATAAATCTTCCTTACGACCACCATTCAAAGTTCTTTAGCTTAATCGCTGATGCTTGCATACTCAACTCAAATTCAGCGCAGCTACCAGTTTCTGATGAGCTTTGCGTTAGAAGAGAAAAATTCATATGAGAAATTGATATTTAAAAAGAGTGCTCAGTTGCGACTCACAAGAGCATTTTCTTGACCGTTGGAAGAACACTTCGGTTTGTGCCATTAGTACTAGTAAAGAAATTAATATAAATACTTCAAACTAATACCTTCTAACTATTCCCTTTCTATTGCTATTGACACTGGTCATTTCAAGATCGTTAGGAAAACACGGATTTGAGAGAAATTCACAAATTTCCTTTAACACCCCTTATGTATACAGAAAATCCCAACTTCAAAACCTCTAGATGTTCTTCAATGTAATTTACATTGAATGAAATGGACTTGAGTCAGTATTTCTATTGAGAAAAATTGATTAGTTTGAGGTGTAGAATACCGAACAGCTATTTCCCTTCCGGTTGATGCGGTTAATTCTGTTATGTGTGTAACTTTCGAAGTGGAAACTTCTTTTTTTTTCATTCGAATCTCGTTACCAAATTAAACTTGGGCAAAGACTGTGCCAAAGAGAGGACAAAGGTAACATAGAAGAGAAAGAGGAAAGAGGAGCGAGAAGAGGGAGGAAACAGGAAGAGAGAAAGAGAAAAAGAGACTGATAGAGATGAGTAGAAGGTAAGCGAGAGAGCGAGAGAGAGGGAGGGGGAGAGGGAGAGGGAGAGAGAGAGAGAGAGAGAGAGAGAGAGAGAGAGAGAGAGAGAGAGAGAGTTGAATATAATCCGAGCTTGGAGCAGTGGAGCACACTTTCAACGCGGGTCGTCCAATTATCAGGCTCCAGGTGTATAACAACTTTTGTTCGGTCACCGCTGCGTTGCGGGTTGACTCATTCCGCGCTGAAGGGGCATTGTTCTGAGACTACCGCGGCGGTCATCCGGCTACACTCAAATCAACCTATTTGCACATCCGAATTTGACTCTTATTCACACTCCTGCTCTAATTAAGGAGGTCTCAAAATTGTACTTTCATATTGTGTGTGGACAGGAAGCATTGATCTGGTGGATGAGCACTTTCAATTGATGAGGGGATTTCCGATTTCGAAAATGCGACTTTTATCACTATGGATGCGCTTCAGCAAAGAAATATATAGAATGGTGGGTCACGTGTTTCGTCATATTGATTAATACATCCGTAACGTCCTCTGACGATTTCAAAACGAAAACGCATTTTCTGTGTAAAGCTCGACAGAAACAGACGTTGAAATCATCAGTGATGATACGAAGGGAGCTAGACTGTTACAGAGGGAGTGCAAAAGAGAAGGAGGGAAGGGGTGATATTGAAACCGTAGCCAGCACGTGAACAAGAATAAATAATATAAAAAAATAGCAACGAAATCGTATCAGACACGGGCTCACAAGAAACACAAGTGCGAATGGGAGAAGCCGCTGACTGTGCGGTGAAAAATATTATAAAATACGAAAAAAAAAAGCCAACGATAAGAAGTGATTATAGCGGGAGTGGAAATAAGGGCTGTGCCTTCCCGCTCGCCGGCTCCTCGCCGCTCCCTGTGCCGATGTTATTGGGGTTGAAAAATGGAAATTTTGAATGTCCTTTCGGTTTATTAGTTATTCAGGGATCGTACGGTCCATCCTGCGCCTCGCTTTACATCTTCCTAAATGTAAGGCTACTCCGGTTTTTATCAATAATATTTCTTCCCGACACCTACCATCCTGGGAATTTTTTACATCCTTTATTTTCTTTCTCTCTTCCTCTCTTTCTCTCCCACTCTCTCGTTCTCGCTCTCTCCCACACGCTTTATTCCATTGCTCCAATCCTCTCTCTTTATTCACTTTTTTTTATTATTATTATTGTGGCAAACTGCTCCTCCAGTTTTCATGCGCGATCTCCCTGCGTTTTAAAGTGAAAAATGAAAAATGATTGGAATCCATCAGAAGATTATAAATCTATCTAATGCCCCTTCGTTTTTTGACCCTTAGCATTATCCCTATAGCGTAGGCTTCGTGACTAAGCCGCGCCGCGATGTTTCATTCTATTATAGCTAATTCATGATCACATGTCGAGTTAATTACTGAGCGTGGAACAATGGATATTGACCGGTAGATAGTTTCCCTCTGGCAAACCTCAGACCTCACCGTTCAAAAATTTTGCACCATCACCTCTCAGCTCCGTGAGGCTCATAGGACAACAGAAAAATAACTTATTGAAATCTTGATACTATTTCGTCTTTTATCTTATACACGAGACGTTTGTTGGGCAGTTATAAAGTTTCAAGTCAGAACTCATCTCAGAGTGGGAAGGTGTAGTCTTCAGCAAACAAGGCAACATCGTATTTACTCAATTTAAAACAATCGATTCTTCGAGAACAACCTGTTCTTCCTAAAATCGACTTTTCACACACTTCAATGGCAAATATTATGGTTGCCAGTTTGTACGAGCTATCACTGAATTTTATACAGTCAAACTATGACAGAGAAAAAGTGCTAAATTTAACTATTTTCAAAGTCACAGGTAAGGATAAAGCTTAAAAACTGTTAATTTAACCATTTGAAATAGTTAAATTATATATACATTCATGCTGTTTTAATGTAACTATTTCAAATGGCAAAACTAACAGTTTTTAAGTGTTTTATTTTCCATACATTTAACTTTGCTAAGAGTAAAATTTAGCACTGTCTTTTTTTCGCTGTACTTCTAAGAAATATTTTAAAAGGTGGGGGGGGGGGTGATTCATGAATCTAAAAGATATTAGACTATAACATTAGGTGATTTTTGGCAGACAAATGACCCATTTCTAACCACTGTAGAGCGTCGGCCGAATTTTACTTAACGATATGACAACCCCTGTGCTTCAGCCTCGGCGCATATTAGATCATAAACAGTGATAACATCCAATATTCTGTTGATTTTCCTCCCCCGAAAGGTTTGTGATATCTTGCGGTCTTTATCCCCAGATGCGCGTCCGCTTGTCCTTTATTTGTTTCACAAACACGTAGACGAACCGGAACTGTCCTAACATCTTGCACCTATCATCGTAGCCCGCTTTGGAGCTCGAACCCTTTGGTGTTTTCTTTTCTAGAAGTTGAAAATCTCGAGGTAGATTTTTATTCAAATGCAACACGATTCGAGTTGAAGTGAAATGCTATCGTTGTAAACTTTAGGGGGAAAAAAGTTTTAGTAATACCTCTGGGTTCCAGTAATATTGTCTGATGAAATAATACTTCTCATGTAGATTTGCCAATTCTGGTGATATTATAAGAGCTACTTGCCAGATTTTTAAGAATTTATCAGATTCTTTATGAATTTATCAAATTTTTTAAGACTTTATCAGATTATTAAAGAAGTTGATCAGATTCTTCAAGAATTTATTGGATTCGTTAAGAATTTATTAGATTTTTTAATCAATTTACAAGATTTTTAAGTAAAAAAAAAAAAAAAAATAAAAAATAAATAAAAGATGATTCATGAGATTTTCTCGCGATTTGAAAATTTGTACCGATCGCGAGTTCTCGTCTTTTACTTTTTTTTTCTTTTTTGCTCGGCGAGGAACTCAATGGCGGAAAATATCGTAGATTTAATTCTTTTTGACTCTGGTTGTTGATCGACATTCAAACTAACTATGACAAGGATGGCGAGGGGGCCAAAGAGGAAGGACACACGATTTGCCTAGACGAATAAAGCGGCAAATAAATTAATTTAGCTCTTACAGTTGAAAGAGAGGGAGTCAAAGCCGTAGAGGTGGGGACTGAAAACTAAGACGATCGCGGTGTTGCCACTTTGCCTAAATGAGTAGCTCAACAGGCCTTGGTTTCAAAATATAAAAAAGTATTACTGGTTCGGGTGATTTGCTCAAAACAAATATTTGGCAACGCGGTCGCAACAGACGACGACACGGTCGAGTTTTCTGAAGGTAGGCAGGTCTGAGTAATTAGTGCACCGCTAATTATGGGGGAGGGGTGGATTTGTTTGGAAGACACGTCTGTCGAGAGAGAGAGAGAGAGAGAGAGAGAGAGAGAGAGAGAGAGAGAGAGAGAGAGAGAGAGAGAGAGAGAGGGGGGAGGGAGAGAGCGGAGAAGGGGGGGGGGGGGGGGTTTTGGAGGACTCCGAGCTCTTCAAAATCTTAAACTCACGGGGTGGAAGAAAAAGCAAAAGCCGAGGACGCGGACCCAGACCCGGATCTTAGAGGAGCGGAAATAGCTCTATGCTATATTTCCGCTGTGCCCGCATAATATGACCCTTTCCGTCACAAAAATCCCGCAGTCTCCAGAATGGGAGAGGAGAGAGAGCGAGAGCGAGAGAGAGAGAGAGAGAGAGAAGAGAGGAGAGAGAGAGAGAGAGAGAGAGAGAGAGAGAGAGAGAAAGAGAGAAAGAGAGACTTAAGAACGAGTGGCTTCAAAAAGCAAAAACTAAGACTTGGACACCCTTTCCCTCTTTGCTTTCTCTCCACCCCCTACACCCCTGTCGCGTCTCGTACCTTCAAACAAAACACAGAATTCGCCCACTCGACGGATCCAAGATTTTACACGAAAACAGCTGCGCCACTTTACGCGAGAGTCAGAACCTTACTTCTTGATGAGTTTAGAGCGAGGCGCGAATTCCCTCGCAAAAAAAAAAAAAAAAGGAAAGGAATAAAAAAGAAGTTCGTGCAAACGCGATGGTTCAAGAATCGTAAAATTTTGAGCCTTTAAGTATACGCTAACAATCTTCAAATATGCTTAGTTTGATAGGTCGATATCTTTTACAGAAAGTGACAGAAGCAATGGGAGATTCCTATCTTAATTTCGTCACTCTTTCTTTGCTGACTAGGATGATTCACAGAGTAAATAGGTCATCAGAGTGATGATCCACATCCGATGAATCGTACCGCAACACCTAGTGACACCGGTGTCAAATAAAAGTCGTCTCTTATTGGTCACTTCTTGATGGAGTTACAGTTTTGTTAGATGGGAATCTCCCACTGTTACTACCCTCAGCCACCATTACGCCCGCGCAAATAAAAGCGTTTATCGAGTTTAGCAGTGGATATTGGAAGTTTTTAGTGCTGCCATCGTTATATATGGTGGTTTTTACACCAGAATCGACTGTTAAATCGCTAATAGCAAAAGTGTGCAACAGCCCCATTTTATCAGTATATATGACTTTGTTTTGTCACTCTATTTGGTTAAAATCTACCAAAATCAAATTTCGATCGAAACAGACAAAAAATCATCCAACTATCGGTCACTTGTCGCGGAAACAAGGCAGTTCTTCAAAACAAGAAGATTTCTCACATCAACGCACCGCATGCAGAAGCACTAAAATCCAACGCGTCGCGTCATATGGAGGCAGCGGCAGGCAGTGGTGGTGGTCTTACGCGAGTCAAAAGCGGATAGAGTGTGAATAATAAATATAACTTGCTCGCGCCACTGTCGTCGCGTCGCTTCGGCCCTTTGGCGCGCGCGCGGCTAGCGTCGCGCGTCGCGCCGGAGCCGCGCATTGACTTGTTTTCAAATGCAAATTCGTGTCAACCGAGAGTTAATCCATTCAAGAGGCTCGCCAAAGAGACGGAGGGAGGGGGAGGAAGCTTCTTCCTCTTCGGCTAGGAACTCTCTGTCTCTCTCTCACTCACACTCACAGTCACTCTCACTCTTACTATTATTCTTTTCCTCTTCTGTTTTTTTTTTTTCTTTTTTTTCTTTTTTTTTCTCTTTTTTTTTATACACGGGCTTGTTATCTCTCCCTTACCGTGCGCAGCGCGGACTCTCTTGGTTCGTTCATCTAACGCCGGGCAATCTCGCAGAGGGAGGAGGGGTGGAGGAGTGGAGGGGGGGGGGGGTTAGGGGTACTTGGGTAAGGGGCTGGCCGGCCGTTTCCGCTTTTAAGTTCAAGACAAGGAAACATGCCTTATCTGACTTTATTTGTGTCGCATCTCGACGGCTCGGCGGGCGCTGCGTGGACCGTGATGGCGGGAAAACTGGGCATCGCCGCGTCAATTGCGCGCGGTTTTTGAAAAAAAAAAAAAAAAACCGAAATATTGATGGAGTGGGAAAGTCAAGGTAGGCTTGGAGGAAGGGTTGAGCCACAGCCACCGATAATAATAGAGACCACGCAGAAGCCGATCGCATGGTGCCCTGGCAAAACTGGTCACCAAAGATCGTTTATAATTGTTCCAAAAGTCACCTATCACCAAAAATTCTTCGTGACATTTCTTAAATTCAGGTGACTTTTGGAACAATTTTGGGTGATCGTTTTGCTAGGGGGCTGTTTTTTTTTTTTTTTTTTTTTTTTTTTTTTTTTTCGGGGACTCAACAAAATAACAACAGCAGCAACATCCAACAGGATTGTACGTTGACTGGTGAAACTCCGGTGCTTTGCTCTCGTAGGCTACTGACCTCAGCACGTTTTACTCACCAGTCAAGGTAAGTTCAGTTGGACGTTTTTTCCGTTGAGACACCGAAAAGAAAATAGTTGCATCTTAATTTTTAACGCGGGCAAGACTGATAGTGCGTGTTCTTTAGTGGACATTATCTCTGGGTTGAGCTGATGAGTGATAGGGTCGCTGGCGCCCCTAAAAAGTAAGGACATTTTGGTAAAGAGATAACAAGCTTGAGTCCTGCGTTGGACAGTGAAAGTGTCGACAATGGACTAAATAGCTCTCTCTCAAAAAAAAAAAAAAAAAAATAAATAAATAAATAAAAAAAAGTAATCCTCTCTACAACAGCATCATACTGAATGACAAATAAAAAAAAAAATTGAAACGCCAGCAAAAATTTCAATTTTAAAGCTCAAGAAAAAGAGCGTATTAAATACTTCAAACAATTAACTATGAATAAGAGGGAAAAAATTCGAGTCCGGAAAAATTAAGAATTGGAACCAATGTGTGGTGAGCAGCGCACAACGAAAGAGGCACACTCACTGAGAGGAGTGGGGGGGCTAGTGATGGCCACAGTTTTTAATGTTTTTCTTTCTTTTTCCTTTTCACTTTTCTCCACCGACCATCAAGCACCGTTTCCCACCCCCTACCCCTCTTTCTTTGTTCCTTATTCATCATTTTTTTCTTCCTTTCTTTCTCTCTCGCTTATAATAATAAACTCGGCTAAAAGATAAATTTATGATTGGAGTATAACGGCGGTGAAATGTGATGAACGTGCCCGTAGTACCTTTGCGCCGCGAGCCCGCCATTTGCGAGGCTAAAAAAAGAGGAGAGAATTTTCTGGAGCAGCGAAGCCTTTTTTTTCGCTCCTGTTTTATTTCCTTGCGCACCCCTTTAGATGGGATCGACTGCCACGGATGGGCCAAAGATGGATGCAGCAATCCGGCAACATTGCATTCTTTCAATTTAAATGCATGAAAAATGATCGATTAGTAAAAGGACCATGGCCCCCTCAAGAATCGATTGTTTCTCATATACGTTCACTGAAAAAAATAAATAGTTAAAAAAGTACACAACAAAATGATTTTCTAAATTCATTTCATTTTGTTATTATATTCATTTTGTTAGATTAGCAACTAACTTTGCCCAACCAGAAAATCAAATAGTAAAAATAACAACTTTTATGCTGGAATAACAAATTAGTAAGTAAAATCAGCAATTTATTTTGCTGATATAACAAGCTGAATTGTCAGATCAACTAATTGGGTTAAGTTCTGTATTTTTTTTTCTTTTTAAAATTGCTAAATTGACAATGTCTATTTTGTGAAAGGAACACCATTATGTGGTTGATTTAACAACTAATTTTGTAAATTCAACAAGTAAATTGTTAACGTAACAGAAAACCCTGGTTGATTTAGCAACTTTCAATTTTCGTTAAAACAGCAAATTTTGAATTGTTGCTTTACCAATTGATTTTTTTTTTCAGTGTTCAAATGAAAATAATGCAAAGTTATGGCAACAAAAAACTCAAAACAAATAATTTGTCTCAGCAAGGAAAGAGGCCAGAGGGAGGGGCAATCCAGGAGAATTGTATTGCCATCTTCAAGCGGCAGAAATTCCGTCGATTGTAAGAATTTCACGACATATAATGGGCACCCAAAGGCTCCATAGAATTTGTTTACTGTCGCGTCCGACGAGAGGCAAAAGATGCGGGACATTTCCCATTTCCCACGGAATATGATGTATGACGTACACTCGTGGAAGAAGAAAAGAAGAATGCAGATTGGACCGGATCAAAAAAAGAGGAAGAAGCGCATCAAGCTTCCGTTTCCTTCGACCTCTCACACTCTCACCCCCTTCTTTTTTTTTCGACCAGAAACACACTCATGGCTCAGTCAAACTTATAGACCATATCCGGGGTATCATCGAGAAAGACCATCACCCTTTCTCCACGGTCTTATCGTTTTTACGAATCAGTGTTTCTTTTTTTTTCTTTCCTTTTTCATATACTTATAGCAGTTGAGAGCATAAGCGGATCCAGCAATCTGGCAACTGCGCATTCCTCTCATTTGAATGTATGATTAACAATCGAATCTTGGAGGGGCTACAGCCCCATGACAAATCGATTATTTCTCATGCAAACAAATGGGGGAGAATACACTGTTGTCAGATTGCTGGATCCGCCAATGGTTGAGAGTTTCAATCGGACTTGGGACCTTTTTATTCTCTCTTTTTTTTTCATAAACTCAAAGTCTTTGGCCTTCGGCCCTCAGGTTTCGGGAGACAGTGATATTCGAGGATTGTGAAATACGTGTTAAAGAGAAGTAATTTATTTTAAATTGAAAAATGGCTTAAGCTTGATTACAGAGTTACAGACTTTCATTTGTGTGGTGCTAAGTTTCTGCAATCTCTAATGAGATTAATAATACCCAAAACGGCACTGACAGAATGCAACCAAGATAAATAGAATGATAATTATGGACATTCAGTATCTTTCTCTGTACAGAAAAAACGGGGAAAACGCTTTTGGTAGCGCTGACAAAACCTTACAGTTCTTTCTAAGCCTTCAATTATGATCGGGGCGTATAAAGCGAGTCGAAAGTCTACCAAAGGTTTTGTCATTGCTGTACCAAAGTTTTTGTTGTTGTTTTTTTTTGTTGCAGTTTCTAAGAAAACAGTTTGTTGTTTGGAATTAGACCGCATATCAGCGTCCAAAGGCTAAAATGTTATTCCCAAACCTTCAATTATGATCGGGGCGTATATTGAGTTTAAATAAATGACAAAAGTAAAACCAGAAAGAAGAGGGAGCAATTGAAAAGTAATAAACAGAAAAGAAATCCACAAGGTAAAAAAAGAGAGAGAGAAAAAAAAAACCGCAATGTGATATTAAACACTTGAAACAAAAGTCAACTGTTTTCCACGCATTCATGCGGTCGTTTATATAAACCGTCGAGAGCAAAAGAAACTGACCGGACCCCTCCAAATATTTTGACAAGGAATACGGTGATTAATAAGTTGTTTGTTTTAAGTCTGGGCGGTGCGAAGGAAAACAACACAAGTTAAAAGAGGTGTCCAGACTTGAGATGTCGGGCCTGCGTTGAGTGTGTTGAGAGGAGGACGGACGGGAACCCTCTTTTTCAGAGACCGGTGGGATGACAGGTGACAAAACGGCCCATCGGGGCCGGTGAACTAGCCGGTGCTCGGTGGAAATGGAGCCTGCAATTATGATGTCCAGCGTCCAGTTTCCTGTTTATTTTGACACGTCCCACTGTATACCTCTACAACCAAGCCGCTCCGTGCCGCACAATGCAACGTAATGTAGATCTTTCCGAACAGGAAAAAGGTTCGGTTTTTTTTCGCCACCATTAAAATTTCACAAAATGTAATTTCAAACTGGAATCGTTCAAAGGTCGTTCTAGATTAGTTTTGCCCAAATAGAGACCGACATGAAAAAATGTTAATGACGTATTTAATTAGATTCTTGGTTTGCTCCACTGATAATTTACGTCCCTAAATTAAGTGAAAGTCCTTAGCAGTGCAAAAACAAGCAATCTAAGACCTTTCTTCAATTTCCACAAATTGGGAGGGGATCGTCATAGAATCGGTGTCTGTTTTTTGTTAAAATCTCGCTGCTTTTTAGCGACGAAACGAGTGAAATCATACCACTGAACGCCGTTTCACCAACTGGTCGCACTTTGGTACTGCGTCTCCTTTCTTAATCGTCTACATCCTCAGAAGAAGAGAAAAAAAGTCTCTATTTCTGTTTTCCTATGTTTCTCTTTGTGTAACCTTCCCCCCTGTGCTACGAGGGTGTTCTCTTTTAATATTCTCTCACCCTTTACGCTATCTTTTTTTTGTTCTTAATTTCTATTCTTATACTGCTGGAATCCTCTTGTTGACAACATAATTATTTTTAGCTCGGTAGCCGGTCGTATGATTGGTGAGAGACTAATGGAGGATTTTTAGGTTAGAATTGACGTGATTTTTTCCATCGATTTCCATATATCATGGTGCAACAAGCAGAGGCTTGAATCGTATTTCGACCCACTATTCGCTGCATTTAAGATACAGGAGAATACAATGGGACAAATTTGCAACTCAACTATGATCTGTAAATCTCTTACTTTGGTTACAAAGTTTACCCAAGAGACTCTAACTCTAGATAAATAAATGTTCCGACGCACTATATGCTCTGAGATCATCAAAAGGAGGCCAAGAAAGTAAATTTCTCTTCAATTTATCATTTATAAACTTTCAAGTATAATTTCAATCCCAGAGAACACTTTCAACAAGTAATTTCAACCTAGAAATATCGCCAGAAAGTTTTACACTACGCTTAAAAGGTCGGAAACAATGAGTTTTGATGACCTATTTTTTTTTTTTTTTTTTTTTTTTTTTTTTTTTTTTTTTTTTTTTTTTTTTTCACTGATTTTTTTTTTTTAATCTCAGGCTATAGGGTGTCGGTAACAACCCACTGTATGTTGATTGAGACGAAAACTTTGGTATTACAGGAAGATCCGTGAAAAAATAAATAAATAAATATTAATACTATGATTTTCTTGCATACCGCATTCAAATTCAACGGCTGGATTCGCCTCACACGCGCCGGCACTCGGACACAGAACAAAGAGGGTGTCATAAAGTTCACGGACCAAGGAGTCATGGGGGGAGAGGAGGTGAGGGGGGGGGCAGCGATGTGACGCGGAGTAGGGGGAGGAGGGGAATTAAGGGTGGAGACTCGGGCGAAAAAAATTGATTCACAATTTTCATACTCGCGCCGCGCTCGAGTAATATTATAGACGGAGTATGGATCTCGCGGGCTGTTCCTCACTCAGATAAACCGTTCCGTTGTTGCGTGTTGCGCGCGCGTGAGACTCGTTTCCGCTTCTTGCAAGTCATCGATGCCGCTTGATGCTCGCTTGCTCCGAGCCGACTTCGCACCAATAATCGGTCGTCCGTCCGTCCGGGGTTCCAACCGGGGCCAGTCAGAGGGCAGCTCTTTTGAATACGCGCGCGACATACATTTCAAAGATGTACTGTTGCCTGATGCAGTAAATGCTCACAAAAAAAAAACCCCTCCTACTTTACGTGTAAACTAATTGGGAAGTAGGTGAATTTTTTTCTGAATTGTGGCAACCCTGTTCCGAGAGTTTCGGGAAGTCGAAGAAAAATCATTTCTCATCAACTCGTATTTGGTGCCTGGTCGCCGGCTGTAGTCGTCATAACGACGACGCGCCGATTGGTAATCAGGTGCAAGGTGAATTCTTCTTCTACGCGTTTTTTTTTCCCGTAGTTTTTTTTTTTCTTCAAAAAAGGTGAAATGATTGATTGGGCTCAGACAAACGGCCGAAATAAATTCTCTCTGTCTACTAATCGTTTCTTCAAAGATTCCTTAAAAAAAAAAAAAAGGACATAATCACTGCGCAATAGTGGATCATCCAAACATCGCTGGTCCGCCTCGCCTTGTCATAAGTCGTTCCTATACTCTACTTTCAAATTCCTTTTTCGATGCAACAGCCTCTATTCGTACACCTCCTTGATCTACATGGACAGTCAGAGCCCAAATCCACGAAGATGAAGATCTCAATATCATTATAGGTAAAGGAAGCAGCGCACTATAAAAGCTTCCACTGAGCAAACTTTGAGCTTTGAAATGACGCCTAGTAGTTTTCCAAAATTGGAAAAGTAGTAATGCATTGCCATAACTATTTAAATTTTTTTTTAGCGTTTTTCCTGAATATGTGATTTTCTTTTCAAGTGCGGTTTTTCCAGAAAACTATACTCAATTAGCTTATGGTAGAAAGGGCAGATTACTGCAGTATTTGGCAACGGTGTATTCATTAACGCAGCTGCCTAGCACGCGAGCGGCTAGCTGCGAAAAGCGTGAAAAAAAAAATTTAAAAAAAAAACCTATATAGGACCCGTCTTCTCCACGCGACTGACGAATTCCTGAAGAGGACACGAAAGAAGGGAGATAGGAACAAAAAAAAATACCCCTTCCTTGATAAATAAGAACATAACATCAGACTTATTTAATGACGCACGACGCACGGGGGTTGGTTTCTGACGAGCACCCCCCCCCCGTCACCCGTCCGAGCCTCCTTTTTCAAATAATAGTGGCGCGGTCACGTGGGCCTCTCAACGAGCCCAGCATCCCTTCAGTTCCGCGTGCCACTCACTCGCGCGTCTCACTGATCCCGTCACAGTTTTAAAAAGATGCGCTCATCAGCTTATAAGATTTAAAGCAACCGAGTCGAGTCAGCTGAAATTAAACATGTCCTCGCAATCCTCTCATGGAGGCCATTGGTGGATACTGGATCTAGCAGTCTGGTAACAGCATATTCTTCCCATTTGATTGCATGAGAAATAATCGATCATTCACGATTCTTCAAGAATCGATAGTTGATCATACATTCAAATGGAAAGAATCCACAGTTGCCAGCTTACTGAATCCACCATTGCATCAAGGCGCACGCAGTAGATCGACGTGGGAATGTAATTTCCCGGAAGTAATTTTACGGTCTCTTAAAGTTTAATCTCATTTTCTGAAAGAACAGCACCGATTTTTTTTTTCTCAAAACCAAATGGTCATCTAATTCTTCTCATGTTCAGCTACACATCCATTTACGCCTTGTTTAAAAGCAGTGGCGTAGCCAAGAATTTTTCAGAGGGGGGGGGGGGGTCCAAAGATTACAATTAGATAAAAATTTCTCTGAAAACGCAAAAAATAACCTTATTTTTAGGGAAAATGTTGGTATTAATAGGGGGAGCGTCCAGACCCCCTGGACTCCCCCTGAGTCTACGCCACTGTTTCAGTTTTACTTGAAGCGTTTTATTCAATTCGATACGCACTTATTTCATTCTAATTTTTAAGTTTCTCTGGCAACGTTGCACTTCATCCGTAAGAACCCATGAAAATAATCGCACCACTGGATGTGCGGTGAACACCCTCGAATTCGACCTTTCAAGCGGGTTCAAATGTAGGAACTGACAACGTTGCCAGATTTCACACCCCGTCATCAAGTGCGCTGTGAGTATATCCCGCACGAAAATTCAGTCTTGGTTTGAAAGCAAAGAACAGGAGTGTGGTGTGTACTCGTATGGATTACTATACCCATTGTCTTTTGGATCGATGGTCAAAGCCTCACAAAGGAACGGAAAAACAGTCTCTTCGAACGAGTCAGGGGGGTGTGACGGGGGAATAAGGGGGGTTCTCGGTTCCCTCATGCCCGCATCGGTCTAGTTACACCGAACCTGGAATATTTCTCAATGGTCTCAAGTGGTCACTGTCGGGAACCTGATATTTCCTTCCTGTTACATTAACCACCGAGCTAACCGAGCTAACCGATGCCGTCCGATGCCATGGGGTCGCCCCTAGAAGCACGCATCAGACTGTGGTGTACAGGGAGTGCTTTTTACGGAGACAGCGAGAATGAAAGAGCCCTTGTACATGAAATGAAGAGAGAGAGAGAGAGAGAAAGATAGAGAGAGAGAGAGAGAGAGAGAGAGAGAGAGAGAGAGAGAGAGAGAGAGAGAGAGAGAAAGATAAAAAAGAGAGAGAGAGGAGAGAGAGAGAGAGAGAGAGAGAGAGAGAGAGAGAGAGAGAGAGAGAGAGAGAGAGAGAGATCGGGTTGTTCGCCGCTGACTATTGAAAATTTTAGAAAAAGCTAAAATTTTGATAGTAGAGAAGGCTGAGTCGCACCCCATTTTGCTGCAAAAAGTCGCACCGGTATGCGGGAGCCATAAGCGCGGGTAGTAATGGAAAATATGAATTTGTGATGCGCACTAGAAAAAAAAAAGGACGCGCGATCTTTACCTAGTTGGATTTAAAAATAATTTCGCCAGATTTTGAAGAAAACACTGTTAAGTATGTTCTTAGAACTGAGTAAAAAACCAGGAAAAGCATATTTAATTGCAGACACGATAGCTGATGTGGCGCTAGAAATTACCTTATTACGGACCAACATGAAATCAAAAGAAAAAAAACTAGCAATTTTTCAGAGAACATGGAAATATCACAGATCCCGTAAATTTTGAGAAATAGTGATGAGGTCATACTTTTTTCCGTGTGTTCTCGTAATATTACGGAGAAGTCATTTTCGAATTTCCGGAAGATGAAACTCACTTCCAGAGCTGCCGTTTTGCGTTCATTTAATGACATTTTTCAAACCACCCAATGATTCCACCGGTTGAAAAAAGATTACACAATCCAGTTCAGTTTATGACTATGAAAGTATACAAAAATACTCTGATCCGTAATCTTTTCTCAACCAGGGGAATCATCACTGACTTTCAAAAACTTCCGGATATTTTAATCATTTTAACTGCGATTCAACCGATTGAGAAAATATTTCAGATCAGTTTTATTTTTTGAGCATTGCCGTCATAAACAGAACTGAATCGTGGAATATTTCTAAAAGGCGTGATTAAAATCACCAGTTATATAAAAAACACCATTAAAATACGCAAAACGGCAGATCTGCCCATTTCTCAGAGCGTGTCAAAATTTTGATACGAAAACGTGTTTTTTTTCCCTCCTTCATTAGTATGTTTTCCCGTATCAACGTGTCTTTTTCTTCTCAACCACGCGCCACGTGGTAAAATCATCGGTGATTTGAAAATCGCCATTATTAAATTTACACGAAACAGTAGATCTATGCCCATTTCTCAGAGCATGTCAACATTTTGATACGAAAACATATTTTTATTTTTTTTTTGTTTTCTCCTTCATTAGTATTTTCCCACACCAACGTGTTTTTTTTTCTTTTTTTTTTTTCACGTCAAAAACTTTATTCGCGCACAAAACCGGTGAAAACGCAAACGGCCTGCAGCGATCGAGGCTTCTCCAGGAACTCGGGCGAAGTCCGCAGAATTTCTAGGATCCGATTAACCTAGAAAAACAGACCGTTTCCGAAGAACACTATTTGTTATAAGCAGTTGCGAATCGGAATCACTCGCTCATATGAGGCTCTCGGCGATTGTTAAGGACAGACCGCGGAGCGGTACAGCGGCATACGGCACGGCCAAGCGGGCTGTTTTCTGCGAAACTATGAAACTATGAAACTATGAAACTCAGAGTCGAAGCGTGAATGATAGCGGTGACAAAGGGAATAAATAACAAAAAGATTGAGGGATTGTCAATTGGATGCAGGTCATGATGGCGACGCGACGCGCGCGGTGGTGTGGCGGACGGGACCTAAAACGCGCACGCGAGCTCGAACGCGCGCGCGTGTAATATACAAACGGACCTCCATTTTACCGAGCCTTCGATTTTTGCACACACACATGCATAAAGTCGTTAAGAACAATACGGTATTGCGCTGTTCAATAAACGCGGGGAAGTGGCGGCGCGGCGCGGCGCTGCTGCCGAGGCGTCTCGCGGTACAGACGCGCGTTGCCAACGAGCCGGCTCCTCTCAGATTATTGATGTGGTCGTCCCCATGGATGACTTTGTAATCTTTGTCCAAAGTTTTGGAACATAATTATTTTTGCTATGAAACACGTTTTATTAAAACATGATATTTTTTTTTTTTTTTTTTTTTTTTTTTTTTTTTTTTTTTTTTTTTCTATCAGGGGCTGTAGATAGTTTCCAGTGGCGTAACGTGCATTCAACAATATTGCAGTTAGTCCATTTAAACCTATGAAAAAGATGGAGCTATTGAGTATATGGTGAACACCTTCACATTCGACCAGTGGCGTGCGCGGTACCAGCAAACAAGGCAGGAAGGCAGGCACTGCCTTCGCCAAGATTTTCTAAATTGCTCAAAATTACCATATATAGACCAAATAATTTGTAGTATAAGATTTGACTAAATTCAGCACTTAGAAAGTAAAGAGCATGAAGGTTTTTCTAATAGGAGGTGAGGAGGATTTGGAGTAGAAATACCCTCTCAAATTTAAGTCCACCGCATTCCACTGCATTCGATCTTTTATAAGGGTTTAAACAAAAAAAAATAAAACGTTGCTAAATTGCTAACTACGTCTTGATCATTGATCATCTTGATCGTTAAAAAATAACTCCGCAAGTCGTTGGGGGGTTTAGTTAGGATCGTCGTTTTACGAATCTGATAAGAGGAATTTTTTTATGGTGCATCTGAAGGGACTGTGTTAGTAAAGCTTCGTATTGGAAAACAAATATGTCGGTTCGATTTGCCAACGTTGTTTAATACAAATCGTAGCGCGAGCAATGAGAAGAGAAGTGGCGCGCGCCAGCCTGCAGTGTCTCGAGACTTAAACGCGCGCAAATAGGGATAATATGTATACACCTATAGTCCTACGACGCGCGTGTTATACGCGACGTGCGAGATGCAGCTGGAAGCTCGGAACCGCGTTTCAACGCGCGATTTTGCGCTCAACTATCGACGGACACTCTGCAGCGAATGGTACACTAATCTGAGGTACTTTAGACCCCGAACTGACTGTGATCGCGCACGCGCAGTTGCCAAATAGACCACAAAAACACCAGATTTCCTAAACTGAAAAAGAAGAAAGAAAAAACAAAAACAAAAAAAAAAAAACAGAAGGACAAAGATACGGCAACCGAGGACTTTTTTGATTTTCGTAACATAATTTTTGAAAACTCGGAGAAAATTCTGATACAGTGACCAGATTCTGACGTAAACACCGGAATTTTCGGGTAAAAGTAATAACATTTCATTGGTTAACATATTGTTGTACCTCTTATAAAATATTGTTCTTCGAATTTAGGAATCATTTGTTTCCGAAGAGCATCAGATTCAATAGACTCGTTTTGGTAGTGAAGTAAGACGATTCAGAACAATTATAAATATGTACATCGAATCTGGTTCCAAATAATAATACTAATGTCATTATTATTCGTTAGTGACAGTTTATTTAACGGTAACACTGACCATGTTTAATGTCCAAAGTCGCACGGGAATTGCCGTCGTAAAAGACAGACAAAAAAAAAAAAAAAAAAAAAAAAAAAAAGTATAACTTTCCATTAATTTCCAGAGTGTACGAGTAAAATTAAGTCCTGGCATACGGAAATTGGTAGTTGAGGGTTGAGGGTGCGTTATAGAGTCGCGTGACAATGAGAGAGATGTCTCTAATAATATGTGGGTCCATTGTAAGACATAGAAAGAGTTGATACAGTGAGTATAAAATCAAAATACAAAATCCACACTGTAAGAATCCCAACAAATGATGATTTCTGGCCTCATCTGGCAATCATGCCCAGAGCAACATTTACGATAGCCTCAGTTGCAATATTTATGAGTAGAAAGTGGGCGAGGGATGCATGAACACGCAAAAAAAAAGTTTGTGCACGTTTGTCGTTTACACGGACAGTCACACCGTGTCATATTTAAATGCGCTCCGTGCTTACAATCCTATTGGCCGGTGAATATGATGTCAAAATGTCTGTCTACACGAAGTTGAGACACTTTTCCACTTTTACGAGCCCAAGCGTAAGCAAATAGCGTTTTTTCGTGCTAATGGGTCACTTGCACTATCTTTAAAAACGGTTTTTAATGACAAGGTCATTTTTCAATTTTCATCCCTTCAAATGAAAACAAAATTCGCCTGAAACATCCTGAGCTGAGACTTGACGTTTCAAAGACTACCGTCCATTGAAACCTATGAAAAAGGTCAAAAGCGAGGGTGTCCATGACTAAACACTCAAAAGTTCGATATTTTTCGATAAAGGGTCGGAAAAGAACGTTGGCAATTTCTGCCACACTTCTCCAAAACAGAATATTTTTTATATGCTGCAAGCAATTTTAGACGGGTGATGAAAAACAAGTTGTGTAGTATGCCTTCTATATATTTTAAGACATTGATGAATCATCAAATTCATTGATGAGAGATGGAAAGACGGTGGGCGGAAAAAAGGTCATCTCCAGCCGAAGCCTTTACGAATTGATAAATCAGGAAGGAAAGTTCAAACTACGAAGAGAGATTAGCTTTTAAAGCTCTCGATCGAGAAGGAATCGAAGTTGAATCGAAGTCGTTTGTATTCTTCGGTATCACGGGCATCAAGTCACAGAGCGAGATGGAGAGAGAGGAGGGAGTGGCGGGAGGGGTGGGTGGAGGGTCAGAGGGAGGGGGAGAGTGACAGAGAGAGGGAGAGAGGGAGAGGGAGAGAGAGAGAGAGAGAGAGAGAGAGAGAGAGAGAGAGAGAGAGAGAGAGAGAGAGAAGGAGGGAGAGCATCAATCGATATTTGACCTGTCGAGGCAGAGAGGCATAATTCTGCCCAGAAAATGGGAGGGTCCTTATTGTCTTGGAGCGGACAATACACAGTTATGCAAATGTCTCAACTAAACTCAGAGAGTCTTAAACCTATGATAATATTTGCAATGTTAATACTTGGATTCACGTCATCGAGGCTCACAGCTCGTAGCCCCGGCCAGCATCGACCATAGACCATCGACGTGATCTAGAACGCTGAGTCGCTGAGTGCTCAACCGGCCATTCGATGAACCGTTGCCAAATCGCGAAAAATGGATTTCATTCACTGGGATATTTTCATTGAAATTTTCCGCGATACTTGAAAGCTTTCTATGTCAGAGAGGAATTAGATTTTTTTTTTTTTTTTTTTTTTTTTTTTTTTTTTTTTTTTTTTTTTTTTCTCTAGCGTATATAAAAGCATTCAACCATTAATAAAAACCAAAAAAAGCCATTGTAATACTTCTCCACTGATATTTATACGTAATAGTTTTGCTTCAATCGGTGGAATCATCAATGAAAAGTACTTCTGTAAGCCATTGATATTACATCCAGACTCGATAACTAACTGAAATCTTTGCTTTAACCGATTGAAAACCCGCTTTCTGCAAAATGGAACCATCTTTACTGTGTTTGTGGAAGGGAACCAACTGACATTGATTCCTTATGTATTTGGTTCCACTCCACACACACGAAAAAGTTGGTTCTTTTTCTAAAGAGAGCCCATAATCGCAGCCAGGAGTTCGTGTTTCTCTCTCTTTGCCCATTCAAATACATGCGTTAGAGAAGGATGGAGAGAGGGACAGTCGAGTGACTTCAGACCCTATATCTGTCTTTCACTAATACGTCATGTAATCAAATGAGCAAAGAGGGAGAACGAGAGAGAGAGAGAGAGAGAGAGAGAGAGAGAGAGAGAGAGAGAGAGAGAGAGAGAGGGGGAGAGGGGGAGAGGGAGAGAGGAAGAGATGGAGAGAGATAGGGAAAATTTCTGGCTATAGATATGAGAAAGGCTCGCCCAATCCCTCATCAAACGCGGAGTTCGAATCGAAAAGGAGTTGATAGTTTTCACCTTAACGACGAGACTACGCGAAAAATGATGGACGGTGAAAAATCAAAGAGCACACGGATTTGGAGATGACGTCGTTGACGCTTGCATTTATGATACACCTACCGTTAACACCCGACGCTTACATCCAGCAGAGCAAGCGACGATGACAAATTAAACGCGCCTACTACAGCCCAAAAAAAAATAAATTTCGGCCCTTATTCTTGCGCACGGCGCTCGTTTCACAGAAAACCGAAATGACGTTAGCAAATGCTTGCACAAACATTAGTAGTTCAGGCCGCCACTACCGCCGTCACTGCTAACTGGTCCTCACATCTATTTTTTTTTTTTTTTAACGACCCGGGTAATAGTTTTAAATATCGCGCCGTCGCGATGGAAAATGAAGACGGCCGGCGCGGGGCGTGGAGGAACTTAGGCAAAGATCACCGCACGGCGCACGGGTTCAGTCGGCGCAGGCGCACGGGAACAAGACACGTGCGGAAGATCAGTTTAAAAGACGCGGCATTACATCGCGCTTGCACTCTCATCCTCCGACGCTCAATAGTACGAAACTAGGATTTTTTGGACAAAACAGTTTCAGTTTTCCACATCTAAAATAGTATTTTTTTATTTTTTTTTTCTTTCCAGGGACGATCTAATCCGACTTGTTTTCAACCGAGTTAATATTTTTATTGATATTATACATTCACAAAGCTTTAAGAGTTTATAATCTGAATTTTCGTTTATTACAAACTCTTGTCCAGAAAATTCCGTGTTTCACTCCTCTGTCCGAAGCATCGCTGCTCAATACTCCGGAGAGTCTAAGACCTGTTAAACACACTCGCGGTTATTAATCAAACCGTATAACCAGAGCGAACTTAAACTTTCATTGACAGCAAGGGGAGGGGAGGGCGTGAGGTAGATTTTAGGGAAAAAATTACTCCCCCTCCCCCCACCAACTCTCCCCGCTCTCTAAAAACATACAAACTTGAGATCTCATTCATCAAAATGTATGTAGTCGTCAGTGCAGTCAATGGTCGATTATCGATTCTTTTTCAAGCTCGCCGTCTGTCCGTAAAGTCAGAGTGGTAATTATCGAGAAGTTTCGATACATCGACAACGTTTAGTGTCTTCCGTGCGATCTATACTTCTATTTCGAATGATTTCTAGACGATGGAACGGAAGGTATTAGAGCATGAACAGTGGAATGCAATGTTGACAAATTTAACGACAGTTTTTTTCTAACGTTCAACGACGCAGATACAGCTTTCTAGCACCAGTACCAGAAATCTGTCAACCAAGAATACCAAGATCATATCACCTATTATGTAAGGAGACAAAGACTCTTGAGACATCAGATCTCGGGCTCCTGTTCTTATTTGTTTGCTTATTCATTTATTTAGTTTTTTGTTTGATTTATTATTATTATTTTTTGCGATTAGGCAACAGTGCGCAGCGGATTGCAGGGACACAAGCGCACGCGTGGAGGTAAGGCGGCGATGAACAGGATTTAATTTATGTAAAGAACGAGCGACTTGTGGATCGAGTACGGATGAACGGATGAGATAAAAGATTATCCCGAAGCAGAAGAGGGGGGTAAAAAAGAGTACGTGGATGAGCCGGGGTCGGGGGGGAGGGGTGGAGGGGAAAAATTTCCAACCGATCACGGGAAAAAAAAGATACGGTACAATCATTATAACCAAACGCATTGCAGTTGTTGGTGCCAGCCAGAAAGTATGGTAAACTTCACCAAAATAAGGTGAATGCAACGTAGCTTGTGGTAAAATTAGGTTAACCGAGAGTTAGACCTAATATTCCACCTGATATCTGAAACAGTTTACTATATATTATGAAGTTCATCCTTTACTTTCTGGCTGGTGCAGAATTTTTTTTATGCGAACCCTTAGTTATTGTACCGTACTTTTTTCCCCGGGGTAAGTACCTTGGATTTAATGAGAGCAAGTTAGAGAAAAACTTAAGAAAACTTTTCATCAGTGGCATCATCCGTACAACCTGAAAATGTTATATATTTGGTCCATTTAAACCCATGCAAACACTGAGAAAAACTTTCTGTTGTCGTTATCAGGCGTCTTGTTAATACTTACTTAACCGGAATTCCTATTGTTTTATCATGAAATTCCTGTTATTACTATGGGAATTTCTATGTTACTACGAGAGGAATTCCAGTCAAAGAACAGGAATTCCTCTTGAAATAACAGTAATTACTGTTGCAACAACAGGAAATCCGGTTACGTAAGTATTAAACAGACTTCCGCGGTTGGATTAACTGGATTTTTTTTCTAAGTGAAAGGTTGAACTATAGGGGTAGCTGCACAGAGCACTCCCTCAAATCGACATTTTGCACAGTTTCAAATGGATAGGATGCAGCATTGCCAGATTGCACGCTACGCCACTGCTTTTCACCCCAAAAAATGATACACATTTAAATCGTTTTTTATACCGGATTCGAAACTCGTATCGATTGGGCTCAATGTGCGGGTATACACGTACAGCGCAGACGGTGAGGGCACAAGGCACACGGCTACACGCCCCGGATGAAACCTCGCCCCCGCTGCCCTCTACAACCCCTCCCACCCTCCGCCCATTCTTTCGTTGCCGTTGGTCAACATTCAACGAACGATGATTGTACTTCTTTTTAATACTCATCTCTTCCGATGCCCTTCATCGATTTTTCTTATCGTCACAGAGCCTCAGTCTCAGGTCACGGGTTCCCCGGTTCCATCGCTACAAAGCATTCGTTGTGACCGTCCTCTCTCTCTCTCTCTCTCTCTCTCTCTCTCTCTCTCTCTCTCTCTCTCTCTCTCTCTCTCTCTCTCTCTCTCTCTCTCTCTCTCTCCTCTCTCTCTCTCTCTCCTCTCTCTCTCCTCTCTCCTCCTCTCTCTCTCTCCTCCCTCTCTCTCCCTCCTCCCTCCCTCTCTCCTCCCTCCCCTCTCCTCTCCTCCCTCCTCTCTCTCCTCTCTCTCTCCCCCCTCCCCCTCTCCTCCCTCTCTGTCTCTCTCTCTCCCTCCTCTCCTCCCCCCTCCCTCTCCCCCCTCCCCCCCTCTCTCTCCCTCCCTCCCTCCCTCCCTCCCTCCCTCCCTCCCTCCCTCTCTCTGGTCATTTGAATTCATATGTTAGAGAAGGATAGAAGAGGCGGCGAAAATCACGGGACTGTCCCTGTAATCTATCCTTTTCTCACACACTCATTTTGATGGGATTCTTGGATCCGCCAATTCCAGACATTGCATCGCTGAGTATCAGCTTCAAATGTATACTGAACCGGCTAATCCGATGTGCTGGATGTAATCTGTAGCTTGAATGTGTGCGGCATAGAATGTGGTTTGAAAACTGTAAGGTGCGTGGAAAGGGGGGGGAGGGTGTATTTCAAATTTAAACTGTGGTCAGTCGAAATCGACATCAGAGGGCGCAGTGGCGAACAGAGAGAGGTTCACTATATAGCTCCATCTATCTCCCATTAAAATATGTTCCTTGTTAGACAAAGATAGACGAGATGATGAAACCCCATCTGCTGCTTAGGTGTAATTTTTCTGACTGGAAAATGGTATCATTCAAAGGGAAAATTATGAAGATATGAAGGATGGTAGGTGCGCCACTGATGGTACGAAATTCAAAGCTCACCTTGTCTGTATGAAGAGCTCTAAGACTTAACCACAGACTTACGAGACATGTAGAGGATAGTGCAAAAGGCCTTTGAAAGGACCGAGCTTTCGTCTTGCGCCGCGATGGGTAGCCGTTCCGCACCGCAACATCCAGTCTAATCCCGATTCCGCGGCCGACTGCTCGACCCTTTGCGTGATTTGTATGGTCCCCCAGTTTTTGGAGGGATTAACTGCAGAATCGATGTCTCATTTGTCCACGTATGTTAACTCGGTAAAAATAACCTTTTATTATTCAAACTCCGAGAAGAATCGATGAGAATGGAGCTCCTATGTAGGATTTTCCGCAGGCAAATGTATCATTGAACTGTATACGTAAAATTTTACGAAAATAACTACGAGTATTAAATCATAGACAAGGTCTAAGGATGCTTTTAACTGATCAGAACAAACAACCATACCTTGACCTTGAATAGGCTTTGTTTTAAGAATTCTTGAGATTTTTCTATTTTGACTGCTTAAAGGGACTGAGGACTGAGGAGGCACCCAAAAGCAACAAGTCTGCTATTTTGATACACTATTTCAAGGTCAAGTAAACTTCGATTCACAGTATTTGATGTTTTGATACCGTTGTGTGATTCATATTGACGCAGCGTAAAATGAGAGTAATTATTTCATGAGTGCTTTATTCAAGGCCAACTAAAAGAGGTTTTATGTTGTGATCTCTGAATTCCACCCTTGGACTTTTTCTACGTGCTGTCTGATTATTTATCGTTATTTTTACAGAATTTTACGTAAGATTCGGCGATTCATTCCCCCACAGGAAGACCTTGCAACAGCTCTATTTCACTATTATCGAGACAAAAAAAAAAAAAATTCTTGGATGGGACTTTAGATGGATTCTGCGAAATAGTTCCCACATCTTTGGCGAAGCGGCAGTGGCGATTATAGCGGTACTACCAATGAAGCAAATCATACTGAATCACTATGCACTGTTTCAGCAGCTCTCGCCGGATATTATAGAGAATAACTCAAGCCGGGGATAACCTACTGCGATTAGCGGATCAAAGGAAAATGCAGAGGGGGCGGGGAATCGTTGCACCCCCTCCCCTTTATCGGACCGCGGTGCTACGAGCGACAAATGAAGTCTCAGCGTTGCCGAAGACTAAAATTCCTCCAATCAAAACAATTACAACATAACTTTTAGACAAAAACACCACAATTTAGCAACATCGCATGGACGTGTAGAGAAAATGGCTATAAAATCAAGCGGTGGCATTTATGCAAGTCACATTAAACGAGCATACACGAGACGGGATATTGTTGCACTATTGCCAAATTGTTGGGTGGGAAAAATTCAAACTTTACATTGAAACGAATTGGTATAGTAAGTAATTTTCTGTCTGTAACTTGGCAACGCTGGTAAGATAGGATGCACTTTGAAGCCCGGAGCCCGATGGCTGTCAAAATAATTCAAAAAAAGCTGGTCAGATGAGACTAACCATACCGCTATATTGCATGGGCTTCGTTGGAAGGAATCGCAAGAATGCAAATATCAATCAAATCCCTTTATCCTTTGAGAGAGTGAACGCCGGGGTTACAGCCCCTTCCCTGACTCCTGCCGGTGCCCTTTTCCCCCTCTTCACCCCCCCCATATCTCATTCCGTCGGTCCCCCTTTTCCTCAAAGGTTCCTGCTTGATAGTTAATAGTTATGTTATTGGGTCGATATCATATTTTCGACCAACGCTCGATTCTCCCATTAAGTTTTCCAAGATTACGCAGTATAGTAGATACGCGCTTCTTTGAGGATCCAAAATTATACCAGGAAGATTAAAATTTGCGACGTTGCAAGTAGATATTGAACTAATAAAACTAACGAGGAAATATTTGTAATAGTTGAACAGATTTTCACAGAAAGGAACCAACGATATTCAGGGAATCAGTACTTGGGTGCGAGCTGTACAAAGCTATCACATTATAGAGACACTGTGGAATTAGATGTACTAGCGGAGACAAAGATACCTAGCCAGGGTATGCAATAGGCAATACACAGCATATCATTCAACGCGTGTATTAGATGTGTTGCGTGTTGCATACTCTGGCCAGGTATCTTTGTCCCCGCTGGTACAGTAATCCCTCGTCTTTCGCGGTTTCGGGGTCGACATTTTGTGACCAAGTCTCGCCTTTCGCGGGCCTGATCTTGCGTATTCGCGGATCGAATCTTTTCAGTCAGCGATATAATTCATATGCTTCCCGCCATTTTTTGCACGCTCTCTTCGGTTACCATGGAAAAACCGAAAATTTTCAGCTCAAATATCAAATTTAACCTGAAGTAGCATTCCTCCGTCTGAACACCACTTCTCCAACCAATAGACCAGGGTGTTATCAATGCTTTCAAACATCATTACACGCGTAGATCATTTGAAATTGTCGTATAGACATGATGGATTCACGTGGGTAGGATTTACGTATAAAGCTTGGAAGGAACCGTAAAGTGTGGCGGTGAAGAAAGAAGCAGTACACAATTAATGTCAGCCATAAGAAACATACATAAACATATTTTAAAGTGGAATACTAAAAGAGTCAAATTCGAATTTCCGTAAGAAATTTTCCAGAGATACAACGTTAATCAAAGATATGTTTCTATATTTATCTAGAGTGGCAGTTTTTAAGGGGTAAGCTGCGTAATCGACGCGTGAGGCAAGGAGGATTTTTAGGTTATGATTAAGGTGTAGCATTATTATGAGGAATTAGGTGAATATCAAGTCCAGCTAATCTATGAATTTGATTCTTTCATATCAGATAAAAATATTGCATAAGGGAATACCTTTTACGAATCCCTCTATTTAAAGAACTAAGATCTCAGTTTTTCTTTCTTTTTTTTTTAAAAAAAAAAAATGAAATAAATTAATGAGAGCTAGATGGGGAAAAAAAACTGGAGTAAAAATGGAGCGTGGGTAGGGTAGGTGGGAGATTCGTTTCGCGGAAGGGTGCCAGACAGGACGGAGCCACGGTGTCGAACGATGACGGGGGGATGGAGCGTGGGGGAGAATTGGAAGGGGTGAACGGGGGGGAGGAAGGGGGAGCGTCGCGAGGGAGTGAGAATCCTCCAAGTTTATTGTTTGTTGTTTCTCATTTAGAGTTACATTACAATATGAATCCGCCCCCTCCGCCCTACATTTCCCTCCCGATCACCCCTTCCGCAGCACGAATATCGCGTCGTCGGTCGAACGTTATGTCGTGCCGCGGGCGAAAGTTGATTCGGATCCTGAAAATTGAAAAAGATACCTCGCCGATATCCAGAGACTCCGAGGGAATTGCTTTTCCTATCGAGTCTTGTTCGCCACTCTTTCGAGACAAAATTTAGTCTCGGACGAAAGAGGCATTGCAGTGGCGGATCCAAGGAATTTCTCTCTCTCTCTCTCTCTCTCTCTCTCTCTCTCTCTCTCTCTCTCTCTCTCTCTCTCTCTCTGTCTCTCTCTGTCTCTCTCTCTCTCTCTCTCTCTCTCTCTCTCTCTCTCTCTCTCTCTCTCTCTCTCTCTCTCTCTCTCCCTCTCTCCCTCTCCTCTCTCTCTCTCTCTCTCTCTCTCTCTCTCTCTCTCTCTCTCTCTCTCTCTCTCTCTCTCTCTCTCTCTCTCTCTCTCTCTATCTATCTCTCTCATTCTCTCTCTCATTCTCCCTCCCCTCTCTCTCTCTCTCTCTCTCTCTCTCTCTCTCTCTCTCTCTCTCTCTCTCTCTCTCTCTGTCTCTCTCTCCATTTCCATCTCTCTACCTATTTAAATGTAAGAGTTGGGAAAGGATGAATGCAAGAACCATATTATAACCTCATGAACAAGACCCCTATATCTGTAATTTCCAGACAAACGCATTTAAAAATGAGGCAATAAGAGAAAAACAAAAAACAATTAAAAAAACAAAAACAAAAACAAAAAAACAGTTTGGCAGCGCTGACATAACCACTGATAGAAAAATGACCCAGCAAAAGACTTTAGTAGATAGTTAATCAAAGATTTTGTGTGCCTAACTGAAGAGATTTTGCAGGGTGCGCCAAAGATTTGGGTGGCTCTACTAAAGTCTAAAGCTAGGTCATTTTTATAATAAAGGTTTTGTCAATTGAAGCAGTTTTCTCTGCCCCCTCCCCCCCCCCCCCCCCTTAAACGGATTGCGTCAGGCAAATCGAGCTCAATTTTTTGTGACGCAGATCATATCAATTCGCAGCAATGTGAACAGATACACAACTATGAAAATATAATACAAGAAACAAAAAATATATAAATAATGGGGAAAAAAAGTTCGACTGGAGTTTTATACGCGGCCGGAGAGGTCGCGTTAGACAAAGGGGGAGATTTGAATAATGATGCGAGGCTGCAATGTGGTCAGTGGTGACAACGGCTCTTTAATGCCTGCTCCCCCCCCCCCCCCCCCCGCTCTCCGAGACCATGAAAACAACCCACACGCGACTTTTTAAGTTATATTCGTCGGTTACTCAGTCACTTTTCCTTGCTCCTTTTTTTTACATTTTTTACTATGTCGTTTCCTCATGTTGCACCCAACAAACAAACGATAAACGCTTTCCACGATCGTTATCACTATTAACGATGTTTGTTGTGTTTTCGGGGGAGTTCTCGTTGAAACTTTTTGAAAGAAACGGGGCTCCGCGAGCGACAAACGACTGCGCAGTGTTTCCAGACAAAGGGGCGGAGAAAATTTCAGAGATGTCCATCTGTACGGTACCTCCTTCAAGAGTTTTCTCTGACGACGAGATGAAAATGGTCCTCCAAACACGGTTATGTCAAGCTTCTTGGCCATTCATCCGACTAATGGACTTTTATGTGTGGAGCACTTTCAGCCAAACTAAAAGGTATCTTTTCGATCTCTCATTTACTTTTCGACAAACTTTCCAACAACAAAACCTTTCCGACGAAATTTAAACCAACCGCCCGCTACTGAGAAGAGATAATTCACACGTCGGACCCGTAACTGTCTTGACTTGACTCAAGAAAAGTATATGACAATTGAATTTGAACCAACCATTCACCGGTTATAATCCTAAAACCTGGTGAGTTCCATCGATTTAATTATGCGTGGATCATTATTTTTAGCGACATTTCGCGGTTTTTCTCTCTTATTTTAAGGAGCGGAACATCTGCGCGGAAAAAGGAAAAGAACGAGACAGAGAGTGATTCACTAAGATTTACGCGAAACAATTGCGTGAGATAAAGGCAGAGTTGCCAAATTTGGCGGGAGATATAAAAAATTTACATTCAGTTAAATGGGGAAATGCGTTAAGATTTAAGAAAAACGGCAGTCTTGCGGATAAATGACCAGTTAAGAACGAGTTCGCGAGTGATTCCAGTGAGGATTTGAGGAGCTGCGATAATTTTTCGGAAACCCATCAGTGTTTACTTATTCTACAACTTCTACCTCGCGAAGCCCATAAATGTTTATTACTCTCATACAATATCCGAATAAAATAAAAGGCCAATTTGTTTTATCTCCCTCAATCTTTCACTTTTTATTTTCTTTTGGACCCGCGGAGCTAAATTTATTGGGATGAGTAACAATAATGGTTGGTTGAGGATGGATACGAATTTTAAACAAAATTTTGACCTCCCTCGAAAGAAAAATCCAAGATTGCGTTTCGAAAGAGGTCAAAATTGTGTGTTTTGGATAAGGGGTTGACAAGATCGGTATTACCAATCAATTTAATTTAACTTATTTTGTTTAATTTCAATCAATTTAATTTAATATCGCGAGATTCCAAAGGAAGTAAGCTTAACCCTTTGACTCCCGCTAGTTACGAAGACAAATCTCCGCTTGTTTGCTTTTCATTATAAGTGGGTAGATAAATATTCCTACTCCGGGACGTTAACTTTGCCTATCCCTGTAATGGAAGGCGCTATCATCGAAAAATTATTTTGCAAAAGTCAACAACTCGGAGTAGCTTCTATATACAAAAAAATTAGATGTGTGGGGGGCAGATCTATTGTAAAGAAAACGGGTATATTTGGGTAAAATCAAATATTATAAAGTAAGATTTATCGAAAAGAAATACCATTTGCGAAGCGCGTGCAATCTGACAAAATTGCATTCGGTTCATTGAAACCCACGAAAAATATCGAACTATCAAAGAATTGCCGTTGACTATCTAATCCGACTCTTTCTATGGGTTCAAATGGACGAAATGCTTCGCTGCCAGATAACACGCTTCGCCACCGAGAAATACTTCAGCTCCAAAAAGAAACTGGATCATGGGCGGATCCAGCGATTTGACAACCATGAATTCCTCCCATTTGAACGTACGCGAAAGAATCGATTCTTGAGTAAGTCATGGACCTCTTACTAATCGATTGTTTCTCATGCATTCAAATGGAAATAATACACAGTTGCCAGATTGCTAGATCCTCCTTTGAACTGGATGTTCAAATGGAACGTGGGCATTCAATAATGACAGTAAAAATAAAGCATCGATAAAATTGGCAACATAGCGATTGACGTGTTAAGGGTAGTGAGACCTAATGATTGTAAATTCTATGTGCTACAAGAGGTAGAACAGCAGAAGAACACTCGTGCTGTCCGAACGGAGAGTGAGAGTATTATTAGCCGCTGTGAAACAGGAGGACAGCCGTTCAGCTACGACCTAAGTATGTTTTGATAATGTTCCGATAATAAAAAAACTAACTTTATCGAAGGGGTGTATCGGCCAGTGTGCGAGAGAGAGAGCGAGAGAGAGAGAGAGAGAGAGAGAGAGAGAGAGAGAGAGAGAGAGGGGGAGGAAAGAGTTGGCGATGTATGGATGGATGGAACAAAAAAAAAAAAAGTATTAACAATAGGAAAAAGAGGGGGCAAGAAGGGGGTGGTATAGACGAAGTTTAGCGTTCGATGGGATAGAACGGTTAAAGGGTGGACAGTGCTTATACTTGACAAATTATTATGAAAGTGTAGTGGAGCGAAAATTATCTCCGAGGCAGCGATGACGTCAAAAAAAAAAAAAAAATAGTTCCAAAGGAGATGATTTGAATAGGACGCAATTTGGGATCAGCGGAGAAAAGAAGTTATACACTTTACAGGACACCGCGGTGCGGCGACGCGCTGTGCAGCTGGACAATAGTATTTTCCCCTACGTTGTTGCCATTTCGGCATTTTTAATTAAAGAGACGGGGTTAAAGCAACGATTTAATAAGGCATAGTGGAAGCTCGTGAATAGAATGGGGCTCTTGCAAACTTTTGCAACAGGGAATTGAAAAGTCAATTCTTGCATCAAAACCTGTAAAAATTATGATTAGTATATACGCTAAAAAATCACGAATGCCGAACCCAGAATCGGACTTAATGGCGGAGAGACACAGGTATCATAGGAGATTCCCATCGAAATTGAGACATGACTCTGATGTGTTTCCGTTGAGAAAGTGACACAATAGACAGGAATCCTCCATGATACTTATACGCTGAACTGCCATTATACGAACTTGTCGTGATAACAGTTTTTTAAGTTTATTACTAAATTTTAGACAGCTTTCTTAATGTGATTTTCGTGATTTTTGTTGGTTTTTACATAAGACTGGACTTTTCATTTGCTCACAGCAAAAGTTTGTAAGAGCCCCAAAGCGATTTGTCGAAGTACCTTTCCATGTGAACCAATGGACAAAAATCAAATATCAATGGATTCAATTGAATCAAAAATAAATCGATATTTTTGCATTAATTTAAATGAGATGGCATCCACGATCAATCGCTCAAGAACCACCTCTGTACAGACGGTTTAATGTACGTTGAAAATGTCAAACAGTACTTACATGAAAAAGAAAAAAAAAAAAAAAAAAAAAAAAATCAAGCAAACATTTTGTTACAAATACGTGATTGATCAATATACATTCGATTGTTTCAGTGAATTTTAAAACGCTACGAGAGAGAACAGTCCTGAATTCTGACATTATTTCAACACCTCTAAAAATGGCAACAGTGCAATAAGTCTCTCCTCCGATGATCGGTGGAGCGCGGCGGGTAATCCTCATCAGTTGTCGCGCATGTTGTATCAATCCCGTGGGAGGGCGGAACGCGGGGCGAGGTGAGTAGAAGGGGTTAAAAAGGGCGCCGGGGTCAGCCAGAAACAATCGTTTTGCGTTGCGTGGCTCTTGAATTGAAATTAAAAGCCCCCTTTGCCGATTGAGCACCGAAAATATATGACCCACTGACCAATCGAAGCTCATTAAGAATCAGAGACCCTATTGTGACGGACATCGTTTGCACGGAGGAGAGTTGTTTAACCCTTTCGGACACGAATATTCAAATGAAGCTCCAGCAAACGATTCAGACGCACGGAAAGAAAAGGCCGTTCAATGTTTAGTGGAACGTTGGTTATACTGGATTGAAAATGTTTCGATTCGTTGAGGAATCTTGCCTTTACTTTGAGGGCACTCGAGAGTTTAAAAGTTATCGGACCACATAGGTAGGTCGTCGTTAACGGGCGCGATAAATCGTTGTTTACTCCCATTTAAACTGACGAAAAGAATAATCAAAGCTTATAAAAAGAACAATTAATTTCAACCCTAGCAATCCATACTTTTACACATAAAAAAATGTAAAAAAACCCATAATCGATTGTGAAAGACCCACTCTTGTTGAGATATTCCTCCATTATAGATTCTTATCGCATGTGGATGAGTGTGAGTGTGTGGCATTCCGAAACTTCAAGTTCAATATTAGCTTAAAGTTAGGCTCTTTACATACAGAGACATTTTCCGAATGTATAAGAGGAAGTTTTCTTCGCAGTGGTTGCAAGTTAAATCAATGCTCTACTGTAAAATCAGGAAGATATTCCGGCCATTGGTCTTTAAAGGACCAGTTGTGTAACAAAAGGCACGCTGCGGGGGGGGGGGGGTGACTCAATTCCAATGATGTTACGAGAAAAACAATTTAAGTCATCATACCGAAGAGTTCCTGGTTCTTTATCAGACACTTCTAGTGTTTCCATCAGAATCTAGTCGTAATACCAAATTGTTGATAACTATACGCTGTGAAAACCAGAATTCCGGTAACAGTACCAAACATTTTCTCGGTTGACAAATTGAAATTACATCTTCATACTCCAAGTAATCAATTTTTCAGAGCAGCGCGGTTTCCGAGACAACATTCGAGCTACCAGCGGAAATCGGAAAACATTCGACACAAAATATAAAAACGCGCGTATTAAATATGCGTCTAATGAGAGAAAGACGCTTAACAGCTGTCGTTGTCAGAGTCTCGTCTGCGATAGAACGCAGCCCAACGCACAGCAGAACTAGAGCTAGAGAGAGATGAACGTATTCATAAAAGAAGAGAAAGAGAGAGAGAGAGAGAGAAGAGCGGACGCACAAACGTATCTCGGCAACTGTCCCTGTGTTGACCCCATACGGTCTCAAGGGTTAACCCTTTCATTCAAAGTCGAGAAGCAGACGGACGGACGTAGCATGCCCAGCATCACAAGCGGGTGATCGAATCGGATCGCCACACAGGCAGCACAGAGCAATCCGCCCCCTCCCCTTCCTCCACCAGGCACTCCTCCTGCAGTACCACCCTCTACTTGTGCTTAGTTGCGTCATTGACATGTCACATCTCACACGCTCACTACTACTTATACACAGATATACAGATAAACAGAGATATACAGACTTAGCACAGGCGGAGGAGGAGGGAAGAGCTATAGGGGGGGGGGGGGAGAAGGACCGGGAGCCGCAAGAGAGGAGAGTATAATACATTTCACATCTGGCTACGCAATCACTGCCCGAATGACGACCAGAGCAAGTTGACATGCGCTTTGGCTTCAACTTCGGCCACTACCACCACCGCGCGCGCACAGCCCCCCCCTTCCCGCGCGGTGTTTGTGGTACGCGCGCGAGAGGATGGTGGGATGCTGAGTGTTAGACACTGACAGAGAGTGCGAGTGTGTGTGAGTGAATGTGTGTGTGTGATGATGAGGCAGATGCGAAACAGAACCGAAATCCGCTCCCAGAGTGTGCACGAGCTGACTCCTTGTTGGCGGCGTTACTCGCGAAATGTTCGCGAAAAACATGAATGGTTATAGGGCAGGGGACATGAAGTAGGGGAGGTAAAGGGTTATGGTGATACGGAGGGAGAGGTGGGGGGGAGGGGGAAAGAGTGCACTGCACCGAGAGTTAAATTTTACAGAGACGCGCGTACGTACAACTTGAACTATTCATGAAACCTCACGAGCGAGAGCCGAGCAGTCTCGTTAAAAAAGCTTCCTCGGTACCTCGCAGACAAATTAAATTCTCCGACGGTCCTTTCTTTCTTATTTTCTTGGGTAATGGATGGAGGTGGTTGCGCTATTGGATATGGAAGTGCCAAAGCATGACTTTTATCTAAGATTTCATTCTTAAAGCGCCTTTACAACGTTTCTTTTTTGAAGTGGACATATAGACTGGAAACCATTAAGATTGTCAAAGAAGTGGCTGAGTCAAAGCCGTGGTTTCGGGATTTCATAGAGCTTCTGTTTTTGTTTTGGTAAAATGGGTGAGCTTTTTTTCTCAAATGAACATTTTTACTGTATTCCTCATTTCAATGTTAGGAATGATAATTTCATACATGAAAAAAGCAAAAAAAGCAAAAAAAACAACAAAAAAAAACAAAAAAAAACCGCTTTGTTAGCTCTGACAAAACCTTTGGTAGAAAAATGACCCAGCAAAATAATTAAGTAGAGCTCACAAATCATTTTGTAAGACTATACTCTGTTCACGATAAGAAGGCGGGTGAGAATTCAGGTAGTAATGCACTATTTAGCAACAGTGTGGCTATGCTGGCTACTCCAACCCTTTGCAGTGTCCGTTGTTCTCCCGATCTCTCTCTTGGCACGGAGGATTTCCAAGAACCGACGGACTCAACCATTTACACACGTCCAGTAAAAATTGCGAACGGTGAAAAATACGAAAAAACGGACGAAATTTTCGCCCTTTAGGGCCAAAACTCGGCAAAAATAGTCGACTTTGAATATTGATGACTCTCAGAAATTCGTATTTTTCAGTCGGAATTAAATTCAGAATATTTCGTCTAATATCGAATATATGAGAGTCATCAATATTCAAAGTCGACTATTTTTGCCGAGTTTTGGCCCTAAAGGGCGAAAATTTCGTCCGTTTTTTCGTATTTTTCACCGTTCGCAATTTTTACTGGACGTGTGTAAATGGTTGAGTCCGTCGGTTCTTGGAAATCCTCCGTGCCAAGAGAGAGATCGGGAGAACAACGGACACTGCAAAGGGTTGGAGTAGCCAGCATAGCCACACTGTTGCTAAATAGTGCATTACTACCTGAATTCTCACCCGCCTTCTTATCGTGAACAGAGTATAACTATAGAGACTTTGCTATGGGTGAATCACAAATTTCGTTGTCTCAACTATAGTTTTTTGCTGGGTCATTTTTCTACCGAAGATTTTGGCAGCGCAGCTAAATTGTTTTTTTTTATTATTATTATTTTTTTTTTTGTCAGCAGACTTGGTAGTTCAGCCAGTGGTGGTTCGTGCTATTTGACAACAATTTCTACCTACAGTTTGACCTAAGCAAAAGTATCGATTTCTCAAATACTCAGTGAATCCCTTGAAAATTGATTATTTTCCATACGTTTAAATGGAGAGAATCCATTAACGCTGCATTACACGATTGCATGTGTCACCAATTCAGGAGGAACAAGTTTTGGCATTCAGCTAACCTCACGAGTTGATATTAAAATTCATAAATTTGACAACGTTGTTTACGTCATCCTAATTTAAGATACGGCTGAAGATCGAGGGAGAGTTCGCGGCTGAGCATTTGGGGGGGGGGGAGCAAAAACAACGGTGGGAACACGAGCTCTCGCAGGAAATATTGTAGTTGCCGCTCGGCGTATTAAAAAAATAAAAAAGAGTCTCCGAAAAATTCGAAAAATGCGCGTTGACAAAGGTGATGACCACCGTCGAATCTTTGCTTGTCGCAGCTCGGGCGTGAGTAACGCTCCACACACTCCGTACGATAATTTTGCGCCCAAGAATGTGGCAGACCTTTAAGTACAATCATGGTATTTAGTATCCGAATCAAGGTCACTATCAGATGTGTTAATCCGTTTAATTGCTTGTCCAGTTAAAGGAGCGACAAAAAAAAAGAAAAAAAAAGAGAGACAGAAAAAGAGGAATAAAAAAATGTACTAATATATATAACTTGTCCAGACCGGGCGGCCAGAGGACCAGTGACACCGGCGACCGGCGTATTATTTTCGCGGCATGCACATTTGTGCGACCACGCATTATAATCTTTGAGCAAAAAGTAAAGAACTTTAATCCCGAGCGTCTAATCCGGGAATCAAGATAAAGACTCTTTTGTCGCGCTCTTTTGCGTGAGAATGGCTTTCGGTTATTGAATAAACATTGTGTCGACAATATGTCAAGGAAGAGGGCGAACGAATGCCTGATTAAAATTAACGACCGTGTAATTTGATCACAATCGTTTTCGTCGATCGGACAATATATGTTCAACCGAGCTATTGATGTACCCCCCCCCCCCCCCCCCCCCCCCAATCTCTTTGCTACTTCTCCGTATTCGTTTTTCGATTCGATTCGTTCTTCTGTTTTCAGTGGTGTAGTTTACTGTTTGGCAACGTTGCACTTCATACATTTCAAACGAAGAAAAAAATCGAACTCGAAGGTGTGTTCACCACAGATACAATATGTACAGAGGACCACGCACCTTCTAACCTGCCAAAGCAACGTCCAACTGGACCATAAATTGGCTGATGAGCAAAAATATTGACATCAGTATAGCCAATGACAGCAAAGCATCGGAGTTCGATGGTCATCAGTCAACTTATGGTCCAGATGGATGCTATGCTCCCTTATGTTATACTGTTGACTCCGTAAGACACCGCGCGATCGGCAAGGTGCGTGGTCTCTGTGCTCTCCCTGGTTCACCTCGCACTAAACAGCTCGATCTTTTCCTCGAGGTTAAAGTGGTCAAGAAAAAACGTTGCCAAATTGCACGCTGTATCAATGCTTTCTTTTCCTTTCTCAAAACATAGCTGAACTGAAAGTACTATACTTGGGCAAAGGCGGATCCAGCAATCTGGCAACAGTGCATTCTTCCCATTTGAATGTATGAGAAACAATCGATTAGTAGAAGGGCCATGATCCCCTCAAAGATCGCTTGTTTCTCATGCGTTTAAATGGGAAGAATGCATGGTTGCCAAATTGCTGGATTCTGGATTGCCGCCCTTGTACTTTGCAGTGGCGGCTCGCCAGGTGAGGCAAGTGAGGCGACAGGGAGCCATCGCCTCACATTTTTTGAAAATGGAGAAAGAAAAAAAGTTAAAAAATAATATATTAAGGTCGAAATGGTTCTTATTCCATCATCCTTTGTTTCAATAGTCCAAAAAGTATGAATGGAACATAAAATTTTCAAAAAAGTTTATGTGAAGAGCGTTTCAAAAAAAATCCTGTGCACCTCTCATTTTCGTCGCCTCACCTCCACGAGCCGCCAGTGACTTTGGTATCTGTGAGCCCCAGATTCATTCGCCAAAACTAATATAATTTTAAAATCTAGAAACTTACCGGAATTAGTGGTGTTGGTATCAGCATCTACGCAATCCGTCCGGATCTTTTTTAGAACGGCATCTTCCGGTGACGACATGGTGGAATCGGACTCCTGTTTGATCTTCCTAGATTTCATGAGCTCTTCGTCCAGTCCAGACGTCGAGTCCAAGTCCATTTCGTTCCTTAGAAGGGGGCTCTCCAGCGAGGAGGAGCGCCTCTTTGGGGTACTACATCGGGGGTCGTCATCGCTTAGCGGGGGCGTGCAAAGCATACGACCAGAGGTTGAGGAACTCTTTTTGATGGGCGCCGATATGCTCGGCCTCCGGGTATTGACTAAGCCCAAAGGGACTGATAGGGATGCGCCGCCAGCGCTCGGGCCATCTCCACCGTCACCCTCTGGCAAGTGATTTGAGTCGTGAGAATTGAAATTCTCCTTGTTGCACGATAGGACTTTGTGCTGGATAAATTTCACTATGTCTCCTAGTATGAATGGTTTCTGGCACACGCCGCATGTCAGAATGTCCTGTTGCGCCGACTGTGGAGAATCCGCTTCGGCGTCCGCTGAAACAAGACAAAGAAAAAAAGCTCTGTTAGAAATTGATACAACTCAGTAGGAGGTCATAGTTGAACTAGGAGACACGTAGATAATCGAATCATCAGGCTAAATATACACTCATTTGAAAGTTCAAGCGGGAACATAAAGACCCGGACAGAGTATGTATGCAATAAGCAAGGCACAAATATACAATTCAACGCATGTATCAGGTATGTGTTGCGTATTGCATACGCTTGCCACAATATGCAATAAGCAAAGCTTAATCTACAATTCAACGCATGCATTAGGTGTGTTGCGTATTGCATACGCTTGCCAAAGTATGCAATAAGCAAAGCAAAATAAACCATTCAACGCATGTATTAGGAGCGTTGAGTATTGTATATCCTAAACAAGTATCTTCTTCTTACTCTTGAATGTCCGAACCGCTTCAAGTTTTAAACTAATGTACTTCGTAAGTGATTGCGTAGCGTGTTTTTAGACTTCTGTAATTTACACACTGCGCAGCAAAATTTAGTAGCAAATCGTGTGTTTTTGGCAACGTTGTATTTCGTCCATTTAAACCCATGAAAAATATCGGGTGTTCTGATAGCCTATAGAATTAGATTTTCGACTTTCATACACGGGTTTAAATGGAAAAAAATACTGATATGAGCATCATCGCACACGCTACCGCATTATTTTGCCGCGATCGCGTGATTAAAAAAAGTGTGTGACGAGTTTGCTTTCATAGAGTTTTGGGCTTGGGGAGTGGAGGGGGGGGGGGTCACAAAATCGCCTCCGAAGTAATAATGCAGTGTGAAAATAATGGATGCGCCGTCTTTGTATCCATTGTCGTCGAGAATATTCATACAAATTTGGATGGTCTATTCAATCGTTCAGAATTAGGTCCCTGAATAAGTTTGATCCGGGCTTATATACTTTCACTGGAATAACACGGGAGAGAAAGAGGGGTAACAGTTTTGTGACTCGGGGACGGTAAATGCAGGCCTCGCAAACATTTTTAAAAGAGTTTGTTTTTAAGGCGAAATCCCATCTGATGCTACCCACTTTGAAAATCGGGTTCGTCCATCAACCGAAAGGTGCTATGCTTCCACACTCCTCCGCTCAAATATTTCATAAACGTCACAAACGACAATTTATAGTTTTCGGAAACGAAAATAAAAATAATTTGATCATTCAAAAACAGACAAAAAAAAAGTGTTTTTTAAACTCACGTTTGACTATACAACGTAAAAATTGTCACCCCGAATTCGTCCGTGGAATTTAAACTAAAAATGTAGGTATAGATTCTCATCGACGGCTCTAAATATCAAAGATTGTCAGATGCGTCGTTTCTGAAACGAGCCCGTTTCATTCAGCGTGGGCGATCGCACGCGGTCGAAGGGATGACACGGTATCGAGGATACAGAAAGAGAGAGAGAGGGACAGGCCGCAAAATAGCCGATGGGGGATCCCCATTATGTTGCGTGTTAAGGGTGTTAAAATCTTTCCGATATTTGTCGAAAAGGGTGGAAAACCGAAATCTCCCTCCGGCACTCCGCCACACCCTCGCATCCTACCGTGTGTTTACTTTGTGTTTTCAGTTCGCTCGCGGTGAATTGTGTCCGCTGCGTGTTTGTGTGAGTGAGTGTGTGTGCGTGAGAGAGAGAGAGAGAGAGAGAGAGAGAGAGAGAGAGAGAGAGAGAGAGAGAGAGAGAGAGAGAGAGAGAGAGAGAGAGAGAGAGAGAGAGAGAGAGAAAGAGCGAGAGCGAGTGAGAGAAAGGGAGAAAGTGCGATAGGAGTTTGTGTTTGTATATACAGAAGAGAGGGCGGGCGTTTCTATCGCTCTCTCACTCTTCCTGACTCTTTCTCTTTCTCTCTCCGGCCTCTCTCTGTCCACTTTGTGTGTTTACGCGCCGGTCAACTCCAGTCAGCCAATGGGCGGACGCTGCTCCATTTACGCACACGAGCGATGACCAATTGGATGACCACTTGATTCACGGCCCGTCCGTTTTTGCACCGCGGGGTCTCCTCGCCCACCGTATCCCGTATTACGCTCAATTTTCCAATGTTCTCCCCGCGCTCCGCTTCACCGTAGAGCGGCGCTCCCCCCCCCCCCCCCCCCCATTCAGCTCCGTTCAACCGTCCGTCGTTCCGGACTCCCCGATTTTATTTATTCCATCACTCATTTTCTTTGCTTCAAGGTTCGTCCCCACGTTCCCGCCTCTGAATACCTTTCGCCACTGCTTTGACCGTTCCCACTCAATTTACTCGTCATTTTCCTCTCGGTCCTGTCTTGACCACCGCGTCCTCCATTTCTATCGCGATTTTATTTGAAGACTGATTGAGTGTAATATATCTATTGGCGGATCCAAGAATTTATCCTTCTCCCTCTTTCCTTATATTAGAAATCGTGAGTTAGAAAAGGACAGATTAGGGGCAGTCACGTGATTTTCTCTCCCTCTTCTTATCCTTTTCTAACTCATGCTTTCTATAATCAGAAAAGAGAGAGAAGGACAATATTTTTTTTTATCGTACTGTCCCTATACGAACTGATCGTTTACCTATACATTAAAAACGATATAGTTAACCCTTTCAGTACCACACCCGAGTTATTTGATTTCGAATCTCTTTAATTTATTGTCAATAAAAGCTACTCCAAACCGTTAACACTTGCAAAATAATGTTTTATTGAGCGCCTTCAATTACATGGGTACGCAAAATTAACACTGCGGAGCAGAGCTGCCGTTTTGCGTATAATTAATCGCATTTTTCAATTCATCAACGATTCCACCGGTTGAGGAAATAAGATTACACAGTTCAGTTCAGTGTATGACTGAAATGCTCTGATCTCTATAATCTTTTCTCAATCGATGGAAACTCCGTTGGGGTTTTTTTTTAAAATATCCGTAAGTTTTTTTTTTTTTTTTTTTTTTTTTTTTTAAATCATCGACGACTCCACCGGTTGAGAAAAGATTACAGATTCGAGTTTTTTTTTGTGCATTACAGTCGTACATTGAGTTGAACAAAATAATCTTTTCTCAACCGGTGGAATCATCGGTGAATTGAAAAATGTGATTAATTATACGCACAGCCCATTCATAAGACCGTCATCGTTTAATTTTGTTCAGCACATTTTCCGAGTTTGTATGAGTGGATTTTTGACACTTTTCGATGTAAGCTATGTGATTTTTACTTGACTGTCACAAAAGAGATTCTGCTGGTGATATCCGCAAAAAATGGAAATAAGAAAACTAAAAAATACATTTTTTTCGACTGAAATACTTGGGATGCCACAGTGTTTTTGGCTCGAATCCTGAGTGGTTTTTGCGAATCATAAGAAAATATATTAATAATGAAAAAACGCAGTGTGGGGGGTAAATTTTTCCTCGCACAAGGCATATTCTAAGCTACACTGAATGTATTACTGTTCACGAGGGATACAACAGCTGTAAGGAATGCCATCAACAACTGACCAAGGTGATGCAAGTTCTTTTTCCCCTCTCTTCAAGCGCTGTTGCCAGACGTATATGTTTAGGTCATTCACTTCCCATAAGAATCAATATAAAATATACGGGGTTTAACCTCCAATCTGGCAACAATATCCTCAAGAGTAATTAACATTACTTGTTTCTTTCATTTTTAATTAGTCGAAAGTTGGAATAAGAGCAAATTTCTCAAACTCTTTCCATCTTTAAAGATGTATTTAACTTAAATTATGACTTGAAAAAAAGAAAAAATGAGCCAAGCTAATTTTTGCACCTTAATATTAGTGAAACTGGTTTCTTGATTGCGCATTTATAAATACCGAGGGAAATATTTCACAAGACATACAAACAAAAAACAAACAACCCCGCCCCCCCCCCCCTCAAAAAAAAAATCGTTTTCATATTTAAATAAAAGTAAAGTAAACTGAGAGATTGATCTGCGTGTCCACCAAAAGCCTCGCGGGAGTCGTGGGTGTACTATTAAATATTTCAGATTTCCAAAAGAGCGTTATAAAACTAAAAGGCGATTTCATGATTTAAAATGTGACTATCGCGGTGAGATTTGTGGACCGCACTAATGAAAATCTTTGACAGCTGAGTTTATTTACTTCCTGTAGGAATATGAAAAATATAACCACGACACAAGTCACAACCGTATATACGACCCGTTTACATATAGAACTAGATGATTTGATTTTATATGCGTAAAAAGAACTAAATGGCTGGAAAGAAACCGATTTTTTTCCCGACATTCTGTCAACCCTGCACGATAGGCAATATAAATAAGATAAGACACATGAGCAATTGGGTGCGAGAAACCTCAAAAAGAATATTGAATCAAAATAATTGGATCATCCCCTAACAAAACGTCATGGGAGAGGAGTAATACTTGATACGTCGATACGACGGGGTCAGTCTGAAAAAGCCGGGAGGGAGTTAGGGCGAGCATCCACCAGGAGAATATTATCACATGAAACAATCATTGTCCACGAAGAAACAACAAGATATTGGCTGTTTGAGCGTATGAATAATAAATATAGTGCGGCAGCCGTGCTGTCATTTTCTGCCATATTTATTGACATTTTTCAATACATCGATGATTCCACCGGTTTTGACCAAAGATTATACACAAATAAGTTAAGTTTCAGTGCATTCTGTAAAGCCTTAAAATGCTCTGATTTATAATCTTTTCTCAACCGATGGAGTCTCCGTAAATGACTTAGAAAAAAAAATGCGAATATTTTGATGATTTGAAGTGGTGAGTCCTGTGCTAACTTTACTGATTGTGAGAAATTATCGCATATGCGAGTATTTTCGTACGTTTACAGTCACACACTGAACTAAACCGTGCAGACATATGCACGAAATGACATTTCTCTGCAGTGTGACAAGTTACCATACAAAATGAAAAGTTGCATTTTATTCGCGGATTCATTCCAACCAAATTCCATAAGTTCGAAAGAGCGTTGATTTTTTCCCACTAATAACTATTTGCTTGAATAAAACTAAATGACACAAAAGGAACGAATTGATCGAATCAATGTGCGCTAAAACAACGAAGGTGCGAAGAGAAATTGACAAACTGACTGATGAACATTTTCAGCGTGTACACACGTAAATAAACAGATACTGTACACATCAGCAGGTTTACACATCCATAGGTGAGTTTTCAGTCTTACCTATCGGGCACTATATGATGAAGGGGAGAGGGAGGGGGGAGGGGGTCGTTAAAGTTACGATTTACAGATCATTTAGCTCGTCGGTTCTCGGTTCTATACGTAGTAGATGATTCACGAGTGAATATTTACGAATTAGGGGGACAAGCACGGGAAACGATTATTTCGCAGCATCAGATGACGCAAATCGCGAATCAAAAAATAGTCAAAACAGGAATGAAAAACACACTAAAACGTCACACGGAGACCCATCACAGCGTGGAACCGTAAAAACATCCGCTGCATCAGAGAGTATTGTGTCAAAGTGTCAAACATCGTTCGTTAGTGATAAAAATATACATCTTTTTTTCCCCCCGGACTTGTTGATTTCCTTTTTTTTTTCTTCCTTATTTTTGTTTTTTTTTTTTCGTTTGAGAAAGGGAAGGAGAGGGGGAGTAAAGTGAGCTTCTAATGGGGAAGGCGGGTCGCATGATAAAATCGTAAGACTCGTGGTCATGATTCGATTGCCATCCCCCTAATTGAATGATAAAGATCCGACCCCAAGAGCAGAGAGAGAAGCAAAAAAAAAAAAAAACAGAAGAGGAACAGGATAGTTTTGAGGGTCATCTTAACTAGAAAAAACATATTCTTATTATGATAGGGAAAAGAACGCACAAAAAAAATGTACCCCCGCAACAATGAAAAGGATAGAAAAAAAACGAGATAAAAAAAAAAAAAAAACGCTCGTTAACGCAGCGAGACCTATTCAGATGGGCCAATCAATAATAATACATTATAGGAAAAAAATAGATAGTAAAAAAAAAAAACGTACCGACGTCCTAAATAAGCGTAAAATAATCCGATTCTCCGGTAATCAGAACTTTATAGTCACTGGTAAGAACAAAACAACTTAATTACAACTTGATATTTTAGCGAAACTGTTTTAGAGAAAATATTTTAGAACAAACGAGGTAGGAATTTAAATTATATACATACACATTATACAGAACTTAAAAAGGATAAAATAGAAACGAACGAAACGTATATCAGAAAAGTAGGATTATGAGCTATGTACGCTATGCCTCAGAGTCCTGCCCTACCCCACCCCAAAAGCCTCTTGTAAGTCACTGGCACTAAAAGCAACCCCCCATGCGTTCGCGCTTGATCAATAATACTAACCCACCCCTAATACATGCGGTGTACTCCAAAATTGCCTAAACCAGTGTACTCACGTTCGTCCTTTTATATTCGGTGTTAAACCGGAAATGGGGAGAGGGGGTCGAGAAAAAAAGAGGGAAAAAAATCGTTCGATCAGCCGGGTATACACATAGCGTATCATCATTATCGATTTTATTAATTTTAACCGATGAATGCGTCTGGACTTTGTGGTGACCGTGTATTTTACTTCGCTTGCATCGGGACATTTAGGTTTGCGACTGAAACAAAAATTGCTGTTAAAGTCTCGCGTTATTGGAATGTATAACCTGCTCTTTTTATACTGTACTTAGAATCAAACACAGTACTGCTCTTTTCTTTTTTCTATCAACTAAAAGTTAGTTGTATACGATTGAAGCTTATCATCATTATCGATTTGATCAATGTTAACCAATGAATGCGTCTGGACTTTGTGGTGACTGCAAGTATTTTTCTTTGCTTGCATCTGAACATTAGGTACGTAACTGAAACAAAAACTGCTGCTAAAGTCTCGCGTTAATGGAAAGTAAAGTCTGTTTTGCTGTGACTATAATCTGCTTTTTTGTTGTTGTAGATTTTAAACACAATGCTGCTCCTTTCTTTTCTCTGTCAACTAAAAGTTAGGCGTGCGATTGAAGCTTATCATCATTATTTATTTTAACCGATGAGAGTGTACTGCAGCTTTTTTGTGATAATAATCTGCAACTGCACTCTTCTCACATATTATATACTGAAATCACAAATTTTGTTTATATAGCTCAGAAAAATGAAAAGTTTTAAAAACATCTAGCGTTAGCGCCGAATTATTAATTTGCTGTTTTACTATGACTATAACTCAGTCCCTTTTATGGATCTACAAAGCAAGGTTTCTAGTTTATTGTAACAAAGACGCGAAAAGAAAATATATCATAATTAATTCTAGCAATCGTTATTTTGTTGTGATGATAATCTGCTCTATTTCTTCAGAACTTTAGACCTGCGTAAGGCTCACTCATCCGTCTTTCTTTTATATCCTCCAAAAAATTGGTCGTAATTGAATTCGTTTCTGACAACGAACAATCGCTGAGGTCTACAGGCATCTTGCCCATGAAAAAAATAACACGCACACACAACACACGTCGATTCTGACGTGGATCTTTAAAATCTTAAAGCCGAGGCTCAATGAAGAGTAATAAAAGAATTGGATTAAAAGAAAGTTTGAGAACGGGACGGATGGCAAAGGAACTATCCAGGGACGTATCCAAGGATGAACGTATACTGGTGAAGTGAGCTTTTATGGGGGGGGGGGGAGGTTAGGGATGGGACAGCATGTTCCTTTTATCAAGGATAATGATAATTCCTGGAGGGAAGGAGACGTAACAGAGGTGCGATCGAGATCGAGGAGACACGTAAGGACGGAAAGAGACAGAGATAAAAAGCAAATACGAGAGAGAGAGAGAGAGAGAGAGAGAGAGAGAGAGAGAGAAAAAAAAGAAAAAAAATAAGGCGCTTTTAGTGGGGGGAGGGGGTGGAATGGGGTGGTAAGTTGACAAGGAGGAACGAAACTTGGCAATCCGCAAATTGAATTATTTGTGACCAGAGAGGAGAGAGAGAGAGACGCCTCAAGCGTCCAATTGGGAACGTCCGAGGTTGTCATGTTGCGGTATGGGTACCCATTGCTTTTAATTCGATTGTTTCTATCACCCCCTCCCACCCCCGCCTCATCATTCTCACCCCATTTCCCAAGGTGCAACATTCTCACAATTTGAGCGTTTGACTCCCTTGTCAGCGTCGCAGTTCTGGCTCCTCAACAGCTAACGGCGCTCTGTCTCTCTGGCTAGATGGCAAAGAGTGTTGTGTTTTATTGATGTTTTCTTCCGCGGGAGATAGCATCGTTCGGAGAATTAAGTTTTCTCGGGTCGCGGATCGACCGACCGCGCGCGTGTCCCCGAGAAAATTCAATCAGTCGCCGGTGAAGAACTACCTGAAAAATTGATTCGCACCTTCCTTCCCCTCTTCGCGTCTCTCTTTCTCCGTTATCACACGCTCTTACATACACCCTAAGAGACGCACCGTTTCTTCTCTTGACCTCAATAATTATTGTTGCACGCGTTGTTCGATCTATAATTGAATCGGTTTGTGAGAAAAACTGGTAGACCGATTTGAATTTCTCTGAACGACGCACTATGGTGTGAGGGGCAAAAAAATTAGTGAAAAAAAGTTATAAAAAATCATCGTTTTTCGATCTTTCTAGCTTAATTAAAAACTTTTCAGATAAATTTTTCAGTTTTTAACCTCTTTATAGGCCAGGCCCGAGTATACTCGTTGTTCTTCTCTAGTCCATCTCACATAGTTTCAGTCTTCATTCCGGATCGACGCGACATCGATGGAAACTCTCACTAGACAAGATTTCTTCGGGCGCCTTCAATGCATTGTATAGGCAATCCCAACTCCCCCTAGTACGAACAGTTAACTACCTTCCCTATATAAAATAAGAGGAGTGGCGTGTTTTAAACTAACCTGGCCCTTAGAGGATTAATCATACTTTGCTAACAATGTTTGCTGTGATTGAAATTAATCTTAGAAGTTTATAAATGATGAACTGATGAGAAGTTTACTTCCTGATTTTTGGCTACTTTTTTAAGATCTCAGACCATAGTGCGGCGCGTTATCCTTCGCCAGAGGCGGATTCAGGAATTTGTCTTTCTCTCTTCCCATTTAATCGCAAGTTCTTTAAACAAAGGACAGGGCTATATTGGCTAAAGCCCCCTGATAACAATTCGTTTATCTTTTTCTAACTCATGGGTTTAAGTCGCCGGACAGATAGAGTGAAATCCCAGGATCTATCATTTATTCTTCGTCATCTCTGCGTCCGCGCCAAATGTTCAAAGTTATCGTATCAATGCATCTGCGTTACAACACAAAGATCAGCCAGGCGATTTTTCAATTGAGCCGTGTCTGCAAAAATGACTCAACTCTATATCCACAACGAATGCGGCACGAATGCTTCCAACAGGTATGGAATATTAAAACAGGCACTTGGGTCTTTTTAGCAGAAAACTGACCAATTTATCTTCAGGGACCGCCGTTTTCAGCCGACAAAGGACTGATTCCACCAGTGGCGTAACGCAACTGCATTCAGGTGCTGAGTCTTACGGAGGACCTTAAGGACCTTCAGGAGTAAGGATTCTTAAAGAAGGGTGCTCGAGATTTGAAGCAAAGGAAACAAACACTCGGACCGCTGATTTCGGGCATTGTTATTACCTCGGCGTATGATTTCTGCAAGTCATCTTCGCGAGATCTACAACATACAAAGGTGTGACACACTGTCGGAATGAGTATTGAGACTATGAGTATACCGAAAAAGGAATTGGTTTGACCCCATCCCGACTCGATCGGAGACACCATTCAACAAGACGAAAAAATATCAACGTTGTTTTCTGATGACCGATGACGCTCGCGGGATGACCGTTGAATATCGCATATAAAAGGAAAGAAGAAAGCGCTTCGCAGTGCTTTGACACCCGTTTCTAGGCGTGCTGAGATATACCATTGACGCGGCGGTGAATCGAAAGAGTTGAAAGGTTAAACATTTAACCGATCAAAGGCCATAGGCAGAGGTACCAATGAGGTCTATACTACAGGATGTTATGTTTTTGATTCGCTCTGTATCGATTCCCCTTTAATAATTTGTCATGGTTAGTAGGTAAAAGAGAAAGAATACACTGAAACGAAGCATTGAAGTATAATAACAATTTATTGAACTATTTCGAGATTGCCAATTTCATTTGACTTGTAATGAACTTCTGTATTAAAAAAAAAAAAAAAAAAAAAAACATTATTGTACGGACTGAGCTTGGAGACTTAACCCCACAAACTCGATGTGCCGGAGAGTTTGGTAAAGATGACCGTTTAACTTTTTACATTCGTTTCGTTCGTTTTAGAATTTCATGGTTGGCAGGGATAAACGTTCAAGTTTTTAATCAGGAGGAGTTCATTTTTATTATTATGTTTCAACTTAAGGGTGTAAATTTTAGGACTATTTTTTTTTTTTTAATAAATGCGTGAAGACTGTATGAAATCACTATTTTGAGACGTCGCGTCGTTTCACTCTAAATCTACCTAAAAATTAGTAACACGCGACCTAATTTTCATCAGTGGAGCAGCAATCTGGCAACTTCCATTTCACCGATTCGAACTCATGAAAAATATCGAACTTTTGGCCAGTGCATGCAGTAAAAACCCTCGAGCCTCGATTTCGACCTTTTGAATAAGTTTAAAAGGAGGAAATACGACGTTGCCAGATTGCTCCAACTACAGCTATCATTTGAATCAATAAAGATTCTCTTTATCTCCCAAGAGAGTCAATTTGCAAAGATACAAAGAAATATTTTCAGAAAACTGGATAGCAATCATACGCGCCTTTCCGATATTTTCCAGATAATGTATCAGTCTCGAGACGTTTCCCTCGCAAGAGACAAAACGAATCCGAGGAAAGTGCCGGAATCAGTGATCTTTCATCGAACTCCTAGAATCCGAAGATTAGTAAGCATCGAAAAAAGGGTCATAAATTCGAAAACGATATCCATTCCTCCGCCGAAAGCAATCGGTATCAAAGCGGAGAGAATTAAAACAAAAAAAAGATTGTTTTATTTCCCGCGGAATAGTTTCGGTCGCGAAAGATGAAGAAGCCCGGGAAACCACCACCGTATTACAAAAACGATATCAGCCAGATTGGCATTTCGATCTAAATCTAAGTCAGAGAGGAGGGTGGAAGCACACGAGTCCTTCCATCCCGCTCCCCTCTTGCCCCGCCACGCCCTTCGCCGCGCGCGCCCCCTTCAAGTTGATCGGATAGACAACCCGCGCTGCGTCCCGTCCCCTTCAGCTTGTCGGATAGACAACCGGGAATAACTAGCCAATCTTCTCCTCGCTAACTTATCAATAACCGCGTGGACCCTTTTATTTTATTGTTCTTATTGCCCTCATAGAAAGACGCGGCGCGAGAGAGCAAGAGAGAGATAGATAGATAGATAGAGAGTGAGAGAGAGAGAGAGAGAGAGGAGAGAGAGGAGAGCGAGAGAGAGAATCCCTACTAATTTATTTGCCAAATATCTACAGCTCTTACTGTCCCTAACGCGCACCCCCCCCCCGAACTTTCCTCTTACATCACCGACCCAAAATCAAACTTTTATTTATTTACTCGGTTTCATGCGCTTCGCACTTATTTTTGCTTCCTTTCTATAAGAGAGGAGGGAAGAATCTCGTATTTCTTCTAGTTGCCCTCTGATTTCATTTCATTTTCGTATACTTGGAATCCAAAGCTACGCTCATCAAATTCACATCGGTTTGATGGAGGAATTTGCTCACCAACCGACGATAATTTTATCTGGATTACAGACTGATGAGTAACCTGTGTATAATCGACGTGGAGAATATTTAGGTTAGGGTTTTAGGTGTTAATTTTGACAAAAATACTTTCCCATGTAGTTTGGTCGTTGATGAAGTCGTTGAGGTCGATGGATATCGTTGCACTCGCCGTTGCTCATCATCGCAACGAACTGCACCGAAAACGTGGTCTGCCTACTATGGCAAACCTCCTGATAATTTATTTATTTATTTATTTATTTATGAATTCTCTGATGCTTTTTTTTTTGGGTGAGAGTCACTATGACTTAACCCACATTTGCCCAACATTATTTTCAATTTTCAGGTTGTTTAAAAAAGCACCATTATATACCTAGAGTTAAAACAACTAATTAAAAAATGAAAAATTGAGAAATTTCTTAGTCCACCAGAGCTGTACGACGTACGCGCTGAAAAATCCCCAAATTGGTTTTTGAGTAACATAGGCTTGAATGAACTGCAAATTGGTCCAAAGAAAACACATCGAGTAGAACATTATAACGACCCAATGGGCATTCAAGGGTCAAAAGCGTAATAAGCCGCATTTTTTTCTCATAGTGTCTCCGGTAGGTGTGAAGGCTGGATTTTAGAAAGTAGCCAGTTAGTCGAAAGAATCTTATCTACAGCCCGCGGTATAAAAATGCAAATCTGAGACTCCTATTTCTTTCTAGGTAAAAAAAATAGTCGGATAAAGTGGGAAAGCAAGCTTTACATGAGCTTTATAAGAGTAGACTCGACGCGTAAGTTTGCTCAATCTGAAAGTTCAACTTTGGTTTCCTCGGCGGTGGCAGTGACGCGACGCGGCGAGGCGGGCCGGGGCGGCCGTTTCCGTCCGAAAGTTGAATTCGTCGAAAGTTGAAGAGCTTTTCCTCCTCCCCATGAATATATTTGTATTTGCGTATGGATGTGACTGTTTGTGCCCCCGCACCCCGTACACGGGAAGTTGAGAGTTTATTGGTGGAGGAAAGTTAAATTGTATTTTCCGTGTTCAATAACCGGGATTTTCATTGTTAAAAAGTGCGGGGAAACGTTTTTCCGTTCCATGATTTTCGCCTGATGCCAGAGATACCTTACACTGTTGACCTCCACCGTGTTCCGGTCCCTTAATCCTTATTCCCTGCGCGCATTTTTTTTTTTGAGATTTTATTAAACCGGTTTGAAGAAGACTATTTTCTAGAATTTTGATGGGTCACTCAACATTTTGCAAAATGTCCATTTGAATTGTATTAAATTCCATGTTAAGTTAAAAATGGGACAGCATGGTACTTGTGTCCCATCTCCCCTATGAGACCCTGAAAGGGAAAGAGAGTTCTTTACTTGAGAAAAAAAAGAGAAAAAAGCGGAGCATTTTTTATTCAAACCAAAGTTGCAACTAATTTTTGGTTTCGTCACATTACACAAACTTTGACTTTATGTAACTATATATTAAAAGTTAATCATGAGCATTGACATTTAAGATTCATTCCAAATTTGCTCGACAGTTTTTTTTTTTTTTTTTTTTTTTAAAACATATAAATACCTGCTTAAAGGGTCCAACAAAAATGAACTATAAGCAGTGAAGACAGACACTTGAGATTCATTCAAAATTTGCTTGTCAATATTTTGAATCTAAGTTTTTTTTTTTCTTTACAAAAACAAAAATTTACTTGAGAATCGAAGAAAATTTAAAGATTTGACTGTTTTGAAATATTTCATCTTAGAAAGTTATGAGAGGTCCAAGAAAACGACGACATCATTTTTTTAGACCTGAGTTCACCGACCTAAATTTTTCAACTTTAAAGGATTTGAGATTCAAAGTGATCGCTATCCACTCAACATTCTCGTATCTATAATACTTATCGATATCATTATAATTTATTTTTCCTCTTTCTTCAAGATAACCCTCCATCCAAACCGTGTCAATGAGTGGACCGTTTCAAGAAAAGTCTTCTCAGAGATATCAAATCACTGATCTCCAAAAGTGACGTTGAAACAAATCTTTAATGAGAGGTTTCCCTCTTCAATTTGTTATTATATCATCAATCGCTTTGCGTAGGTGGCATCTGTTGGAAATTGGAAGATGTTCGGCTCTCCAACCGATAATCGAGCAAACTTCGAAATACAGAAACGCTGCAGAAAAGAACTCTTCAAATCATCAAAAAAATTATACGAGTATACATAATCTAAGTTCAGTGTTGCCATTTATGGCAAAAATTAACCGAATTTCCCCATTCAACTCAAAGTAAAGTTTGGATAATTTCTGCCATAAATGGCAACACTGTCTAAGCTGGGGATTGAACAACCTGTAATGAACGATTATTTAGTCAGTAAACTTGAGATTAGTTTCAACTCTAGCTCAGAGATGAAAAGTGTAAAAGAGAGAGAGAGAGAGCGAGAGAGAGAGAGAGGGGGGGAGGGAGAGGGGGAGGGAGAGGGGGAGGGAGAGAGAGTGAGAGAGAGGGGGGAGGACTCCAATAATTCTTTAGTTTACGTGAATAATAAAAGGATGAAATATGACTTCATTATGCGACAAAAAAAAAAAAAAAAAAAAAACCGGAGCATGCAACAACCTTTTGGAATTGGGTATTATTGCAGTTACCGCAATCAGGAAGAGGAATAGGGAAATATTTTATATTTTAGGTTATTATTCACATTCGAGGAATGAACCGAATCAGCATCGGCTGGCCAGTAGAGACCTCGACCCACCGTTGCCAGATCTGGGCTCAAAGTGTATTTATTTTTATCAATTCAAAATAAACGAGAAATATGCTATTGACCAAAGAAAAACGTCGTAAAGATTAACTGTTACGTACGCTGTTTTCGCGAACATAAGTCGAGATTTCACTCATACACAGGTAACATCGCTGTGTTTCAAAAACAGAGTAACTGACGCTTGCCCTTTGCCCTTTCCGTTGGCTCATAAACTGCGAAGTATCAATGTCTCATCCATATAAAAATATTTACAAGAATCGATTCTCAGAAAGTTCAATAAAAGTTTTGAATCAGTAATCGATACTTCTATATAGATTTAACCGCGCGAGAGAAGCGATAGATCGCTAGATCGATTGATCGAGTGCCGCCACTGCTGGCAACACCGCGGGCGACCTCTGACAGTTTTTGCTATCATAGATAACAATTTTTGATTGAGAGCCGAAACCTCACATTTTATAATTGAAGCTACCACCATGCAGAGTAAGAGCCCAGAAAACACCAGGTTCGCTCTAAAATTGAAATTCGTGGTTTGGATAGCATTCAGTTAACCGGCAAAGAGCGTACCCCTCTCTAGCTTCTAGCGCCTAAAAAAATTTCACCTAAATCTGAATCTCCGCGAGTAAAATCGATTGCAGAGGCGTGAAAAAGTTGAAGGGGCTAAGCTGCGATGAGAGGGCGAGGAAGGGAGGGGGAGGAGGCGCGGATCGTGCTAGGGATGAGTGGTGGTGGTGGTGAAGGAGAGGGGCGGGGGTACTAGGGGGGGCAGTGTCCTGGCATTGTCCGGAGCGGGAACTGGGACGGTCTCCGCGGGGTTCCCGCAACGGAAGCGGGAAAATTACAAGACTGGCGCTCATTCATCATAAATATTGAATAAGACTTGTAGTCAAAACAGCTTGATTCTTGTTCTAGCAGTCTGGCCATTATCATAATCTTGAAAAATATCATTTCTTCTCCATGTTCCTCTCTCTTTCTACCCCCCCTTTTCTCTCTCTCGCTCTCGTCTATGCTCACTTCTTGCCTGAATCCTCACTCTCTCTCTCCCTCCCCCCTTTCATCGTAATGTCCATTTCTCTGTCCCTCTCCTTCTCTCTCTTTATTTCACACTCGAAAACATCTGATTTTTATCCCTTTTTTATGTTTTGATCGGAAGCCACGACCCCCCTCCCCTTCATCCCCAACAACACCTCTCTCTCTCTCTCTCTCTCTCTCTCTCTCTCTCACTCACTCCCTCTCTATATCTTTCCTTCTCTTATAACTGCGTCGTCCGTTTATCGTTGTCCACGGGCTTTTGAGTTTCGCGCTCACTCAACCCCTTCGGTCATTTGTCAAATTTAAATGTGACTGAAAGCTGAAGTCATATATGATCGTGGTAAAAATAAAATTTCCATGAATGTGACTGAAAGCTGAAGTCATAATATGCTCGAGGAAAAAAAAAAAAAAAAAAAAAAAAAAAAAAAAAAAAAAAAAAAAAAAAAAAAAAAAAATCAGTCAACGATATTGTTACGCATATAGTTACGGTGCGTAAAAGCATGCAATCGAACAACGGCTGTTCGAAACCATGTTACGTATTAAAATGCGAGGGTGTTCGCCGAGCCCATAATGTTGACGTAAAACTGGCGGTTACCTTAGAATATTCGACGATGGTTTTGGAAGCTTATAGAACACCCCTCATCGGACGGTAGAGAGTAGGAGGGTATGAACGAGCATGGAGTCTTTTGAATGGAACTGCCATCAGAGAGGGAGGAGCTAATTGATACAAAATAATACGGAAATAATGAATGGGACTACTCATTGTCAGAGAAGTAGACATTAGTATTAAAATTAAAAAAAAAAAAAAAAAAAAAAAAAAAAATACAAATTGGTCGATAAAAATCTTGCTTTTCACAATTTTACTATGCCGGACCGACAGCGTAACGTCGCGTTGCGCGCTTGTAATAAGTAGCAATGATCGAACGACCGTAGCGTCGCATCGTCTGAAATAAAAGGAGTGGGAGGTGACGGGGTCTGGGAAGGGGGTAGAGGGGGGGGGGGGGGCAGAAACGCTCGCTTGCTGCTGTGAGACAGAAAGCAGGCCACCTGCCATGCTCGCTTAGAAACTGGTAGTTTGATAGTAATCGCAAATCGGACTCGATTTTTCAAGCTCAAAGCACCACCATTAATCCCGCGGATAAATCGAGGAAGGAAAAACAATTATTCGATTTTTCGGGAGTGTTGGCTTTTTTATCTTTCTTTTTTAAGCAGCGAGAAAGAGGGAAAAATTTAAGGCGAAGCAACTTTTGTTATTTATCATGACTGAAAATCTCGGACATGGGCGGGGACTGAGTGACTACGTGCTGCGCCGGAAGAAAAATATTTGGGCTTGGATTTTGGTGAGGGTCTAGGTCTGACCCATACAAAACATTTTGATACAGCTTCCTGTAGTTAAAATATTAAGACGAAGCTCTCAATGTCCAGCAAGAAGACATTGCCATTATATACCATCACAAAAAGACAGTAGGTAACCATCAGACAGGCTAATGTGACTACAGTCGATTTGATTACATAAATAAGGTTATTCATATCCCTCCATATCCCATCTTTTGACTGGGAATAATGTTTGCCTTCCGCAAGAGGAATTAAGAAAGTTTCATTGATGAAAAAACAAACAAACAATAAACCAAAGAAACCAGCGAAGGCTCGTGCAATGTGCCAACCACCGATTTTTACATTCAAACTAATGTAAAATTATCAATCTTCAGGGGATTCACTGAATCCCTGAGAAATCGATACTTTTTCGGCAAAAAAACATGGTTACCAAATAGCACGAGTCGCTAATAATAGAAACCATCCTGATAATAGTGATCATTCCACGGACGAACCAGTTGTAAATTCAAATTATTTCAGCATCGGCAGGGAATTAAAAAATTCAAAATTGTAACATCCTAGAAATTTGACACTTTTGATGGTGAGTGAGACCCACTTTGATTTTTGTCCTTCAGCCGCACAGCCATAGATGGAGACATGCAGGAACTTTTCTTTCTCCCTCTTTCGGCCGTTTCAACATATGTGTTAGAAAAGGATACAGCAAATGCGGCCGTTACGTGACTTTAGCTCCTATCTCCGTCATTTTCTAACACACGTATTCAAATGGAAGAAGAGAGAAACAGACAGATTCCTGTATCCGCCCATGCGCACGGCCAAAATATTTGAGTATAAGGATTTTGATATTACACTCTATCTAAAACCGATAACGCTAACACCGAGTTAAGCAGCCAAAATTTGAAATTGAAATATAGAATAAACGCATATTGTTATTGACTATCCAACCTGGCCATGAAGTAATTAAAACCAAGGATTCGAGGGGATTCTAGAAATTACATCCGTTTGCTTTAAAAACATTGCTCTATTCCATGGTTCGATATCGCATTAGAATAATCCAATCCATCTCCTATTGACAGAATATATTAATACATTATTCTGACATTTTAATTAAAACTTCAGTTGATCATTATGAAATACCTGTTATAGTTATTCGTGGTTAATTTTTTATTCAGCGAGGATCCGTTTCAAAACACGTGGATGAATTTTATGACGCACTTTTACAGGAGTTTGCTGCATCAAGCGTCAAAAGCTTATTGGTCTTAGAATAAGGCTTATAAATTGAAACATTCGGATTGTAACATTTTAAAAGTGCGAGATGTCATCTAGGAGTCTTAAAAAAAAAAAAAAAAAAAAAAATGCCCATCATTCGGGCATAAACTTTGAAACCAATATTTTGGCCCATTAATAAGGTTAGAAAAATGTGGATTGGAAGGGGGGTGACTCACCTACTCCCATTACCTCTACTCCGGGTGCAAGAGGGTTAATCGAAAATTTACTGCGCAGGAAAATTAATTAGACTGCGAAAAAATTACCCAATCAAAAGTTTCACATTGTGCTTAGATAGTGAATTTGCTAACGAGAACCAAAATGAAAACGGTAGCATCTATGAGGATATTTTGCATCAATTACGTGAACTATTATAGTAAAGTACGCAGAAAAATTTGTCTCAGATAGAAAAGGGTTTCCACAACTCCACAAGCAAAAGAAGCAGGGCCCGTAAAAAACATGAACGTTTATGAAGGTTCCTTCCTGTATATACACACACTCCTCCTCTATTATTTCGTTTTAACGTGATCGAGGGTGAGTTGTGTGTGAGCAAATGTGTAATTAAGTCATCTTCGATAGTATTTTATTATACCATTTAGCCGCCGACTTTCAATAGGTAGCCATACAGCATTGGGTGTCAAGGAAAACCGGTTTCGGTCTCGCATTTCTCCGTCTTATCGTTCATATTTTTCTCTCTTTGCCTCACTCTCTCCTACCTCCTTCTCCTATGGTTTCTCTCTGGTTTTTGCAACTATATGTCCGCGCTTTTTCTGGACTACGCACCCTTTCCCTCGAACTTGTATCTTCTCTTTATCATGGACCATGAATTCGTCCCGTTTGAACTTATGAGAAACCGTCGATTCTTGAGGGGGCCATGACTCTTTTACCAATCGATTGTTTCTGATGCATTCAAATGGGAAGAATTCAAAGTTACCAGACTGCTAGATCCGCTTGGATCCGATTTTCTTTCTTATATCAGCATTATTAAAAAGTGAAGTATCCCTAACCAGTCATGGCTCGTGCAATACGGCAACTGTGGATTCTCTCATTCAAACTAATGTAAAATAATCGATCATTAGGGACTTCGCCGAATCTCTGAGAAAATCGATTCTTTCGCATGAAATCAAACGGCAAAAAAAACATGGTTGCTGACTGCTTCTAGATGAGCTCTTCCAGAAAAGGAGAAAAAAATCGAAACGAGAAGTGTTTAGGACCAGGACTTACAGGGAAAGTTTTAGAGAAAACACAAGACGACAACTAATTAAAACCCCGCACATTTATTTTTGGTCCTCCGAGTCGGATAAAATTGAGGCTGTGAGTGAAATGAAATTCCTTTAATATATCGGATATGCTCTTCACTGTAGAAATAAGTGGCAAGAAAACTATAGTGTTTCCAGTGAGTAGCACACCTGATGTAATGACACGGGCTCTTATTTCAGACACCGGGCGAATCAGCTACACATTATTGGGCGAAATGGCTCATAATCATACAGTGACCGAGAAAGGAAGAGAAGGACACAGCACGACACAAAACAGTGTTGCGCTGAAGAGGTCAAATAAATCCGTCAGAAACAGCCAAAGCCCCCGCTCGCGAAGAGCCGCTCCGCATCGCGAGAAGAAACACGCATTAAAGCCGAAGGGGCAGAAGATAACTCATAAGTTCAAGTGTCTTTTTCTTACAGACTCGGTGAGCTTTTATTGCCACCACTTATTGCACTTAATATCGGACTCGGATACTCAGATACTCGGATACATACACGGATTTCGCGTCAAAGCGTCATTCGCTATTCGGGGTGTTGCAAGGCGGGCGGTATGTGGTAGGCAGACGGCGCACATTGGATCAGAGCATAGACTTTTCAGGACAAGAAATTTTATCAAGTTTTTCGTTTCAAAAAAAGGTGAGTTTTGATACTTCCTAATAAGCCTTGTAAGTTATGCAGATATTTTAACTGGTTTTTTAGTTGAATACAGACATTATGTTTGTTTTTGTTTTTTGTTTTGTTTTTGTTTCAACCATTATTTCCGGTATAGCTATGACCAGAACAAAGCATCCCACACAGTTCATTAGTTATGATGCACGAATATCTCCGCCATAAGAACTTACGGAAAAGAATCAGGACGGTTTAATTGAACGGCCAAAAAATAGATAATTTTGCACGTTTACAATGTAACCGTTACAAATGGAAGAAAACGAAAAACAATCGTTCAGAAAACTGTAAGCTTTGATCCACAGTGAGGTGGCGGTCTTCAGTCTACTCACCAGTTACGGTGAGCAAAACAGTGTCATCATTTTGATGCTTGGATTGTTTCGCCCCCGACACAGTTTTGATTGGTTCACGGTGTAAAGTCGTTATTCTGGGTCGCGATAAATACGAGGTACCGAGGCAGCGTTGTCGTTTAAAAAACCAAACAAATAAATTTAACTCAGCGTCTTTGGTCAGCCACCATGAGAGCCGGTAAGAAGAGAGAAAACAAAATTCTACACTTTTTTGAAAACTCCCGGAAAACGGCAAGGCTGGTCTAAAAGGTTGTCAAACCGAGGGGAAAAACCACTCATCCCATGATTGGCTCTGATTAAAAACTCTTTAGATTTATCTTCAAAATGTGACAACGTTGCGTGAGACTCGTGTTGATGTTGAGAACATTACACACAGCTTGCGATGTAATGACGCGCCATTATGTCTATGCTACTCCGAGTATGAATGAGGCAGAGACACACGATGATTTTACCGCAGAAGATCGATACATCGATAAAATCAATTTGTTCATCGTGATTCCATTGTACTGCCCATAAATTCAATACGAACGGGGGAGGAAGGTAGGCCAGGAATCTACAAAAATGTCTTCCATTTTTCAAGTGGAGAACTGAATTTACCGCAATTACCGCATGAGTTCATTAAAAGATCTCAAAAATTTAAGAGAAATTGGTCAATTTTCTATTGAAGACGCACTATGTAAAATTTCTTGTCTCTGTAACCGCACGTCTTGTTAATACTTACTTACGGAATTCCTGTTATTTTAACAAGAAATTCCTGTTATTTCAACAGTACTTCTTAATAATACAACAGGAATTCCGGTTACCTAAGTATTAAACAGACGCACTATAGACGTCCGGTTGCAGCTCTGGCTGTCTCAGTTACGGGCGTGTAATTTTTCAGAGTCTGCTTCTCTGGTTTGTTATAAAAAATTTACCTCCCAAAAAGCTTGGTCTCTCGAAAACCGAGCTAGCCTGAGTATTTTTCTGACCGCGAGTTGAGCATATTTGGGACATTACAGGTAACAGACGGACAAAAAAGAAGACCCGAGCAAGGAAAAAAAGTGACAGTAAGAAAAGTCAACAATGCAACAAAATCCTTCACTGACCCGTATAATGTCATAACCGTCCCTTGATATTAACAATCGAAAAAATATGATATTAAAGATATGATTTGGATTCATTGAGAAAAGAAAGGGGCAGACGGGGACGAGACAGCCAGCCGGTGTTGGTCCGCTGCATGGTCAGAGTCGTATCCAAGAGTTTGCCTGTCTCTCTTTTTGCCTTTTAGATGTATGTGTTAGAGAAGGATCTGGCAAGGCGCTATCTCGTGACTTCAGCCCCTAACTCTATCCTACTCTGAAGAACATGGGTTTAAATGGGCAAAGAGAGGAAAATAGAGAGTGGGAAAGAGAGCGAGAGAGGGAGAGAGAGAGAGAGAGAGAGAGGGAGGGAGAGAGAGAGAGAGAGTCAAGAGAGAGAGAGTCAAGAGAGAGAGAGTCAAGAGAGAAGAGAGTGACAGAGAAAGAGAAAGAGACAAATTCCTGATGGATACGAACGGCTCTGCTTCTGGTTGATAAAAGTCTGAGAAAAAGTCGAGGCCTGAGGAACGAAAAAACATTTGTATTTCGTACGAGACGGACGATTGTCTAAGGAAGGAGGGGGGGATAAAGAAAGGGGGGGAAAGTTGGAGGTGAAAGAAAGGGGAAAGGTTTGGGGTTTGTCGAGCGAGACGATAGAAATGCTGTTGTGTCCTGTTATTGTTGATTATCTTCCGCACGCCGTGGGTGTTAAAGGATCAAGTGGTCAGACACAATCAATTGGACCGAAAACCCATTCGCACAATACAAGGGGGCCCGGACGGACCGCGCAGGCAAGCGAAAGAGGTGTTTTCTCACGGTAAGGCGGGCGGAGCGGGGGCTACCGAAAAAAAAAAAAAAGAAACGACAATATTCATCTGCAGGACCTCAGTCTCCTCCGGATCTCACAGTCCAGATACCTCATGATTTCGGCCGGGTCCGTTCAGAAATCCACCATTCGATTCGAGGACCCAATCTTCATTACAATTAATAAGAGATTTACAGTTATCCTTTCCTTCCACCTCCGTGTTTGTGTCTCACTCTGTCTCCAACTGCAATACCCAAAGCATAACATTAAACACCTGCGAAATTTCGGATAAAGACTCTTCTTCTGTTGCTCCAGTTCCGTTTACCCTTTCCTTTCGCTTGACCTGAGATACTCGACCATAGGAGAGCCGCGGACACGGATTGACCCGTGAGAAACTAAACTTTCCTGCTTCCCTTAATATTCTTTGAAAATGGAACTCGGGTGCTAATAATGAATCTTGATGTTCGATCTTTGCTCCTTGGGAATTTGGACGGCTGGACATGCACTTATAGGTACTGACTGCTATTGATTTTCTGTGAACTGATCGAGTTTGTTATTTTTTGCATATGGATCCATCCAATTTATTGATGGGAGGTCAAACTTCATCTGCAGATGGATTTAAAGTATACGGGTCATGTTGACCATCGCGAGTTATGTTCTGCATTCGTTGTGGTCGCAGGGACAGAGTAACTTGGACAAGGTAGGCAATATGCAACGCACAAAATATTTGTGTAAAATGCGATACATATTATGCATTGCACGTTGCATGTTGCATACACGGAAAAAAAGACTGGTAGAATTTATCATCTGCATTGCTGATTTGGGAGTCTCTTATCAAGTAGTAAGGTAGATTTTACCATCATTCAACGTACCTTGTGGTAAATTAAGATAATCTGTTGGGACATTTCACCGCAAGGTACGTTGCATTTACCATGGTAAAATTTACCAGTCTTTTTTTTTTCTATGTATTGTCTCAGTACATTGATCTCTTTAACAGAGCTATAATTGAGACAAGGTAAGTAATATGCAACACACATACACAAACATAAAGTGTAAAAACCGCGACATTCTGCGTTGAAACAGAACAAAATGCCTAATTTGCATGCGACTAGATCTACTACACTAATTTCCCGGCAGTAAAAAAGAAGACAAAAATTGGTCGCAAGACAAACATGAATGCTTCTATGAACAGGCAACTCAATTATTATCCTTCAAATTTATGCTATATCAGTTTATCAATCTTGAAAGGCTCTCTGGGCACGTTGTTTTGAAGGCAGAACAAGAAAATACACGCAGAGAATGTCCTTTTTAAAAAAAAAACGGGCTTTAGTAGTGTTGATCACAAAAAAAAACGGAAAAAAAGGGGGGGAGGGGGTAAAATCATTTTGAGCTTGTTGCAATACATGCTAAAAATTCCTATACTTTTTTCAGCAAGCAAGGAAACAGAGGGAGCCTGTACTATCTTAGCTTGAAATCTACCCAGCTTCTCAAATCTAGGGGATACTAAATCCGCGCAAAACGAGGGCACTCTACGGACGGATGGACCAAACGTGGATCAGGGATCACCTGTACTGCGGATCGTGTGAAACTCGACGTGTCAAAGGCCTCCTTTTATCCAGAGACTGGAGGGAGAGAAAAGGAGAAATAGAGTGATAGAGAAAGAAAGCGGACCCGAGATGATGCGGGATACAGAGAGAGGGTGCTCCATTCACCACGGCCAATTGTCCGGAAGAAGTCCGAAAAGGACACAAAAGGCTCTTCACGCAGGACTTGTTTACTATCATCAAAGATTATACTGGCCAGCCTCGTCTGATTAATGACGCATTTCTTTTTCGATGAGAGTTCTTACCTCTTTTTCTCAGTCTGGGAGGAAGGAAATCAGGGAGTGAATGAATTAGCCGTTCCGATTAAATAAGGAAAATAAAATAAAAAAAAATAAAAAAAAAAAAAAAAAAAAAACCACAAAACCAAAGCAATGTTGTAGAGTATCTTACCAGACTTTTTAAACAGGTCTAAATCGATAATTTTTGTTGACATACGGACAATATTTCCAGGATTTAATCCCATATGTCTGACTTTAATTTTATGACGTAGTTTCTGGAGTCTAATAAACTCCGTAGACAACTCACCTGTAACAGAAAAAGAAAAACAAATTTATAAGTGAGGGTTTAATAAGAATCAATAAATATTATACTATGGTAAAACAAAATTAAAAAATGCCGAGAGTGATTCTGTTTCACTGAAAAAACGAAGTTCAGGTACAACCGAAGCCACTTTTTAAAATGGCTTCGCAAAGGAAAAAATTTAGCTCTACCGAAGAAAGTTGCCTAGTTGTACCGAAACATTCCTTCAGTAGAGTTACAGCCTTTATTCTTCTTGCTTTTGCTCTACTGAAGTGGAGTGCTTCAGTACAACCGCAACTTGCTTCGCTAGAGCTAGAACTTTTGCTCCGCAAAGCTATTTTAAAATGCTGCTTCACATGTACTTAAGCTTTGTTTTTCTGTGATTTTCCAGGCTTGATATATAAATCCACGGCAAATATACACCAAGTGTTAAAGCTCTACCAAAGATTACTCATAACTTCAGTTACGAAACAATGCATAGTTTAAAATGAGAAAACCATTGCAAACGCTTAAAAATACCACCCCAAATACAGATAGAAGGGCCGAGATCACAGAATCTAACGCGCAATTATTTTACCGTTTCACTCAATGCACAAATAGCAAATAGCCATCGATAATCACTTAATCGGAACAGATATTGTCAAGCTCGTTGCCTACTCGACAAATTTCAGGCGAATTTTACAGTCATCAAAGGGAGGAGCATCGCAATACGGTTAAATAGGATGGCTGAGTGCCATGCATCATTTTCCAAATTAAATCATTCTTGGATCTATTTAAATGTAGAGCAGCACTAATTTACGACCTTCAGATTCTACGGTGAGCTGTCAACGTTCTTTGCCCTTTTTTCTTCCTTCCTTTATGAGAACTGCTTAAGAATCGTGAAAGCACAAAAAACAGTCGGATATGATGCAACCCACAGCAAGCAGTGGAAAAACGAAGAGAAATTACGGACAGAAATGAATAATAGATCGACTCAGTCTTCTCATCCCCGGTGTTATCTTCTGTCTGTACATTCGTATACCTTAGAAGATGTAAGGATTTGCAAGGAATGAAGATCAAATATAAGGAAGACTTGAAAGAGAGGGGGCGAGCGCGAGTGGGTAAAGGAATTGGGGGGAAGGGGGCAGAGCAAAACCAATATTTGAGAAGATTCCTCCATTGTATTTAAGTTGAGCTCGGACGGCGATGGCACTAGTTGGTCAACCATAGCAATGGAAGCGCGGTTCACGATCCCAGAGCTGATAAGGTTGAAGCTAATAAATCAAATTTGATTCGAGGAAATACTTTCTCAGCACCGCGCAAAAGATGTAACAGATTAATGAAAAACAACGAAACTACCAAGTTTCGCCAAGCTCTCAGCGAATGTTCGCCAGTTATATCACCACAGTTGTTCAGTTGTTGCTCCGAGTTCTCCATGGAGTGGATCGACTTACATTGGAAACGAACTATCGACTATATCATCGAGAAGCCTTGTTTACTCCGATCGATATCAAAATTCGAAACGAAAAACAACTCAACGGATAGTAGTAAAAAAAAACAAGACAAAAAAAAAAAAAAAAAAAAAATCAAATAAAAGATGTGAGTGGTTGCAGCAAATTAACCCTTTTACAATCAGGTTACAACAAAAAATCAACGATCGAACGCTAATATTTAGAGTGTAGTTAAATAGTATTATCCCGCAGAGTTGAGGTTGCCTATACATCGAATTTAAGGAGCTGACGAAATATTTCGTTTAGCAAATGTTAATAATTTGGGGTAGGTTTTTCAATAAAGAAGTTAGAATTGTTATTTACAGTACACACGGGCGAGGTATCAAATTGGTTAATGCAATTTTCTTGCGTTGGTTGACGGATTATTTATACTGGTTAATGCAATTTTCTTGCGTTGGTTGACGGATTATTTATACTTTCACTTGTACTGCAGGATCCTGACACTGAAAGAACCAACCCTAAGGGGTAACTAAACTCCGAACCTATATATGGGACCAAATAACTATGCGGTTTGACGTTCTCCGAAAGAGGTTGGATGGTGCGCACTATAAACAGTGGTTGCACGTGAGGTTTTGACTTTCCCCCGTAAGTGCTCACCGATCATCTGCGTCCGGAGCCGCGAGGAACATTTTTGGTCCTTTTTGCGCAGTTCCTAGTTCTGGCCGCGAATTTGCGTGCATCTCTCTCGAATCTAGCCTAGATAGAAATTTTGTTTTTGAAGAGGTTAGCATTTCTGTGTCGGCATCATGCATGTCGTCACAGCGGAACATTTTGGTATTTTAATTTGATGTCGAGAGCTTTACTGTCTTTTAATAGGCACGGTGACGTAGCTTGCAAAACTGGCTGTGCACGGCTGCCGCTTTGTGTATACATACGTATATTAGATGATATTTTTTAAGCCACCGATGATTCCACCGGTTGACTAAACGCTTAGAAAGTTCAAGTTCAGAGTATGACTGTTCTGCACGAAAATATTTCCAACTGTAATATTATTTCTTAATTGCGGATGAATCACGTTAAATTTAATTATCAAAGTGTGTTAAATTTGTTTGTGTCGTATTAATTTTATCAACTATTGGAATCATTGATGAATTGAAAAGTGCCATTTTAATATACACTGACTGATGTGTGGCAATGTTGAATTTTACTCATCTGAACGCAAAAAAGGTCGAATTTATGGATGCTTATAATGCAGGAGTATATAATTTGATATTTTATCTGGATTTAAATAGAGAAAATACAACTTGGCTGAATAACGCACACAACTTGCCTGTTAGGAGACGTATAAAATATCGACTTCCAAATCGACTTCGGCTAATTTCGTTGGCCACCATTCTAACGTCTACGGGCGCAAGTTGAATCCAACATTTTGAAATTGCCATTTTCATTTTTTAACCCCAATTATAATTTTGACTCACGAGGAATGACGGGGGAAAAAAAGTCACGATTATTTGCACCTGAATTTTCTTCAAACAAATTAAAACGTGAAAGATGATTTTGAAACGCTGGGACTCGACCCATACGCCTATACGTCAGATTAAAACAAATTTTGTCTCATCAAGAAACATCCACTTTAAAAATGTCAAAAAATATGGCGTGAATAAATCTGCTTCTGTTTGCTGATTCTGACTAATTGATCGCGCTACGCCAAAGGTTTCCATCTCATTTTTATGGTCAATGAAACGAGGAAATAATTTTAATTTCTTCTCATGGTCATCATTCTAAAGAATCATCTCTCACAAAAATATACACACCGCGTCACAAAAATCCGGTTTTATTATGAAAACAATAAATAACTCAAATCTATACCTACACTCTTGTTTTATTTTTCTTTTCTTTTTTTTCGGCAGTGATTTCTGATCAGGTAAATCAGCCGAGTGACAAGACCAGATTGCTGATTGACTGGAAATCAGAACGCCGCGACACGAAGGAGAGCTCCAGAGAGGAAGGAGCGGTAGAGAAGAACAAGTAGCCGAACTTTACGAAACATAGATTTTAAACGGAGTATTTTTAATTTAACGCGCGGTCAGCGTTGCCAGATTTTCCAATAAATTACTAACTTTTACATTGTTAAATGGTGGGAAATATCGGATGATTATCATAAAAAAGGCAACACTGTCAAAAATGGTGAAGTCGTCGCGTTTTAACATTTCATTTTGGAGCGTGCGTACGATCAATATGAATGAGCGGGGCCCAAACTATTATAATATTCATTAATCTGACACCTGAACGAGAATATTTTGATCAGATAGCCCGGGCCCAAGCGACGACGGGTATGACTGTAAGGCGATGAGAGATCCGGACTCAGGGCACACAAAAGAGATGCCGCCTCCACAACGCGAGGTCCACAAGTACAAGTCCGAGTCCGCGAGTCTGTAGCAACGTTGCCAAATACGCGTATTATATCCCCCGCTTAAATCAATGCACAGTCGGCGGCTTTTAATCAGAAAATAATATGACACCAGAGGCGCAGCGTGAAATTCGGCAACGTCACAGTTCGTCCATTTAAACCCACGAAAAAGATTGAGCTATTGGATCTTTGACTCAGCATTCGATCTTTTATAAGGTTTTAAATGGACAAAATTCCACGTTGCCAAATTACACGCTTCGCCACTTTGCATGATATCTCTGTTCCGATTTAAAATCCACGCTGCAGGAACGATTGGAACTCCAACCATCGAGTTTGCGTCAGCCTTGATAGGGAACACCAATTGAGATGTAGATGAATGGGCATCCGAAAAAAGAACAAATAAGAAAAACCCCGATTTTTCAGGAGAGACAAAAAACTGTGTAACTTATACAACCAAATTTGCTTCAATGTGAAAAAAATAATATTAATGCTCAATGAGATCAGAAAGAAGGCCTAAAAATAATTAAGTTATCTCACTATCCGAGCAAAAAAAAAGGGGGCGAAAAGAGTGTGGATAGACCTAACATCGAAAAGAGTGTGATTAGACCCAACATCGAAAAGAATGCATTCTTGTGCTCTTTTCCCGGATGCCCATTTAAATACGGCGCGGCCGGCGTTTTGAGATGCAACTATTCCTACACGTCGAGAAGCGCGGGTTGCATCAGCAGTGATTATAAGGCGGCTTGAAACGGATCGGACAGTGCGCGTTTTTGGCAAAGCAGCTTTTTCCTATACGCGTCATGCTGCGGCCGTGGCCGCAACAGTCAACACTAGCCGGTTAGAGTGGATTTGTTTTGTTTCTTTGAGCAATACAAAATACGTAGATAAAAATTCCAACGGTGTCTGATTGATTTTTTTTTTTTTTTTTTTTTTTTTTTTTTTTTTTTTTTTTTTTTAATAGCCACTGGTGAGATTATTGTATGTTTCCGCCTATTTAAGGAATTGAATCGATAAACGCGCTTTTCGATTTAATTGAAGAAATCTATGAAAAATGTTCAGGCCAAGGTTTACAAGATTTACACGTTGAGCCTCGCAATGGAAGCAGAAATAGATGTAATTATCTAGTGTGTCAATGGATAACTGATGGGAGTAAAATAGATAATTAAATTTAAAAGTTTTGTTTAAATATTATATCTGTCATAATAAATTATCACAATAAAAACTTGTTTCTTCTCAGTTATTTTTACTCAACTGCTGTTGCTCATTCAACATACGCGTGATTTACGAGGTTCATAATCATAAAATATTTTAATACTATTTTAAGTACAATCTTAAAATTTCCTTCTTCTGTTTTCGTTTTCAAGAAAATGCAACAACTCGCAGCTTATTAACATTTGTGGTCGAGTAAATCACTCACGAGATGCAGACTCACACACACACAGTGGGTCAAAAACAAGTAATGTTTTGGAGATCGAATAGGTATTCCACCATATAAATATCGACAGAAGGTTATAATTCTAACGATCAAAGGATAAAACAGTCGTTTTAAATTTATAAACATAATCAATTTTAATGCAACTTTTTTTTCTGATTAGATCCGAAGTTCTAAATGACTCTCCGATAATCCTGCTATTAAATTCGCAGAATTCCCGGCTTTGTCCCACTTCGACGTCTGAATCCTCGTGCTCTGATCCATCGTGAGCCGATTCAGGGAATGACGAGAGAATATGACGTCACAGAGGCTCACCAATATCGGCGTCCACTTCGCTTTAATCCACCTTGACCTTTTCGATTTTAGACGTCCAAACGACCAGCACACATCGACGTTGCCTTTCGTGGATTTTTCCTGTTTATATAGATCTGATTTGAATAATGTAGGATTAGCTTTAGCACTGGGCCGGTCGCGACAGAGTTGCGACAAAAATCAACTAAGCCTAGCATTCATTTTCCGTAGAATTTTCCACAGTCGCCGAAGTCATTATCAGACCATATTTATTCAAAGTAAGAAACGCAAAAACGGCAGCATTTTCAGCGAAAACTTATCTTTCATTCTTAGAAACGAAAACAAATGATATAAAATTATTACTAACAAGCTTTAATATTTTCTAAAGATTTTTTCTTTTCATTGTATTACGAGTAGATCTATCACGCGTTCACACGCATATTCTAGTTCAAAGTAAACAACTGTGCAAGTCCAAAAAGGAAAAAAAATAAAAGGGGGAAATAAAAAGGTTTCAAGAGAATCGCTCTTGATGACATAGACCCGGACGCCCTTGTGCAATGAGGCAAAAACAGAGTATCTGCATTTAAAACTACGTAAAATGATCGAATTTCGGTGAAGGCCTCTGTCTTTTCTGCAATTGATTTTTTTCCCTACAAGTTTATAGTTAATATAATACTTTATGATATACATATAATTACAGTTTATAAGATTATATTAAGCTGCCAACTTTTACGAGTAGCCAGTGTCCATATGGGTGCCGATATATTCTCCAGAGTAAATGTCTTGTTTTTTAAAAAAAACCCAAGTGTAATTACGAAATCCCCAGATCTTTACCAGATGAAGTAAGACACGAAAGCACTCGAATCGCGTCATTAACTCGTGAAAAAAGAACTCGCACCAGTAATTTTTACACCTTTAACTGCTCATAAAGCGGTCGGATACAAGAAGAATCGATTTCTTGTGTTGGAACTTTCAGAGGAAATCACTCATCTTCAGATCACTGTTTTTCAACTGGACCCGCCGCGCCGCGCCGCGCGCCTTACAGTGGAGCGAGTCAATGGGAAAAGCCGGACATGGCGTACGTGGCGACTATAAATGCTTATACCTTCGTTATTACGCAACTCCAAACTTCAAAATTGATTTCATTGGGTTTTTCGTAAAATTCCTATCAAAAATCACGCTTTATAGTTCATTTTTGGACTGTAAAAACATTCAAATTTGAATTTTTAGTCATACATATTCTATATGTCCAACCTCTCCTATTGGCTTGATCCACTGTGCGCCGTTGGCACAAAATCATAATCGTTTGCCTTTCTATCTCTCTCTTCCTCTCCGGCCATTCGAAAACAATGTGTTAACACATCACGTGACTGTAACCCCATGTCCTTGTCCTTTTCTAACACATGCAATCAAACGGGAAGAAAGAGAGATAGAGGGAGAGAAAGAGAGAGAGAGAGAGAGAGAGAGAGAGAGAGAGAGAGAGAGAGAGAGAGAGAGAGAGAGAGAGAGAGAATTTTTTGGAACAGCCGTTTGCACAAAATAGCGGGTAATATTCATAACGGCAGTCGAGCGGTCCATTAGTGAACGAAGGGCAAAATGAGAGGAGAGCGTGATATTCAGATTTAAGGAATCATCCTGCAGTTCGCGTCCTGGACCGTTCCTTTCTTTTTCTTCCTCTTCCATAATAAGGCCACGGCAGCGGCCATCCTCATTAGACTGCAGCGCCGTGTACCAATATAGCACCGATCTCTAATTTGTAGGCGGGGTGACAATGTACTAAATCACAGAGGGAGAAAGAGAAAAAAATCGGAAGAATAGGTATTTTTTTTTTTTTTTTTTTTTTTTTTTTGGGGCCAAAAACGATGTAAAGTACTTTCAACGGTTTGAAATATTCTAACAATAAAAAAAAGAAACACGCCTACTTTGCATCTACGTAAAGTTCACACCGTTTTCCACGCGTCGCGCTGTCTCGCTAATTGTCCGTCCAACTTCGACAAACGTTACCGATTGATCGACGGCGCGGTTTTGAACCAATAAGGAGCGGTTGTGGGAGGGGCTAGGAGGGTGGCAGATTGGTGGAAAGGGGAGGGGAGGGGGTTCTTCCCTGATCATTTTTCGCCGATAAAATGTCACACGAACACACTCTCAAACCGTTGCTTGAACACCACTCGTCCGCGCCGCGACGCGACGCTATTAGCGCAGAGCATCGGGTCTCGAAATCACCGAAACGATAAGGCCTCCGGCGGCACACCTCTCAGAGTTGTTGCCAAATTTTGCGGGGGGAAAAAAACATGACTTGAATGGGTCTGTTGCAAACTTTTGCTACAGTATGAAAGAGGGCCAATTCATCGTGCAATGGTACTGTAAAAAAAAAAAAAAAAAAAAAAAAAAAAAAAAAAAAAAAAAAAAAAAAAAATGGGCGTATGACTTATAAACTCGACGATTGCATTTAAACGAAATTCCAAAGTGGGTAATGGCTATCACTATGACAAGTCCCCATAAAGAACTTCCATCTAATTATGCAGCTCTCTGTCTCTGTCTATGATTGAAAATGCGATTCTTCATCGAGTAATAGGAATTCAACTAGATTGATTCCCCTATTGATACTAGTCTAGTTGTAAGACGCTTTGAAACTCGCAACTTGAAATTTTGTTGACATATTTTGTTGAGTTCGTGACTGAATTTTAGAACTTTCTAACAGAGCCATAAAGTCATTTTCGAGTATATTAACGTTAGGAAGTGTAATTTTCAGTGATGCCTATAGAGTTAACGACATGCGCTACAGCCTGTCCATTTATCTCCATAGGTTTCTTGTATTGTACACGTGTTGTCATCTATTGATACAATTATAACATGTCCGTATTATTTTGAAACGGGTGTCGTTCTCTTTTCGTAAAGAAAGCCATTTCGGAAAAAAGGGCCCATAAAAACAAGAAATGTGCTCTTGCCTTAAAATCAACATTGTAACTGAAGTGAGACTTTTGTCTGAAGAGCGCATTTTTTGTTTCATGAACCCTTTATCCAGAAACGACTTCAAATAATTTTGAATTTGAAATTCAACCACGCAGTTTCGTTTTGGTGGAACGATTACCGGTTGATCAAGTCTAACGTTAGTTCCCCCGATTCCCCGTTCCACTTTCCTAGTCCCGTTCCTAACTACGGAATCACAAAGACACGGAACCAATTCCCGATTCAGATCCGACAACGCCGGGCCGGGCGCTTTAAGTAAACTGAGGCGCAGTCTCCACTCCAGTCTCCCGCTATCAGCTCTAAACCATCCTTGGCTTCTCGCTAGTGCTAGTTCGGGCCGCGCTTTAGTCAAACAAGAACCAATAATAAAAATTGTGCAAGGTAAGCAAACATAACCTCAAACTCCGCTCTCATTAAAACTTCAAACGTATGCGCGCGTTTAGGTGAGATGAGGTAAGGTTCGGCACGGAACGAGGAATTCTGGCCCGCGACGCGACGTCCAGGCTTTAAGATCATCGGAGCGATCACCCCGCGCCGAATTAATAATTTATTGCTCATTTGTCTATGGAAAGGGGGTCTCTCTTTACTATCTATCAAATTGCTTTTGATAGACCTAATTGCGCGGCCCGGACACTAAATCATGTTTAATAAACCGCGCCCATATATCAGTGTTAGACGACGAAACTGGCCGGTTTTGTGACAGTGACTACACTTACAAGTTGCAGGTGAACGCTCGTTTCTCGTTTCCTCGGTACTCCGCGAGAGGGCACTGGTAAGCTGAGATTCGGTGATCGATATGAGTCCTTTTAATACCAAGCTTGATTTTTTTGTTTCGTTTTGTTTTTTTGTTTTTGTTTTGTTTTTCATTAGATATTATTTCGTATATCTCTATAACTGATTAATAGTAAAAGCTACTCCAAACTGTTGACAAAAAAAAGAAGAAAAAAAATAAAAATTGTTGAGCGCCTTCAAATTTCGGAATAGGCAAAATGAAATGCGGAGTACGGATATTTAACTCCCCTGCACTGAGTTTGAACACGTTAAAAGCCTGGTAGTAAAAAGGTTAATTTCATTGAGAAAAAGACGTCTGCTGTCCAACGCGAGAAGAAGTGTGGAGTCTTGTAGGAGAAGGAAAAAAAAAAAATAAAATAAAAAAATAAAAGTGAAAAAGGAGCAGGTTCTAGGAAAAAATTAAACTGCAAGTTTGGGAAAGAGATCAAAAATCGTCGGAGCTGAAATTCGGTGAGAAGTCGAAGGTCGGTGCCACTAGTCACAAGCTAACAAGTGAACAACTTTACAGTGTCTTCCGAACGGCGCACTAGGTCTGATATCGAAAAAATTGGCCAAAAATCAGTAAAAAAAATGTCATAGGAAATTATCGTTTTTTACCTTTTAAGCTCAATTTCAAACTGACTGATAGTGTCATTTCTAGGTTTAAATTACCCTTGATTCCTGTAATTAAGGTCTGGAAAGTTTGTAAGTGATAAATTTATTTTCTGGTGTTTGACCCGTTTTTGACAATCTCAGATCATGGTGCGGTGGCCGTTTCAGATAATTTTCGCCCCAGAAAGTGGCAACTAAAAGCCTTGATGCCCAGCTAGGTCACTCCCATATTTGGCAAGTAGGTTCTGTGGCGATATGTTTTTATATAAATCTAAAACACCCCCCCCACCCTTCGGCAAAGCATGCAAATACGAAGGATAAGACTTGCCAGATTCAATATCATAATTTTCTGGTGAGTGGTGAGATTTCGAGTTGATTTAGGTATATTGTCTATACGAAGCATCACCGTTTTTCTGACTATTGTAAGATTTAATGGCGGAAGAGTATATGCATGTATACGTATAGCGAGTCTCCTAATCCGTTCCTAATCCTCGCAAATCCACAGCCGTTAAAAATAATCGCTGTTATGTCACGTGTGAGCAGAAATGATCTGTGTTTCTTATAAACTTGGTTGATTTAGTTCCTACTTATTCTGCTTAATAATTCAACGGTGATTCAAGCAAGTGATCAGTGGGTCTGAGCAGCGATGTTTGTTTTTACGAAACGAAATAGCTTGAAATATTACTTTGGCGCTGCATACAATTTGACAACTTTGCATTTTGTCCATTTCAAGCCTACATTATAAAGATCGAACTGGGTGTCTGGTGAAAAACTCGAATTTGACCAAAACCAAGACTATGAATGGACAAAATTCAATGTTGCCAAGTTTGATGCAGACACAATTGCCACGCTAGTGTCGCTAGTGCTTTCAAAGACAATAGCGGTCTGCGTTTTTCCTTCGACTCAAACTTAATGTGAATTTTCTGATCGGTAGACAAGTTTTTCGGGTTATTTGGATAAATTCTAAAACCTACAATCATTTGCAATGTGATCAGACGCTTATTGATTTGACCCCAGTTGCATCCACCAAGTTCATATCCACGCCTGAATTTATGCAACCAGCGTTGTTCTTTCCAATTTAATATTTCTTCCGCTGAGATTAGTAAAATCGTCACCCACGAATCTCACAAGACGACTTTTCTATCTAAGAGGGAGAAGGACATAGGGAGCGAGTGCAATTAGAAAGAGAGAGAGAGAAGGATACACGAAGCAAGAGAGTGGATGGGGGTGGGGGGTTTTAGGTGTACCCAAGGAACGTCGGAGACGAGACAAGAGAAATTGAGGCGAGTCTTATCTTTGGATCTTGGCATGGTGAGGTCATATCATCTGCGCCCTCGCAGTCCCAAAGAGGCATTAGAGAGAGAGAGAGGGGGAGAGGGAGAGAGAAGAAGAGAAGATAGAGCAACTATCAGAGAGCAGGCCAGAAGAATTGAATGAGAGTGCGAGGAGGCATATAGAGGCCGAAGCTTCGAAAGATAGGGCCATACGGATACGGACGCAGGGGACGATGACCGGAGGGCAAGGGGGCGAGGGGGGGAGAGATGGAGGGGGGTCGGGGAGTCAGGGCGGGGTCGCGGGGTGTGAAGGGTGGACTTGTCAATGATGGACATTGTTGTGATGATGTATTATTGCGAACTGGAATCTTTGACCCTTCGTCATGTGACCCAGCGGCCTGGCCGAGCGCTCATTAATCTTTGACAAAACGAACGCATTTTCTTCTTCCTATCACGGAGGAGGAGGAGGTGAAAGTGAGGTGACCGGGGAGGGGGAGGGAATGCGATCGGGATGGTCATTCGGAGTTTTGTTCGACAATTAACATTATGATAAATATTAGGACACGGGCGAATTGACTCCGCGTCGGAGATCATGAGGAGAGCAACCTTAGCTATCGATAGAGAAAGAGAGAGAGTGATGTGGTATGAAGACAGAGAATGGATGGGCAGTATGTGTGAGAGAGGGAGAGAGAGAGAGAGAGAGTGAGAGTGGGGGGAGGGGGGAGAGAGAGAGAACGATAGAATGAGACCGTGACATCCATCAGGAGGTACCACGGCGATCCATGCAAAAGCCCACTCGATATCGCTCCTTCGTCTTGGGAACTTTTTAGTGGGCGTGACACGTGACAGCAGAGCCACATCTGGACAAACAAGGGGCGTTCTCTGTCTGATCGAAAAAAAGAAGAAAAGGAGTGCATTCCAAGGAGTAGGGATGCATTTAAAAACTGCAGGGAGCAATATGAAAAGATGAAGGAGAAGCCTACTTGTTTTTTTGATTCTTATTAAGTTGTTTAACAAGGAAATGACGCTCAAAAGAAAGATTTTTCCGTTTCTCAAATGATGTTTGGAGAAATCAAAAAAAATCACAACATTTGGATTCTCAAACTCAAGTAGGTATAACAAAACGAGTGACTTAGCTTTCAGTAAGGCACATGCAGTCTGTAAAGCACGGTGCATGCTTTAGTGGTACCGTGATACGATACTACATCAAGCTTGAGAAGCGACTGCGAAGGTCAAGTCTGGAAATCGAGGGCTTTAAAGGGTTACTTTCCGTTCAAAAACTTTTCATACTTGAATTAGATCTTAATTAAAATTTTGCCGATAATTCAAAAATTGCTTATATTGTTCTATGCTTTTGCCGATTACTTAAAAATTGCTTATATTATTCTATGCTTTGGCGATTATTCAAAATTGCTCATATTATTCTATGCTTTTGCCGATTATTCAAAAATCCATGCCCATTGTGCGACAAAGTGCGGCGCTATGAAATGTCACTGGTCCATCGAGTTGGCGGCGGGCTGCCGGCCGGCGCTCGCGAAGACACGGCGGCCTCGAGGCGATCATATTAAATGTCCGACAAGTATTCTGATCGCCGATTTTCTGATCGATTGCTTTCGGTTGACTCACCGAAATAATCGCAACCTCTCGCGCTTTGGACAGGACAGTGGCTAATTTGCATTCTACTTCTGAGGTCTCGATCCTCATCCCGACAGTCGACACCGACAGAACAAATCGCGAAACGATCCGTAATTCACACATCAGTCACTGGTCGTGACGATGCTATCTAATTTGCAACTTCCTTTTCGACATATAATCAGATGGACGAAACGCGTTTAGTTGTTTACTTTCTGCATGGAAAATTATTAAAGTATTCTAAAAGAACGAGAATTTTGGAAATTAAAGAGTCCATGGGAAAAAACGTAAAAATTTTAATGCACTGAAAAAAAGCGACAGTCGTAATAATAGATTCTAGTCATATTACCAGAAGTACAACGATATATGTGAACGACAGAAAGTCTAGTACATTGACCAGAAAATTCTGATGTTTGTTAATACCAAAATATGGACAAAACACTAAAATTATGCAAAAATGTTCAAGAACTATGGTACAAACGCTAGAATTCTGGTAATTGCTTTATCCCTTGCATAGGTTCACATATTTTCATGCTTCTGGTAATCTTTTTTGTTTTTTTTTTTTGTTTTTTTGTTTTTTTTTTTGTTTTTTTTTTTTTTCAGTGTGTCACGAAAACCAAAATTAAAGTTTTTATGGCCATCTAACGGGAAACAAAAGTACAAGTTGAGTATAGCTCTACAAAAGCGTGAGACAATCGATTTAGGAGATTGAAAATACATTGATTCTTACATATGAGAAAGAATAACCTTTAAACACCTTCCCCCTTCTCATTCAGCTTAAAAATAAAAATGGGTTTTTGTGACATTAATAAATCGTTATCTTATCCTAGACTCTCCTAATGTTTGTAGACAAATTTTTTGGCAAATAAAAAAGCTCAACCAGACTGCATTTTAAGTTGCACTTGAAGAAATAATTCAAAAGTCGCGTGTTCAATATACCTATACAACGTCCGATAGTGCTTACGACATTATGAATTTTTACGCGTGTTGTTGCCAACACGTGCGATTTATTGGGATGTCCATTAGTTTCCCAACGGTTTTCAAGGATACTTTAAAAGGATAGTAACCCCTACGTTTCGTCTACTTTTTCCACGTGTTTATGTACAGTTGTGAAAAAAAAAACATGGATGACGCAGCTATTTTTTCTTTGCGGATCTTAAAACAAGATCGCGAAAGTAGAAAAAAAGAAGCAGAACATTTTCACGTGCTCGGAGCTCCACACATAAGAGCCCGCCGTTCGCTAACACATGCACGTGGAGCTTATTGTGAGTATTTTGCGAGTTGCGACCTTCAGTTTGCAAGTTTTCTTTTCTTTATTTTCTGTTTCTTGCAAAATTATGATCATCACACATCGAGAACCTACCTCACGATTCAATTGATTCTTTTTTAGGTTCTTGCATGATTCACTTTTTGATTATTTCTTTCCTTTCTTTTTCGCTTTTTTCAAACGTTCGATACCTCTACTTTACTAATGCTGTCAGTTGCATTCATGTTGCATGACGCATGTGCAATTACACCTTATGCGATTTTTGCGTTCTATCAGCGTCATAGGGGTGTAGTTAACTAAGGAGCAAGTTTTCAACTTTTTCTCGAGGTGAGGGTTGATTGAGCCGAGCTACATACACTTCACAAAAATTTTAATCCCTTGACCACGAAGTTTACTAGAAGCTTTTCTTGATTTTAGCGATATTTCCAACTTTTTGTTTCATTAGAAACAATTGACGTTCAATTAGAAAGAGGGAATTTAAATAAAATTTGAGGGGTAAAAAGGATGTCTACAGAATGTCTGCACAAGTCTTGGTGACAATTTGTGTAGATTCTATACGCTGCGCGAAGAAAGACTGAACTTGCGATCGACTGCGCCGATCATGCAGTTCCTTGAAGGAGAAAAATAAAAATTAAAAAAAAACAAAACAAAAAAAAACAATTCTCGGCTTTAAAATCACTCAGCCTCATGATTCTGCACACATTCGCATAGTTGGCAGCTTTAACCTTCACAAATCTACCGCTTTTTTTTTTTTTTTTTTTTTTTTTTTTTTTTTTTTTTTTTTGAACGCCACCTATTAAGCTCGGCGCTTTGCTGACTCGCGTCGTGCAGTATGGAGCAAACGTCTTCGCTGTTGTTTTTTTTTTTCTTCTCTCATCGAAATCAGTGTCTCTTTAATTCAGTTCTTAATCATCCTCACGTCCAGAGCGACTCTCGTACGTGGTTGGAGACAGTCGGCTTGTTTAAAACGTAATAAAATTAAATGTTACTGTTTTTAGGTATACCGTCGCAATAATTTCCCTCTCCATTCCGTTCCGCTTTTTTTTCTTTCCTTCTACCGGTCAGCATTCTTTGCAACGCCGAAAGCGCTCCCATAAACCAAATGCAATGAAGTTAATTATACCTCTTAGCGCAAAATGCATCATGCTGAGAACGCATTTGCCGTTAGAGCCAGCTGTGGGGTTTTGATCAGCAATAGCTCGTGCGATTAGGCAACAATGTTTTACCTCCATTTGAATCCGTGTAAAACAATCGATTGCAGGTGAAGCACTGCGTTACTATAGAATCGATTATCTTGCATAGAATCAAATGGAAGAAAAACATTGTTGCCATCCCTGGTAAAAATCCTCATCAAAAAAATCTCCGCATGAGATTTGGAGCCTGATTTCATGTTGTACTCATGATGATCTCATGTTGAACTCATGATGATTTCATAATAATCTCATATGATGAGTAGAAATCATCTTGCATGAGCTCAGCATGAAATCATCATGAAATCATCATGATATCAACATGAAATAAAGTTCCAAAGCTCATGCTGAGATTTTCTTGATGACTTTTGATAGGAGTTTTAAACAGGGATATTGCACGAGCCGCCGCTGATGGTTTTGGATGGTAAATGTTTTTAACCCATAGTGCGATGCGTTCAGAAGCAGGTGAACATAGCTTTAACACCTCCCCCCCCCCTTCATCAATTTGGAAGCTGTTAAAAGTTGATGCGATCGCAGAACAACAAGATTCGATTGACTTTTGGCGAGCTATCGCTGCTCGGTGTGAATTCGCAGTGATTAGCGCTGACTGGTGACCGGTGACTGCGGTGACAGATGCTCCCTCCTCGGAGGACCAGTCCAACGCGAATCTTTAAACTCGAAATAAATCCTACTTCAGATGAGAGGCTAATTTTAAACGTCAACATATTATAATGAGAGTCAGCGAGTCGGTCGACAAAAGCCCGATTCGCGAAGTCGGAATATCACTGCGAGGATAAATCAAATAATGTATCGATATCAAGGTATCAAAGTAAATACAAATTAAATAAAACCGGATGAAATGATCCTCTTGGAACGGTGAGAATATAAACATACAGTTCAAAAAATTGCGGTCCGAATCATTTTCGAATAATATTATTAAAAAAATAAGAAATAATAATAATCCACATGAGGTTTTTAGGTTTCCTTGTTACTCATCAGTGCAGACATTATACTTGTATATAGAAGCGTGCGATAAAAATAAGGCGCAAACTCAGAGATGGTGAGGGAAAGGGTGGAGGGAAATATTGGGAGAGGGGGAATCACGACGCGACGGAGCGGTGAAGGTGTTTGACATAGAGACAGGCGCTATTTCCAATCGATGAAGTCAAATGGTAATCAGATAATCCCGTCTAATCACATAATTACTCTGTCCGAGTCAAAAATACCGCCAATGTTGCCATTTTCTTTCTGTTCCCTTCTTATTCATTTTTTTCCACCTTAATTTTTAAATCCTTTCACGATTCCGAGAGAACAAAGGAAAAGAAAGGAAATTAATAGATTAAGTTATTTCGACGTGTAAGGCAGGTTGCATCAAATCGTCAACGCATAAGGATTAATAACACTGAGCTTGTACTATCGGCGGACAGTGGTCTGATATCATCAAAAAGTGGCCACAAATCAGAACGTAAATTTCTCATCAATTAAGTATTTATAAACTTTCAAAACCAATTTTAAGTATACAGAGGTCAATTTTAACGAGTAATGTAAACCTCGGAGAATCATTGGATTGACTTAAATTGAGCTTAAAAGGGCGAAAACGATGATGTTTTATTATTTTTTCCCCATTGATTTTTGCCCACTTTTTTTCGTTCTTAGATCATAGTGCGGCGATAGAGGTAAAAGCGCAGTTGCGCCTGCGAAACATCTTTGAGGCAATGAGCTGTGCTTACACCATTTTAGGACAAGTTGATGCTTAAAATAAGCGTAACGCGAATTGCCTCTGCGACAATTTGAGAGGTGCGCGTGGCTTCCTTTGCTTTCGTCGCCTATAATACAGCGTGTCCGGCGTAACCACGTCCTGTTATATCGCAATGTTTTTTTGAAGATCTTACAAAATGGCAATCCTGTATCAAGCGGCAAATAGTCCGGTTCGGTCATCCAGCAGCCGCTTTCCATTGTTTACGAGTCCGGTTGTTTGTTGATGAGCATGAGAGCGATGAGAGAGATGAAAGATGGATTTCGTCTTCGGTGTGTGCTCATATATCTATATACATTTGCCGCCGTCGCGTCGCGGTTGAGGCAAGCCGCGTGCGTTGATGGAAACGCGCAAGGTGACATGAATTTTGATGCGCTTTTTTGACCGAATATTCTCTGGTAAAAAGAGTTCCTGCTTGATCCTTCTTTGAGGATCACTCTCCTCCTTTCACACGACAGAACACGCGCGCAGGCATCTCTATCTCTATTCTCCACCCGGTGGATCCTGGAGTGTGTCCTTCTCTCTCTCTTTGACCGTTTCAAAAACGTGTGTTGGAAAAGGACAGAAGCTTAGAGGCTATCACGTGACTCTCGTCCCGTCATCAATCCTTTACTAACTTGTGCGAGCAGATAGGCAGAGAGAGAGAGAGAGGGGGGGGGAGAGGGGAGAGGGGGGGGGGAGAGAGAGAGAGAGAGAGAGAGAGAAGGAAGATTTCCTGGATCTGCCAGGGCTCCTCTCTCTCTCTCCCTACCCCTCTCTCTCCCTACCTCTCTCTCTCTCTGTAATGCCCCTCCAAATCCGTGATCTTCTATTTATAGCAATAAAGTCCACACTCCTGCTGACCTCGACGAGACCACTAACTTGACATAGCTTGAGACATCGTCCGTGTTTTGCGAATTGACTCCGGTACGCGGCCGCAAGCCCGTGCGAGCATCATTCCGGAATTATTCTGAAAACCTCAACATTTTGATAATCCGTTTACATTATTTGGTTCATATTTTTTTCCAAGGTTCTTTGCGGTCACGCTCGGATACAAACCGAAGATAAGATTATAGTATTGTCACGTGACTCCGTAAAATATACATATAAAAAACAAAAAACAAGCGAACGTTAGCTTATAATAATTTAGGAACACGCGGGTAAATTCGGCCGCTTGACGTCACAGATTGAGAAAAGATTACAGAAGCAAGTATTTTCGTTCATTGCAATTAATCTAATCTTTTGGTCAATAGCCATGAGTCGGGGGCTCATCCAGGAATTTGTTTCGCTCACTCTTTTGACGCATTTGAACGCGTGTGTTAGAAAATGACAGAGTAAGAGGATAAAATCATGTGGTAGCCCCTGGCAGTCTCTCTATTCTTTCCTAACTTACCTGTTTTAATGGGCAAAGATGAGAGTGAAGGACAAATTCGTGGATATATCCAGTGGCGTCGCGTGCAGTTTGGCAACAATGTATTATATCCATTTAAACTCATGTAAAAGATCGAATTCAGGGGGTGCACAGTGCACGATGAAAACTCGATATATTTAACGAGTTTAAATGGAGCTGTTGCATTGTTGCCAGATGGCACGCGACGCCACTATGGATACATCCATCTGATAAGAGTTTATTAACAGGTCCACGGACCAATCAAAAGCCAAATTGGCGGCCGTCATCGTCAGCTCTCTTCATTGGTCCAAACACCGTGTTCGGGCCCTGTTTGATCCCTTGATACAGCTTGAGAACATTGGATATTGCATTGCGTGTAATTCGGCAACAATGTCCATTTGACTGAATTAGAAAAAAGCAAGGCCCGGATGACTGTTTGATGTTTGTAGCGGTGTCTAAAAATACTCACGCTCAAAGATGAGTTATAATTTATTCGATCATAACCAGTCGTGGTGGTCATTCATTTTACTAACAGGTCCGAAATATATGCGGCTCTCGCCGCATGATACTCACTGAGCAACGGGTCCGTGTTTTGCAAACTTTGGCTATAGCAATAATAAGGAGTATGAATTGCCATTGATCTTAACCTTAAAGAAAAAAAAAAAAAAAAAAAAAAAAAAAAAAAAAAAAAAAAAAAAAAAAAAAAAGATGAACACATCAAACCTCTTCAAAACCCACTCATAAAATCATAAATGCCTTTTCAATGCACCAAACAACACCTGACGTTTCCAACCAGTCAAAATGCGTCAGTGAGCTTTCGGTTTTACCGTTGGGAACTCTTTTTGTGCCCTCTGTTTCCCTAGAAGCGAATTTTATTATGAGGTTCGATGGTGTATTTTGATATCTCACCCGACCTCTTTATTTCGATGCAGTACCCAAACCACGAAATGTACCCGTTCCGCGAGGTGGGGGTGTAAACACTTAAACCGTAACTTCACGGTGAATGTCAACAAGAAATATCGCTTCTACTTGGCGTTTGGTGACCCCCGAAAAGCTCCAAAACTCTTCATAAAATTCGCTTAGTCCTTTCAATACCACGCCCGAGTATAATCGTTTGTATGTGAGTATAGATCTGCCCAATACAGTTTCGGTTTTGTTTTTTTAAATCAAAATAATTGCGACTCCAAATTGTTATTTTTTGAAAAATGATGTCTCCTCGGGCGCCTTCAATCAATTTTTAATGCAAAATCAGCACCGTTGTGTAGGAATATTTAACCATATACCCACTCAATAGGCCAGTTTTCTACTCACAATCATTGCAGCTCAAAACTGTTAACATTTGAAAAATAACGCCTTCTCGGGCGCCTTCATTCCATTGAGTATGCAAAATCAGCACCGCTGTGTAGGAATATTTATCTATCGACTTAAGTTGAGCAAATGAGCATTGCTTTCGTAACCTTGTACTAGTTACAGGGTTGAGGTGTCGGAAAACTTCGAGGTTTGAGTGATAAAATGTCGAGTTCGAAATCTCATCACTGGTGGAACCATTCTTTAACCTCAAATTTACAACCGAGAGTAAAATGGATGACTATGATTGCCGACTAAAGAAGGACCACAAAGGACGCAGACGTACAAAAACGGAAAAAGCCGAACTCGCCCGAAGCCGGGAGTTCGATCAGATTCGGTCCCGCGGAGAAGCAGCGCGCGTAAAAGCAAAAGCTCTATTCCATCCGCCAGAATTCCGCCTCCTCTCTTCTGGTTCCTCGTACAATATATTCCTCTTTCATTGCATACCTCCGCGTCCCGCCAAAGGAACTCGCACTCACCACTCAACATACAACCAAGAGCATCAATGATGCGTAGATTGATGATGGAAGTGTCCAAGTTCGAGTCCCGCCGCTCGAGTATCTCCAACTATGATCCCAAGCTCTGACTCTATACGAAGAGGTGTCAGCGCGGGTCAACGACTTCAATGCGACTTGAAGTGCTGAATTGTGGGCGGGGCGAACGCAGGTGAAAAGGTGAGTAAGTATCGGAGAGATAAATGTTTGTAAGTGTGTGAGTGTGTGTGTGAGTGTAATAATGTGTCATGAGCAATCTGGTGCGCGAGGTGCGTTGATTGGGCAGCCGTGGGGGGGGGGGGGGGGGGGGTTGAGTGAGGGGCATCAGATATTTTAAGTTCCGCGACTGCATGGTCGTGGTCTTACGAACGCGGGATGATTTGACACCGTTCAAAAGCAAAAAATAAAAAAAAAACCCGAATCATCTTGATTTTTTTTTTTTTTTTTCTGTCTAGCGGACATTCAGTCAAAGGTCAGAGAGGTCAGCCTGTTGACTGTATTCATCACTAAACCTCGGCACGATAAGGATTCAAAAACTTGTATTGTTCCTCTGAGTGACGCGAAAATTGACCTTGTTGCACTTTGCGGGCGCAGTCTAAAAACGCCTCATGGAATCGAGTCGAGCCGAGAGAACTCTGCCCGAGCCGCGGGCGCGGAGCTCATTGTCATCAGCTCTTTAACCCTCTGTGAAAATTTACTATAGTACATGTCACGCGTGCAAAGTGGTTTGTAGTCCACAAACTATGGTTAGAGAACGCTGATTGGTTATCGCCGTTCATCACGTGATTCAATTCGTTGCAAAGGCTCGTATTGCCGACCAATCAGCGCTACACTTACTGTCCACCACCTCGTACCAATGTATGCGGGGCAGTTAACGGGGGGGGGGGGGGGGCATTGGCGGATACAGGGGGGGCGAAGAGGCCGATCGCCCCCCCCCGTTCTGCCCAAAAAGTGGGAAAAGAGGGGAGAGGAAGGGGGAAAGCGAGAGCGAAAACAAGAAATTGGGGTCATTTAGGGGCAAAAATCCAAAATTCGCCCCTCCCCGTTCGCGAGGGCTGGATCCGCCACTGGGGGGGAGGGGCAGAAATCCCACCGTGGTAGTACTAATAAAACTTTTGGTGAAAAATGACACAGAAAAATACTTTAGAAGAGCTAGCAAAGGTTTTGTAAGGCTGACTAAAGAAATTTTGCTGGGAGAACCAAAGATTTGGTTGGCTCAGTAAAAATCTTTTGCTAGATCATTTTTCTACCAAAAGTTTCGTCAGCGCTACCGAAATGTTTTTTCTGAAATAGTAAAATAATTATGCAAATTATGTGTAAAGAGCCTTTTTTTTTTTTTTTTTTTTTTTTTTTTTTTTAGAAAAAAACAATCGTCGTTTTTTCATGAAAACCACTGGACTTTTTTTTAGAACTTAGATGTTTGACAAATCTGTAAAGTTAAACACAGGATGTCTGTACCATTACCATTACAGATCACGAAGTATTTCCATGCGGAATATTCAAAGGTACGGTTGAATTTAACTGTGTAATCTTTTTGTTAACCGGTGGAATCATCGACGAATTAAATAAATTCTACTTAACCCTTTCGCTCACATAATCCTACAAAAAGAGACGAAATTCTACATGGAATCTTATTGAAATTCGAAAAAATTGACCCGCACATGAAATCATACGAGAAAAATTCGTTCAATTTAATGGTAAAGGTTTCTGATTACAGTGACGCTTTTTTTTCTGAAGTCGTGTTCCAAAGGGTTAAGATCCGCAAAACGGCAGCCCTGCATGTATACTCGAATGTAAAGTAGGCAGATTTTTTATACTCCGCATCCGGCATCAGAGAGCATGGACTTCATAATCTTTGGTCTGCAAATAGCCTCGATTCTGTGCTCCTGTCCTACCGTCCACCGGGCAAATGTCACGGAGGGCGGTGAGACTCTGTGTGTGCACTGAGCAGCGCACCCATTGAAATTTTTAATTGTGCGTAACAGCTCATTGAGAAGCAAAACGGAGAAAAAAGAAAGAAAAGAAAAGAGATAGAGTTGTTCCTTGGCTTTTTTATTCTATTCCTCCTCCACCTTCGTCTGCGACCAGAGAGAAAATACAATCGCGGTTTAGGTCATTTAACTTAGCCGGCTTAAATACGACGCACTATGGTCTGAGATCAATAAAACAATTGGACAAAAATCAGTAAAAAAAAGGGTCATAAAAAATCAGGTTTTCGACCTATTAAGCTTAATTTAAAACTTTCAAATGATATTCCTCTAAGTTTCAATTACTTGTTAAAAGTGTCTTCTGTGATTCAAATTGGTTTTTGGGAAGGTTTTTGAAGGATGAATAGATGAGAAATTAACTTTCTGATTTTTGACCAATTTTTGAAAATCTCAGATCTCAGTGCGACGGCTCCTTCTCGGATTTGCAAACGAATCTCACGGCGAGTGAAAAAACCAATCATTGATCCTCCATTCGTCCACCCTCGCTGTTGCCAAATCACACTTAAAAATAACGCACGACGCATAAATTGTGCGCATTTTCTACAAAAAACTTCAAAGAAACAAGGGCCCGAGCTGGGGTGTGTTATCACTCAGAAAAGTCTAGTCGGTGTAAAAATAATTTTATTTAACACTCCTGTTAATTGAATTCCTTTTACGGTAACCAGACATTTTTCTCAGAGATGTTTTTCGATTTAAATAAGACGAATCTTCGGTTACTGTAACAACGTCCTGTTTAAAACGATTAGAACTGAATTCCTGTTACGGTAACTAGACGTTTTTCACATTGATATCTTTCAATTTAGATGTGAAGAATGTGGAAGGTAATTTTAATAACCCATTTTGATGCAACATTCATCGAAACGATTATAGTTCTATAGATTACTTCAATAGTTTAGGGTCACGTTCAGACCTATATCTTCGATGCCTTAATTCCGACCATTTCGTCTTATTTGGATACAATTTGGCAACATTTGTTCAATCACCAAAGACTTTTATGACCGGCTCACTTTTGCTTGACGGCTGCACAGCACATACCCGGCTACTACTTTAGAATTGTAAAAGCAACCGAGTCTAATCAGCAGGCGGGTTCCTCATACTGCCCTTTGCACTGTTGCTAAGTATCTCGAATTTAGAGCGAAAATTCTTATTTGGAGCAAAAGTACAATGAGCGGAATTTTTCCTTGCAATTCGATAAGGATGGGGTGTAAATGGCACGATCCTTAAATTGTCTATCTCTCTCATTTTCCATTTAAATTAATCAATCGAAAAAGGATGGAAAAGGGGCGTTTTGTGTCCTCATCTACCTTTGTCTAACAAGTAAAATTTACAACAGAAAAGAAAGGGATAGATAATGTATCGCTACGCTAGTGGCGAGGCGTCCGTCATTGGCGGATACAGGGGGGGGCGAAGGGGGCGATCGCCCCCCCCCGTTCGGCCCAAAAAGTGGGAAAAGAGGGGAGAGGAAGGGGAAAAGCAATAGCGAAAACAAGGAAAGGGGGTCACTGAGGGGCGAAAATCCAAAATTTGCCCCCCCCCCCGTTCGCGAGGTCTGGATCCGCCACTGGCGTCCGTCCATCTTGAACCGAAATCTTGCAATTAAGATGAAATAACATACAAAGCATAATTAACGTGCTTTGAGCGTAAATAAGACATCAGCATTGCAACACCCATCCGCATACATTTTGAATACAATAATCTCAATAAGGGATAAAAGCGTGGACGGACACAAAGTGCAGATGAGACATCTCTTTCCGATATTGCAACACCCATCCGCGGATACATTTTGAATAAAAGAATATCAAAGAGAGAGATATTGAAATAAAGCGAGCACCATTTTATTCACCTTATTACGTCCATGTATAAAAAGTATCCTCTCAACAATTAAAAAAAAAAAAAAAAAAAAAAAAAAAAAAAAAAAAATCAAGGGGAAGGGGAGACTTCTATCTGTACGGGAACTAAATTTCATAACTGCCACCGTTGTATCAGTGCGGGACAGTATACGATGGTCGTGTTCTGGAATTCACCGGTGAACCAAAGATTACAGAGCTCCGTGTTAGAGCGCATATCTTTAAACGCAGAAGGTGCTCTCACCCGTCATCTTTTCTGCACCGGTGAGGTGTAGCGATTCGACTTTTTTTTCTTTTTTTTTTTTGAACGCTGATTTTTGTTTTTTTTTTTCGTTCTCTATCCATAGTACTCCGCATCCTCCTTCCTTCTTACTCTTCCCCTTTTTTTGTATCTATTTTTTTTTTCGGTGCGGCACCAGTCGTTAGCCTTTTGTTTATTAGTTTCCCCTCTTTTTTCATGGCGGCCATCGTGTTTTTACCTGTCGCGCAATCACGCCTATGCGGCACTTTTTAATAATTTTTTATAATTATTCTTCTTTTTTTTCTTATCCATCCTGAGCCAAACCGAAGGTTTGGTATGATAGAAGACAACGGTTCTGACTTGCTTGTCTGTTTGACGATTGTGAATGAAGACGTGGGTTGCTTTAATATGATTTTAACGGTTATCACACCCGATTAAAAAAACTGTGAAGTGGACAAAAGATCTTACTCATAAGCACCAAAGAAGGCTCACATATTATATTCTTCAAAAATATATAGAATAAATATGCAAGTAAATGAAAAAAAAAGAAAAAAAGAAAAAAAAGTCGGTAAAGTACAACGTAGCAGTTTATTTCTGGGGAATAGGCAGGGGGTGGGGGGTGGGGAGAGTACGTTTGCTATACCCACTTAATGTGACAGTTTTCTACTCACTATCATTGCAATTCGTAACTGCGATTTGAGAAATAATGCCTCATCGGGTGCCTTCAATCTGTGGAGTATGCAAAATCAGCACTGATGTGTACGAATATTTAACTATACCCACTAAATATGACAGTTTTCTACTAACAATCAGTGCAACTCCAAACTGTTAACATTTGAAAAATAATGCCTCATCATAGGCGCCTTAAATCCATTGAGTATGCAAAACCAGCACCTTTGTGTAGGAATATTTAACTATACCCACTTAATTTAAGCGAAAGAAAATGGATTTGTCTTCATGACCTGATAATATGATAAAAGGGTAAAGAAATGGGAGACCTAAGTTGATCTGAGACTCCTAGAGGAGCCTCTTCTCTGAACTTTCAAGAGGCTTGCCGATAAGAGTTATCCTGCAAAATTTGTTCAAATGAACATAAGGGTGGGAGTTGGGAGAGTGGGAAGACTGGTGGAGAGGGAGAAGGAGTGCATAAGCGCTGCTTTGACTGACAATGGCTTTAATGGCTTGGACTCATCATTTCTATGTTTGCTGAAGAGAAAAGAGAGTGTCGTCTTACCGATAATGGCTGAACGTACAATGTATATGTATATTGTATATACATACAATATGGCACACTAATAACGGTTGATAAGGCACCAGATACTAACCTGAAACAAAAAAGATAACGAGTCTAGTTAGAGACAGAGTCATCTTCCATAGATTATGTGTATACTTGCATTGAAAGCAAAACGAGAGAGAGAGAGAGAGAGAGAGAGAGAGAAAGAGATATCAAGAGCAAGTGAGAGAAAGAGAGAGAAAGGGAAGAAATGGAAGCGTGTACTTATAATTATAGTGTTGCGTGTTTTATTATTGGTTTTTGGTACACTTATAGGTACACAATTTAACAGAACTATTTTTACTTTCCAGAAAATTGGGATGAACAACTAAATTTCAATAATTTATCGTTCAAAGTTATGTTTTGAGTCCCTTACATCTCATAAAACCAAATATGTAGTAAGCAGACATTTTGTTATTGTGAGTATCATCAGAATGCAAAAAGCTAGGGACTTAATTCTATCCATCAATTTGATTAAAAAAAGAAGATTTTATTACGTATTTTACATTAAACTGGTTCAAAGTTATAGAACATTACACGCGCGTTTCAAGGTGCATTAAAACTTTTGATTGACAAACATTTTTTTCCATCAAACAGACACATTAAATTACACAATTAAATTTCACATTAAATTTGTACGAGGTATTTGTCCACGGCGATAGTTTCTAAAAAAAAAGTTATTAGAAAAAGAGTATTGGTGCAAGTGCAAAAAAATGGAGATGCATTTTTACAACTTTAAAAACTAAAATCAATTAATTTTCCCGTGCTTAAAAAGTTTTGTGATAAATAAAAGCTCAGTGTATTTCTCCACGAAATAAAGTGACGTGTCAAGACTATGAAAAAGATAATTAAAAAGGAGAGGTCAAAATAAAGGGACCACGAGGTTGAAAAGGTTGAAGACAGAGAACGGACACGCGAAAAGGCCCGTGCCGTGGCAGCCACGCAAGCGCCACGTACCGCTTTTGAATGGGCAAGACTCATCTTCTGGCTCATTAAAAAAAAGGGACACACGGTTATAACCCTTTAGTGGCACGCGTCCGAAAACAACGAAGGGACAGTTTATCTGCTGTCATCTTCTCGTTGAGGCCCAGACTCGTGTCCACTTTTTATCCCTTTTTTTATTATTATCGTCATCGTCAATGGTGTAATCCTTCTATTAGGAAGGACAATATAAAAGACAGGGCCGAAAGGGATTGTTTGACCATCCCCCTTTTGTGCCGTACACTTCACAGCGTATGACTCTTCATTCTATTCTAGCCCGAGTCTTGTTTGATTGTTCAGCGTTACAAAGGTGGACCGTGCGCCCTCCGTTCTTCCACCCTCCTGCTACTACTCTCAACCCTTCTTGTCCCTTCCTTCTTTTTAAACTCTTTAAATTTTAATCCCTCACCTAGACCTCTCTTAAACGCATCTCTTCTTGTATATGAGCTCCTCCGTTTCAAGGATTGACATAAAGTGACTTCATGATTTGACGAAGAAGGAATGATGCATAACTTCAAGAGGTATATAAGTTAAAGTAAGGTATCCTTTTTAAGGAGGCGTCGATTACAATTTGGCAGCATTGTATTTGGTCTGTTTCAACTTGTAAATAAAGTCAAACTATTGGGGTTGCACGGTGCAGGGTGCAGGGTGCAGGGTGCAATCCCTCGAATAGATTTTGTATTCATCGCTTTTTAAATAAACGGAATATAAAGTGACACCATTGCTTTATAATGGCTACCACACGGAACTTTTAAGCTGTTTCAAACAAACTCAATTTTAAACCCGCTTGTAAAAAAGACGATCTGAGGTCTATCAACGTTTCAGAATTCTGAAACCTTGGATGATTAATTTTCTGTATTTTTATTTTGAAAAGAAAATTGAAAGTTCCGATTTTTGTGCTTACTTTAAATGTTAGTCAAGAAATTTAGTTTAATTATAATGAGGAAAAACAATTTTAACAGTATCATCACACTCTGTGGCTACCTGGTAGAATAAATTAGCATTCCGTCCTCTTGAACCTACAAAAAAGGTCGAATTCGATGGTCATTGACGATCCCTACTTATTTCGATATTTTTCGTGGAATTAAATGGGCGAAATGTAACGTGACCAGTTTCCACGCTTTGCCACCGATCTTACTATATCTTTCTGTAAAAAAGAAAAAGAAAAAAGTGGGGGAAAAAGTATTTCCTGTCACGAAAATTTTTGAAACGTTAGAATTGCCGGGCCGGAAAACTACATTAAACAACAGGTGCACTCTTCAAAAGAAATCCTCATTTTAATACAATGATAGTAGAAACGAGCACATTGGAACGTGTATCGGACCCGCATCCTTGGGCAACATTCTTAATTTTGGTTGATTTTTCAACAAAGTAACAATTCAATTCATATGGAACACGAGAATCATACATCGCGTTCTTTGCATCGCCCCGTTTAAACTTGCGTATGAATCACGGTTACTTAAACCGAAGATTAATCCTTCAAGGACTCAACACATCCCGGCCACGAGAGAAGAGGGGTCGCCGCGCGTGAATACGGAGGAGGAATTACAAAGGGCTCTACTTTGCATACAAATATAACGAACCTTCAAAATAGGAGAGCGCGAGCCACACGGCGAATAAACAATAAATAAATAAATAAAAATAAATGCTGGGGATAATGCGAGCGTTAAAATCGCACAAGCGCACGCGTATAGTGTATACCTCCGGCGACTCTCGTCCAAGACCGGTTCCTGTCATTGGTCGGTCGAAAATTGAAGAGAGAAAGAAAATTGGTTTCCAAGGAAGTCGTATATACAATGCCGCTCTTATATAGCTCTCCTCTCCTATAGACGTTTTCTATATTATGTAGTGGTGACAGAGTACAGAGGATGGAGAAAGAAGAGGCAGCCACTTTGATTGGGCGGGTTATATTGCGAGGTGGGGTTACGTCTGACCGGGGGGGGGGGGGGGGGGGGGGGGTAGACGAGCAGAGGACACCGAGTATTTATGAGAAGGGGGTTTTGGGGGGGGGAGGAAGAAACGGGGTTTACAGCGTAGTTCCGCACTTATCTACCAGGGGTGATGGTGAGGCACAGTGGAGATGAATCGTGGGAAACTTTGGACTTTCCAGTGTCTGCAAAGATAACACAAAACGGCAAAAGTACAAAATCGCGAATGAATTTCAAGAATATAGGCGATTTTTTTTTTTTGAAAGGGGGAGGGGGATTTTAACTTCCAACATATACCACTCCCTTAAAACTTTTCATTCATTATCATAGGCGGACCGTGACCAAAAGAATAGGTTTTTTTTTTTTTTTTTTTTTTTTTTTTTTGCTTCTCAAGTCTCAAGTGATGAATTTTTTCCGATTTTTCTTTATCCCCCCCCCTAGCCCCTGATACAGTCCGTCCTACGGTCATTATCCTCTAGACGTTTTGAACCGATGCAAAAGCATAGATTATTTTGAAAGTTCGATTCCACCGTTTGAAAATCGATTCTTATCAAAAGGTTATTATGGATCAAACGGTCGATACATCGCAATTCCATTGTGCGATGCGGTGCGGTGATGATCAGAGGCTATCGGAACCGCGGAACGCCGCGGGACTCGGTTCAATTGGTCCGGACTCAGGCGACTGATGACGGAGACAATGAGACAGAACTTCACCTTAAGATCACTCCTCTTTTTTTCCCTACGTTTTCTTTTCCGGAGTTGTGACCCTGTTCTGACGGGGGTCTTGGCCCGGGTCGGAGGTGGTGATCAGATGGGAGGGAGGAGGAGGTGGTTGAGGCTGGAGGAGTGGGGAGGAGGCGGGAGGCGAAGAGGATAAACGAAAACAAACACTGTCATCGATTCACATGAATCATTTCGCTTCAATGACGAGAGATTTAACATCCGATTGGTTTTCGGCCCGTTTCTCCGCGTTCCTCCTTCTCCCTCCCTCTCTCTCTCTCTCTCTTTCTCTCTCTCTCCTTCTATTGCATCTTTGAAGACGCCCCCCCCCGATTTCCAATCGGCACGAACGGAGGTAGCAGGCAACGCTACCTTGTTTATTAATAATTGGCGTTGTTAAAGAACTTCTTGTACAGTTAATTATAACTGCGCTTGATTATGAGTTTCCACGTTGTCGTTTTTGTAGTTGGATTCTCTTCGACCAACGCGGAACGAAGAGAAATCGCCGGTTATTGGAATTCGTCCTAAGAAAGGTGGGAAATCTTTTTCGAGCGATTTGGCATCGCTGTCAAGTTGTCCGCGCGACGACGAGACGCTGACAATCGGTTTCCAATCAAGTGTACCAATACAAGGATCCTCTCGTTGACGAGTCAATTTCGGATTCCCCGAATGAAATCATGCGATGAGACGATCTGAATATTTTATTTGTCGCTTCAAAACTCGCGAGAGTTGATAATTGTATAGTTACAAAAATACATTGAAAGAAAAAAAAATAAGATTGTCTGACAGTGGTGGCTCGTATGATTTGGCAACCATGCTTACTGTGCCATTTAAACCTAGATGCAAAAGTATCGATATAATGGGGGTGAAATCACACCTCCTAAAAATCGACTGTTTTATACAGGCTTAAATGGAGAGAATGCGTTGTTGCCACATCGCACGAGCCCGCCGCCACTGTTTGAAGAAGCACAACGATAAGTAAACCGAAGTTACCAGAATTCTTTAGCATTTGTACCACAGCTCTTGAAAATGTTGACCTGCAATAATAAGACCATATCTTGACGCTAGCATTAGAATTTTCTAATAAAAGTACTAGAACCTTTGTGGTTAACATATAGTTGTGCTCCTGGTAATATTACTAGAATTTAAGAATTATTTTTTTCGGTGCACAACTTTCACTCTTTCCGTTAATTTTCGTACGTTAAAAAAAAAGGAAGATAAATAAACAGGTCCATAAATCAATAAATAAGTGATAACAGTATCCTTTTTTCACTGATAAACCAGAACATTACTTCGAAGCTATGGGTCACATAATAACGTAACAATCAAACTGCGCCCAGCTCCATAAGGAAAACCTGGCACTGGGCCTTATGGAAATTAAAAGAAAAATATACCGACTTAGTTTCAAAGCACCTTAAGGGAACTAGCCAGAATGGGAAAGGACATTAGGGTGGAAGTGACTCGTGAAATAATTTTTAGGAGCTTTAAAGTGGTTCGGTGTGACAGAGAAGAAAATAAATAAATTTCCGAGCTTGGAAACTATATCCCTCCCACGTTCCACCCCCATTCCCTCTAACGGGAGTCAAGGAGTCGACGGTCATCTACAACGCAAGGGAGAAAGAAGAGAGAGAGAGAGAGAGAGAGAGAGAGAGAGAGAGAGAGAGAGAGAGAGAGAGAGAGAGAGAGAGAGGGGGGGAGAGGGAGAGAGAGAGAAAGGGACAGGTGGTGGGGGGTTCAAAGTCGCTAAATGGAGAAGTCGGGGGGTTGAGGAGGGAGAGAGGAGAGCCTCGTTGCCGGGGAAGCTGAAGCGCTGTAGAATGAAAGTGTCACGTAGTATTTCAGCGCAGGGAAAGTAATTTTGAGTTCGAACCGGAAGTTGAACTCAACATTTTTATACCTGCAGCGAATATACGGGATTAGTCTGGCTCTGGTCCAATGGAGGGGGTGTCACAATTTCTTTCTAGAGAAAGGGTAGCCATGTTATATTTGTCTACAACACCTCGATGGTACTGCTCAACAATCCTTAAAATATACGTCTAAATAAAGATTACGCTAGAGTAGGAACAGAAACTGAAGTCAAAGTTGAGCTGAAACTCGACAAAGAAATGACTCGCCCAACGGACAACGTCCAAACACCGAAAAAAAAATACAAATAAAAAAATTCGAACCAACCGTCAACGATACGAGATTGCGCCTTGGAATTTGAAGGTATGCAATTATTTAGACAAATTTTACGTGCTTACTTCAAGGCAGTTCAAAATCTTCTAAGGGCAAGAATGCTTTGGTTTTCAATTTTTTCCCGATCAGTTTTGAAATGAAGATTTCGCGAACAAAAAATAAATCAAATAAAATAAAATAAAATAAAACATCGAACCGTCAACAATACAAACTTCGCGCCTTGGAATTTGAAGGTCAATTTTCAATACGAAAATCGAACACGTTTACTTCAGGCCAGTTCACTATCTTCTAGTTCTAGGGACAATAGAGGACCTTGGTTTTCAATTTTTCCCGCGCAGTTTTAATATGACGATTCCGTATTTCATCCTCTTGTTTTTTTTTTGTTTTTGTTTTTTTTCTGCCTTTTACACCAACTTACACCCTTTCCCTTCTCTTCACTAACCTGTCGAATTTGGAATCGAATTAACATCGGTAGGAAACGAAAGAGGTTACACGTCGGACATGTCCGGAAAACACGTTCGGTTGTATCGTGAGACCCAAAGAGGGTCCCCGGATCTACGTTGGAATTGATTTCCCACAAGTTTCGGCGCTTCAGGATAAAGAGATGAGCTTACGACTGTTCCATTTGAAAGAAAAAAAAAATACTGTATTTACTTACACAGTACTTCGTGGACATCAGAAGGAAAAAAGAGGAAAACGTGTTTTCTCTCTCTCTCTTTCTACCTCTCTTTCTCTCTGATGCGGTGTGGTTGTTGGGTGACCGGATCTTCGAGCGACAAAGGGGTGAGGTGGGGGACAGTAGCACCCTCTCACGGCTCAATGACCAAATGATTATCCCACAATTAATCGTAGGAAATTGAATTAGAATCGAAGACTAGCGTAACCTTTGCCTTCTGTGGGTCTTTGTTTTTGGTCACCGATCATGTACTGAGCATCTCTTTTAATTTGCTTGTTATGGGTCAACGTTTGGGACTGGGAAAAAAGGGAGATCTCCCTTCGTTTTTTTTCTTTTGTAGAGTTCAGAGTCAATCCTCCACGTTGGTTTAATTGAGCGTGTTTCTCGTTTGTGTCCAACCATCCAACCCCCTTCGAATCCGTTCTCAGAGAAAATCCGCGTTCCAATGATTGACAGCGGGCGATTTTTTTTTTTTTTTTTTTTTTTTTCCCCCCGAAGTCATCGAATCGATCAACAACAGTAATCGGACAAATAATCTGGACTCCCAATCACCCCCCCCCCCCGCCACTGCTCTTTCATGATTAACCGAACATTTTGTAAACTAGCTCTCTGCTGTCCTAGGGAAATTGAATGCGCTAATTTCCGTCTGTTAACCTGGCCCGAGGTCCAAGAATCAAATTTTCGCCTTCAAAAAATTGGTTATGCAAAACCCGTGCGAGTACGCCCGAAAAGTTACATACACGCTGATCCACATTTCTAGCGGTGAATACGTGTTATACGAATTATTTTAAGATTCTTCGCGGTTGCTTCCAGTGATCAGCAAGCTGATTGTACAACTTACGCACGATTACAAAAAAATACTTGCTTCCAAGTTTTTACCAAACAAATTGAATCAATCGACTAGAAATTTTCGCATTGAAAGTACGCAGCGAAGTGAAATTATGTTCTATTTTGCAGGTGAATGTTCACGCTTTCGAAAGGAAATTCAAAACTGTCATACTTCGCAAAATAACGTCTGCTCTTTAATAATCTACAGAAAAAGAATCGATCCGCAAGAACCGATACTTTAACATGGATTCAAATTGAATGGAAAAGGATAATCGAATGTTTGTGAGACATCGCACCGTCACAATTACAGCCGTCAATCAAGAGCCTTGATTTACATTTATCAGACGATCCACTAAACCCCCGGTGGTTAGAAAGAAGTTTTCCGGTTGTTAAAAGGTGTTGAAAAGGGATGAATATCGCTATCACAACAACCGAACGCCTCTCTCCCCCCGTCCAATATTGCCTTCGGGCACATCGGACTCGCTTAGCTGTGGCTGGCCTCGAAAGCTCTCTCTCTCTCTCTCTCTCTCTCTCTCTCTCTCTCTCTCTCTCTCTCTCTCTCTCTCTCTCTCTCTCTCTCTCCCTCTCTCTCTCTCTCTCTCGTCGTCTTTTTTCATCGCGTCAAAAATCACTTTTGACCGCAGAGTGCACACGAAGTGACCACGCCTTAGGGACTTAATACTCTCCACCGCCTGCTTGCTTGTGGCGCGTCGTTTCCCCGGCGAAGAAATCAAGGCTGTCACCGGAAGGAGGGCCCGCGAAATGTCAGGTGCGCTCTTTCTGAGAAATCGTCGTTGCTGAGCAATCAGGATTTCCTCGGAAGAGCGCACCTGTTGTCGCGCGGAGGAGGAGATCGCCGCAATTGAGAAGTTGGGTTCGACAACGACGTTAGCTCCCGTTTGAGGTACGCTGGAGATGAGTCGTTGTTCCACTAAACCGGCCCTCAATTGACCGTCACCGGACGCGCCGAACTGCCTCCCAAATATTATGATTCATTGTTTTACTATTCCACCGGAGCAAAAATAATGAAACTCGCCGGAAAGAGAGTATATGCGGGAGAGGGGAAAGACGAAAGAGAGAGAAAAGGAGAGAGCGAAGGAAGAGAGAGAGCAGGCTGACCTCACCTGAGCTAAGCACTCTCCGTGGAGTGTGGACTGTGATGAGTGTGAGTCAACTTACTCACTCAATCTACGACGACGAACCTTTCCGTTGTTTTTTATGCAGTGTCACAGACCAATTGAGAGTTATGTGTTCGCGTTTCTAATCTTCTTCACGCAAGTCCAGTTCCCCCTTCTCCGTGTATCATTTATTCCTGGTTTTTGTCCTTTTTCCCCTTCGTTTATTCCACCACGTTAGTTTTTCTACGGCCCGCAAGTTGCGACCCTGTGTTGTACGGTGGGGAGGGTCTATTTAAGAAATAAAAGCGTTGATCTGCTGCGCTCGACTTATTTTTTCAAGAAGGAATGAACACTAGAACCTCCATAAGAGCCTAAAGCTCATTGTTCTTCAAACTTTCAGCATATCTCTTAATTTTGGGGTATAGGCGGCAGTAAAGTTCCAAAATTACACGATGATTTTAGCTTTTTCTATTTTAATGATCCATCAATTTGTAAACTTTACGATGGAGATTGATTTAGCAGGTTTAAACAGAAAGTTCCACTTGTCTGGATGAGCTTAGAGTCTGTCCAAATTTCAAACCGAAATGTTTATCCTTCCAATTTCACGCACAGCTATATTCGATTTCATTACTATCGATCTATTTCACAACATTGCAATTTCAAATACTCCCAGTTGTCCATTTTTACAAAATAACTTTTCGTATGGTGCCTTCAATTCATAGTATAGGCAAATTTAACACCGCGAAGTAGGAATATTTAACTGTCCAATTCATTTGAGCGAGCAAGCAACGATTTGGCTTCGTAACCTGGTGTAGTAAAAGGGCTATTAAAAGCATCGCACTTGCCCGATTCGACGCTAATGAAGGTCGAGCTTGAGGTAGTTTAAAAGGGAGACCCCACCGCACTGATCCGTTGATTTGCATTACGAAGTCTCAAAAGCGTAATTTTGTACAAGGTCGACATTTCCTCAAGACGCAACCATCAATGCTCATTCAGCGCGTAGGGGCGATGCGATGACGCGATGCATGGTGTATATCCAATGCAACGTAACAAGATAAAATTGACCAAGAGGAATTATCACGCCTTCGGTAAAAACAGGTAACCAAATAAAAAAATAAAAAAAGAGTAAGAAGAACAATGGACATAACAACAAAATGAGTGGTTAAAGGAGATTAGACAGCCGGACAAGCCGCGAACATGACACGACACCGCGCGGTGTGCACCGGGTGGACCGGTCCGGGTCGCGGGGTACCGCGAACCGGTTTTTCGCGCGATCGTGTTTGTGAATCACAGAATGCTCCTGTAATGGCAAGTACCCGCGTATGATCCAGGTATGTGTTGGTGTGAATGTGTGACTCTCTGTGACTGTGTGCGTGCTTGAGTACAAAGCTACACAAGCGTAAATATTGAGTATCAGTGACACAAGTCTCTTTAAAAATTGAAGAGGTGCGGTTTTTCATTTCTTTACGTCACAAGTGGCACGGCACGCGGCGTCCGGCTGCGTGACTCGATAAATCGATGAATCGATAAATTGATACACGCGCGGTTTGTGACAAATCGAACGATGTTTCAACCTTCGATACCATAAATAGATGCACTCACCGAGCGACGCGACGGATTTGCAGGTATCCTAATAGATTCGCGCCGAAGAGCTCATATTTTGAGTTATCAAAAAAGGAAACTGGAACATTCTGCGCACGTGAACAAGAGCCAATCGATATAATCTATAATCGATATTAATCGATACATTCACTTAAGGTTCGTGAAATACGTTGAATTGATATATCCACCATAAAAACCGATGGAAAATAATCGATCAACAGGAGACTTGATTGCACCCCCAGTCTGATAGATTTCAAATGACTGACGAAAAGAAAGTATCACAAATTGTAGATATTCATCTTCGGTCTTCCGATACACAAAGACCCCAGCTCGCGGAGCATGGAGCAGTTAACCTAAGAAGAACTTAATCAAAGAGGACAACTCAAGGACCCAAAAAGAGGAATGGGGATAGGGGAGGGGGGAATTCAGACACAAGTCCAAATCATAGAGACCATCCACGGCATGAATAATATTCTTTTTACCTCCCGACATGGGAACAGGAGAGTAAAAATAGATATATCTCTCGACGCGAGTGTCCGCCACTGAAACCCTCCGACCAATGGACAGATTTTGAAGCGAAAGCCACGGAGCTTCGAGATAGGAAAGTGAGGTCAAAAATCTTTGTCTTCCGAGAAAAAAGAAAACATATGAGAAAGTATAGAGACTTGAAGAAAAATAAAAACAAAATAAAAAGCAAAAAAAATCGGCACCAACGGAAACAAAGATTTTAACGAGCATGAGTGGAAGAGCTAAAAGGCGAAATATTGGGTAATACATGTTGTTGTTGATATTATTCGGATCGAGAGAAATAATTCCTGAAGGGATGAAAAGTCGATTCTGTTCAATCTAATAAACGATTCCATCAGAAATTTTCTGCCTTCTTGACTGAAATTGCAAAAAATTGCTACTTTCTTTTTTAGATCTTCGTGTCTTCCTATACACAATTCCATCGTAAAATAACTATCTTTCCGACTTAATATATGCTCTCTTTTCTTGACCGCTATACTGTCAAAAAGCACTTTGTTTTGTTAAGCGATACTATCGATCTCTTCGGATCATAATACTCTAACGGCAAATTGCCAATACACCTCGCAGAAGTCGTTCGTAGACCAGCAAAAAAAAAAAAAAAAAAAAAAAAAAAAAAAAATGAAGATACAGAAAGTATGTACGTAGCTGAACGGTACATTCAGATCAGTTCATGAAATACATCGAACGACATTTAAATATGAACGAGTAAGTATTTCCTAGCTCCCCGGGGAGTCGAACCAGCGATGTTCAAGAGCGAGGGCAGGTGTAGAGATCCGCGATCCAAACTTGACCATAGAGCAGTAGCAGTCACAGAGGGGTATACGTATACACATAGATAGTACGGAGAAGCGAATACGGAATACATAATACAGTGAAAGAGAAGAGGTTGTGAACACCAGAGAAACAGAGGCATAAGGGCATTAACGTCGATAAAGCGTCAACGGGGTATGACTGTATGTGAACAGCGTTGCCGAATCGAATATTTAAACGGAGTGTTATTAGTTTGCATAAATTATTTTTCAGATTTTTTTCCTCTTTTTTTTAAGAGACAAATTTTAATAGAATTAGAGAATATCATTTATTAATTATTATATTTCAAATAATTAATTTATTTTATTTAAAAAAAAAAAAAAAAAAAAATTGTGAACTGATAGAATTTCTTACAATTAGAGCTGGTTCGAGAAGCATTAGATAAAGTTCTATAGATTATAAAATTCATTTAGTGCGCCCAAACATCAAATTTATATTTTTTTCCCTATTTGCACTAAATTTGATAAAACTTGAGTGCGAACTATATACAGCGAAAAAATTATGACTTTAACATTTGTATGTTTCCAATACATCCAAAAAATATTATCTTACGTCTGAAATATTTAATCGTACAGATCAATGTTCGTTTCTGTTTATAATTCAAAGGTATTTTCACTACAGCCCACTATGGTCTGAGATCAGAAAAAAGTGGCCAAAACTCGGTGAAATAAAGGCATCAAAAATAATATTTTTCTAGTTTTTACGCTTACTCTTGAAACCTGTCTATGTCATTTCTAAGTTTAAATTACGTGTTCAAAGTGTTCTCTGTGCATAGAATTGAAGCTGAAAGTTTATAAGTGACGAATTTATGAAAAATTTACTTTCTGACTTTTGGCCAATTTTTGATGATTTCAAACCATAGTGCAGCCGCCGAATTTCCTGCGGTGATAAATGGTGGATCAACAACACATAGAACCTCATCTTGATCAAAATTCAATGCTTGATCTCTCCTCAATTTAAAGCAATGGAAAAGAATCGATTCTGACCCTATAAATCATGAGGCTTTGATGGACAGCGATCCCTCGTAAGTATGCATGCATAATATAATGCATATAAATATGCATATTTCAGCTTTTCAAAACTGCCCGTCACAAATTTTAGAGATTTTTTTTTTTCTCTTCTATTTTCCGACATAATTTGACAACGCTGTGCGCCGATGGGCGTCTGGTTAGGTTCGTCTGTCCGGTGTTTGGTTCTATATTAGTTTCATCATTTTTTCCCCTTTTTTTCAGGGGACGATGTTGGGGCCCCACAAGATAGAGACATGACAGTTGGGCGCCTCTGCTATATTTATCAGAACACAAAAAAAAAGATAGAGAAAGAAAGAAAGAAGAAAAAAAAACATGTGCAATCGGACGTGTGTGCGTGAATCTTTGCGTCGGTATTGGTGTGAGAGGAAGGGGCTCGCACTGAGGAGAGCGAACTTAGCGCGTCTCTCTCTTTCTCTTGTATAGTGACCATCGCTCGCTCAGAGAGAGGGCCTTAAGCTGCCCATTTTATTTTTAGTTGCGTAGGGAAATCCTTGTCTGTCAAAAAGAAGAAGAAAAAGAAGAAGAAAGAAAACCGCACACACGTGAATCACAGCTCGCGCGCGGGATGAGTCGCGGCGACCCCCCCCCCTCCTCCTCCCTCGTAAAATTCAAAGTTCACAAACCGGAGTCTAAAAGCGTCTCCGTTTGTTGTTCTTTAATATAATGCGTGTTTCGACTTTTCCTCGCGCGGTTCATTCATAAAGTTCTCTGGCTCCTCTGGCCTTTCTATACACCGAGAGTGTGTTGGACCGCTCTCAACTCGCATTCGTCGACTCGTCATAGTTTTTTCATGGTCTTGGTCCCTCTCAAGATTTAGCGGCCAATGGACTGACTTTCAAAACACAGCGCGGACGGAGGAGTGAAGTGACAAAAGTCAGGGGCAAAGCCAGGATTTTATTTTGGGTGGGGTTACAGGTGAAGACATGTTTCTCCTCTTATATTTAATTTTTTTCATTATTATTTCCCCCCCCCCCCATTTTTTTTTCATTTTTGTTTATTTTTCATTTCATTTTTCATTTCTTGCTCGCTAGTTGAAAAGCAAATGGGCCGAAAACAACGTTAGGATCATCAAAACGCTCCAAGATTTCGCAAACTCAGTAAACATGCGTTTGTAGTTAAAATGCGTTTATATTATACAAAATTCCAAAATATCTGTCTTGTGGCAACTAACAATAAAGGAGTCTCATCTAATAGTGTCAGTTAAATTGATTCAGTTTATGGTTCTCCTTCAAAACTGTTTGTCTCTCCCGACGTTAATTTCAACTGAGTTTTCTCTAGGACTGGCCTTTTTTACTGCAGTGGCAAAAAATGCCGAAAGATAAGATTTAGTCTAATTTTTTCGACCCTTAATTCAAGACCAGGTAGGCCAATAGGACATTTGCAATCCAAAAGTGACCGATGGAGAGGCAAACTCCAGTTTACGAACTCGGCGAGCGGTTGTCAATAAATAACGATGAAGCGAAAATAAAATTGGAAATGTATAAATATATTTATATAAACGATAGGTGGAAAAGAGGCGACGGACGGACACATCGAAGAGAATAGAGAAAGAAGTGCCCACAACATCCGTTGACTCAATCGTAAACTTATCGGAGAAGGTTATTATTCAGGGAAGTCCATATTGGATCGCCGTACAAGAGGTGGAAATTACAACTTCTCTGGCAAAATAACTACAAGGTAAAGATTAAGATCCACCTAAAATTATCGTTTAATAGTGATCAGGACTAAAATCAGTTATTAAGTTACATTTTTTTTTATGGCTTAGTTTCTTGCTTGGAAAAGTAGCTTGAGTGAGCGTAGAAATGAACTCCTGAAATGTTCATCCTGAAAACTTTAAAACGACAATCTTGAGTGGTTTAAAACTTGCTGAGTTTTACCCACTGTGCTTTGGACAGATGCAGTGCGCGAGTGCGCTCGCACCCCATATGCGCGTGCTAATGTTTGAGGTAAGGTGATTGTTCGTTGTGTCCATACGATAATCATACCGTTGCCACATCTGACTCCGGCACACCGTTTTTTCGAGACTGGATGATTTTGCGAGTTCTCAAAAAAAAAAAAAAAAAAATAAAATAAAAAAAAAAAAGTAAACAAATTGTACAATGGGTAAGATCCTCACAATTTTTTTTCGTACGGCCACAATCAAGACAGAAAGACAGCGATGAAACCTAAAAATTCGCGATGATTCCGCAAACTAATCGATTATAGGCCATGGCTAATTTTTTTTCAGTCCCTCACCTATGTCTCTTTCGCATAATTCTCAAACTGAAACGCGTAAATTTATACAGAGAATGGCATTCAAGCAAAATTTAAGGTTATTCACTCTTAATATAGCCACGGGGCGCGGGGTGTTCGAATCGGCAGCCGTGGTCAGAGAGCGCAAGCAAGCACGGTTCTGACACCTAGCGATCGTATGCATTGACTCACTATACTCCCCCCTTCCATTCTTTACTGTCGGGGGTCTCATAAACAGCCAAAGGTGTAAACAGGTTTAAATATTATGCACTTGCTATCTTATCAAGATACCAGCCTGTCTCTCTTTCTTACCGCGCTTCTCTGCTACTCTGGATCTCCGAGTGCATCAAAAACACGGTTGCCGCGGATACGGTAGAAGCCAGAGGAGGTGGGAAATTGCAAAATCTGACAACGTTGCAGATCATCCATAAGAACACATGCAAAAGATCGCGTTATTAGTGTTCACTGCAAACTGGCAATGATTCGATATTTTATACTCAAGACTTGATTTTGGTTCCTTGTAAAAAAAATTTCAAAATAAACCGTTCAACGGTCAACTTCGATGTCAGTGCCGATGCATGGAATCTTGCTGAGGTAGGTCCATTTAAACCCACGAAAAATGTCGAACTATCTAAGGATCGGCGATGAACAAATAATTCAACCTTTTGAATGAGTTCAAATGGACACAATGCTACGCTGCCAAATAGCGCGCTTTCCGCTGTCCGATAAATCTATATTTTCTCCTAGGAAAGCATTGATTTCATTGTCTCGTGCTTTATGAGGATTATTAGCGTTGAAAAAAAAAATCCAAAGATTATCGCGTTCAGTCCTGCCTTTACTTCTGAGACGAGCTCTAACCTACCATCGAAAAAAAATGAGCTGCGTCCGTCCCCCTCAGCACTTTGGCAACCGCGATCCGAAAGTACAAACGCATCGCAGAAAATCATACGGACTTATAGAAGTTCTGACCACGACACGCTGAAAAGCAAAGCGAACCAGCGCGCACTTAAACTCCAAAGATTATCATCTGAGCTTGCGCGCGCACCTCTAGCCCCCCTCGTCTCTTCCTCACTCTCCGCCGCCTCTTCGACCTATCACTGTTATTGTTATTATTTTTTGATGAGCAAGAGATACCGCGACGAGAGGAGAAGATGCGGGCAGTATAGAGAGGAGAATTTCGCGGATCCCGCCAAATAGCTTGCGCGCGAAAAAAAAAACAAAACAAAACAAACCGCAGAAGCTTGCAAAGTTTACGCGGTCATCGGGTGTGACTTACGACGGGATGCTGGAAGCTGCTTCCGCGTGCCAGAAACCTGCCCCCGCCGAGCACCCGTGCCCCCGGAGGGTTCGCTGCCGCATTCCCTCGATGATGGGAGAGCGGTAGAGGGAGCTGTAACCGGAGCGCGCCGATATATCGCGCGCGAGAGGCCTCTTTGTTTTTGAATTTATTGCACCAATCGCATTTTTCAGAAGCAAAAAAGGAGTCGCGGCTGCCCGTGGCCCGCACCGGTCGGTTGAGGCCACGCGCAACCGGCCGGCCGTAAATCAATTTGTTGGATCAATCAAGATATGCAAGTGACGCGACGCGTTTGCTTTTAAGGCAATTCTCTTTCGCGCCTGTTCCACCGAGAACCGCCCGCGCTTGCTAAAAATGGCTTGCGAAACTTGAGGTGTGCTCTTACAAAAACAAAAAAAACAAACAAACAAAAAACATAAAAAAGATCGTTGAACACACTAAGAACTTTCCAAATCCACATAAATGTGTATCAATGTCGTTATAAAATCCACAGCAAATGAAATTTATACTGCAAACTCGAAATTTCTACTCCATTAAAACGTAACCAGACAGCAAATCCAAACAAGTGCAAACAATTACCAAAAAAATTACTGGAAAAACGCTTTAATTTCGTCGACCAAAGTTTTCGTAGCAAAGTGGTCCAGCAAAGGATTTTTAGTTGAGTACATACCAAGGTACCTTTTGTGAACTTTACCAAAGCTATAGCTATAGTATGCTCTCTTAGAGATCACAGTCATATTTTTTAGTGCACTTTCTTTTGTTTCTTTGTATAAATGTAGAAACAAAGCCATACTTATAATATTCGATGCTATTTGCGTCGATTTGAGGAACGGACATTTTTAAAAGTGCGTTTTAGTTTTAAGATTGACCGGTGAGTTTTCTAAAAATGGTCGTTGGATCTAAACTGTTGATCAAACGAGAGAGGAACGATCGTTGCAGTGGCCGGTGTAATCAGGCAACGTCGCATTTCTTCCATTCAAACCCAAATAAAATATTGACTCGAGGGAAGCAATGTGCATTGTGCAGTGAGAACCCTCCAATATTTAAAACAATTTTATTGCTTTCAATGGACTAAATGGCTTAATGCAATGTTGCCAGATTATACTATAACCTTCAAATGAAAGTGCTCCGATCAAAATTTTTACTCTTTTAAATCTTGGCAATCTTTCAATAATTTTGCGGGTTTCAAGTGTTTAAGGACTAATCAGTGGTCCAGTGGCGTCGCGTGCTATCTGGCAACAATGCAACTGCTCCATTTAAACTTATTAAATACATCGAATTTTCCTTGTGCACTGTGCACCCCCTGAATTCGATCTTTTACATCAGTTTAAATGGATAGAATGCATTGTTGCCAACTTGCAAGCGACGCCACTGCAGTGGTCCCTTTTAAAAGTTCGTCATGAAAAATCGGAAGTTTCATTGTAAATAAAGGACAAATTTAACAGTAAAAATTTCGACCATGGTACTTTCTTTTGAAAGTCATAGTCCGCACCGCCACTGGATCGTCGCTTTAGAAAAGAAACAAAAAAGAGAGAGCTAAACTATAATAGAGAGCATGTCTGTATTGTGAAATGTACATCTGTGCTGCATCCAGATACTGGATACCCGCGAGGGTGACGTGTGACGTGTGAACGGAGAACAGAACACCCGAAGGCAGAAGGAATTCCGATCGTGCCTCGCAAAAATGCTTCACCGAACGAACGGCCAACCGTCTCGTCGATGAAGATGAAGCCTATAGACATATAGACATGATAGACAGGGACATGACAGCTGACCAAACGTTGCGTTTGTTGCGTAGAGCTGCAGGTCCGGCCAGCCGATCGACACAACACGACCGTAGGACCGGCGGCGGCGGGGGCGGGGGAGGGCCCAATGAGGTGGATGAGGGAGGAGGAGGAGGAGGAGGGGGAGGGGGGAGAGGGAGGGGGCGTAGAAAATGAATGTTGGCGGACAAGTGCGATTTGATGTGAGGCGCAAGTGTGAGGCCTCGCCACAGTAACATTGATGCCAAAGTTCACGAGGGTAGCTGGAAAAAAAAGGGAGAAACGAGAGGGCATACACTTGGAACTCCCAAAAGTGAGCCGCTCCAAGCCATGAGTGGTTATACAAAAATGTCTATGTCTCTCTCACAGGCTATTAGAACACACATGTGTTAGAAAATGATAACAGAGGGTGTCATAACTTGACTTTCACTCATATCTCCGTCCTTTTCTAATTCACGTATTGAAATGAGAGGAGATGGAAACAGACAAATTCCTATAGATGTGCGACAATGCTCCAAAGCAAGGGTGTAGTGCAAACAAATAAGTTCAAAATTGTTTACTGGATTAGTAAAGATGTGAGACATTCGAATTACGTTTGCACCGACTCAGTTTTCAAACATCGAATTTTTAAAACAGCATTCTGAAAAAGTGCCTTCCCTCAAAAGTCTAAAAAGTCTCAACATTTCTTCATAGTAAAAATCCTCCCCCACCCCAGATAAAAACTTTTTAGATCTGCCAATGGCCTTAGTAATTGCATTGCACCGATACACTCCTTCCATATGAACCTACATAAAATAATCGATCCTCAATCAGCGTGAAGGAGCTATGACTTTGCTTATGGGTTCGAATGGAAGGAAGATGATACATCCTTCTCTAAACCGCCACTATGATTAACAAAGCCCGTGCATGATAGCACTGCGCTATGGTACATTTTCGATTCATCGATTTTCACACGCGAGAGTGGCAACATCATTGTAGGATAACGTGTTTGTGCAAAGATGACGTAACGTAAGTTTTCGATGTATCGAATGACTAAGATGACTGACTCGTCGAAAGCATGACTTTCAATTTCTATCCCCCGGGCAGAAAATATTTTGGATTCCTCTGCTCGATGAGCCAAAATTGGCAACAGTGTTGATAGGTGTGCGGGTGTGAGGGTACGTTTGAGTAGGATTTTCACACAACAGTGTTAATAGCGCACAGTCCATTGAGTCGGTCAACTTACGTTTGGATCAAATCCTAAAAGGATCAGACGATGAACGAAGAATACTGCGGGGCGCAGAGGGGTGAACACGGAGGGTAGGGGGAGAGGGGGCGGACAGGTCGAGGCTCGAACCCGAAATGGTCAGTTTATTTGATTGTCCCCCCCTTCCCCCTTTTAAACCAACTCTATCATCATTCTTTCTTTTTTTTTCTTTTTTTTTTTTTTTTCGTTGGTCCTTACTGGAGAGTCCTCATCATAGCTCGCCTGGAATTATCATCGAAATCAAATTCCGAGCCCATCCCATCTTGACCGATTGCCTCAACCCCGACGCCAAACGAACGGGGAAGGGGGAGAAAGGAATTTCATTTTTACTGCTAATAAAACTGAGAACTCTCATCTATTATTTGAGTTAGGGTGGACGAAAAAATTGACAGGTAGGGGACCCAGAATCGCTCAACTGTTAATATGGGTCGAAATTTCCAGATCTTTCCCGCTTTTAATTTTTATACTTTCTCATTTGCAACAACAATCCTTATCCACAAAAAACAACCACTTATACCGTTTAATTTCGACCGGATTGAAAAAGAAAAAAAACCAAAAACAACAACAAAAAGTTTTCTCGAAGTAATTTTGCAAAAAAAAATAAAAAAATTACAACAAGAAAACAAACAAAAAATAAACTGTAGGGAACACTCTACGAACACTTTCTCCCTCCATTTTTATCTGGGGGCCCCCAGATCCCTCTTAAGAGTTCTGGGGGAGACCCCCAGACCCTCCTTTAGTGTTGTGGGGGAGACCCCCAGACCCCCTTTAGTATTCTGGGGAAGACCTCCAGACCCCCCTTCAGAATATTCAAATTTTTCTTTTTTTTGATCCATTTTCCCATTTATTTTAATGGAAACCATTTTTCATCCATAACTAACCTAAAAATTAAAATTTTAAAAAAACAAAAAAAAGTCCCTCTGGGGAATGTTATAAGCAACATCTCTGCAAATTTTGGATGCATACGGATCAATAGTTCAAAAGTTATGCTGGGTTTCACGTTCATGACTACAGACAGACAGACAGACAGACAGACGGACGGACAGACAGACGCCACAGAAATTGTGTGCATTTACTCCTCTCTACCGCATATGGTTAATAAATATTGAAATATCATGGAGGGATGTTCTTTAAGATAGTATTGGGCATGATAAGAGCCAATTATTTGATAATTATCATGATTGACTTAGACTCAGCGGGACAAGTATCGAAAGCGAAACTAAATGCATCGAAAATCTCTGCGCCATTGCAATACTTTCTCAATTTTTAGATAATTTCATTAGAGTGGGAAAGTAAAAAAAAAAAAAAAAAAAAAAAAAAAAAAAAAAAAAAAAAAAAAGAAGAAATCCACAAGGGAGGGTTTAAAAACTATCTTAAAAAGCTCAGTGAAGATATCGTCTCGATTTTTCACAAGTTTCTCATCGATCCCATCGATTTCTCAAGTATTGAGCAGCTCCTCCTTCCCGAAGCATGGTTTTCTCATGGGATGGGCCAACCCAAAGCCCAAGTTGCATAAAAATCCGAGGATTGCAAAATTAATCCTGACGACACGACCTCCTGGTTCACTGGTTACCTAGCCGCGGCGAGATTTCGGTCTGACTCTTACGAAGGAGCTGAATAAAAAACAGAGAGGTGAATTTGTTCCTAGTCGCTAGAGGACATTTTCTGCGTGCAATATTTCCATTGACCCCGGGGACCTTAAGGATCGAGGGTCTCTCTTCTCGAGCTGCGGGGGGAAAGACATCGGCCAATCCGAAAGCCACGCCGCCAAGCAGGTCTCTGGTCTCCTTTACCGAAGAGTTAAAATACGAGTTGCCAACCTGAACTAGAGAAAATACCTGAACTATGACTCATGCAAAGCTTTCGTTAAGTAATTTCTTGGAACTTTTTTTTTTTTTTTTTTTTTTTTTTTTAAAGCCCAAAATTGCTCTATAAGAAAGGTCTGAAACCCTAAGGCAAATCACCGGAAGTGTACAGGCGAGTTTCTTAATTAAAATTCATTACTATTCTTTTTTTCTTCTTTTTTTTCCAGCCAAAAGTCACAACACAGGCCGAAAGCATGACACAGCAGCTACTACATCTCGATAACAAGACGCGAGACTTGTTCCAGTATTTCCATTGCGGAGGTCACCGGTTCGAAGCTCAGCTCTCGCAAGGGATAACACGATCATGTATACCAACCATACGATGCCATACAGTACCATACACCACACCGTACCATACCGAAGTATATATACAATATACACGGCGTCTCATATTGAATATTTAATGGGCATAAACGGACCGTGAATCGCATTCGACAGGTTACAGAGGGTTCAAACGAATACTTCAACCACGAAAGCTTCGCGGGGTCGGCCGAGTGGCGGGTGCCGGGGGGGGGGGGGGGGGGGGATTGGTAGTCACCGCGTCCCCCCGCATCAGAGCACCAGGCCGGGCAGCGCAGCGGCGGCGGGAGGAACGTGCAAAACTACTTTGTATACTTGCAAATAGGAATGCTTTATAATGTGTTTGGAAAATTGAAAATAAATATGATTGCTAGTAGTGTTTACATAGCTGGTTACAGAAAACAGACCCCCCCCTCGCGCGAACTTGAAAGGCGAGGAAGCTGCCTTACCTTGCCTTACCTTACCTTACATTGCTTCGCCTGGTCCCAAAGTAGTGCCCCCCCCCCCCCCCCCCGATACCACAGAGCGACCATCGTCCTCCGAACCGTGCACATATATCATGCACTCGCTTATAGCGTCTGTCCGTCGCGTCGCTGCCACCACGCCGGTTGCACAAACTGCCCTAACCGATACTGATGCGAACGAGTCTCTCTCTCTCTCTCTCTCTCTCTCTCTCTCTCTCTCTCTCTCTCTCTCTCTCTCTCTCTCTCTCTCTCTCTCTCTCTCTCTCTCTCTCTCTCTCTCTCTCTCTCTCTCTCTCTCTCTCTCTCTCTCTCTCTCTCTCTCTCTCTCTCTCTCTCTCTCTCTCTCTCTCTCTTCTCTCTCTCTCTCTCTCCTCTCTCTCTTCTCTCTCTCTCCTCTCTCTCTCTCTCTCTCTCTCCGTCTCCACTCCCATTTGAACGCACGTGTTGAAAAAGGACGGAGATATGGGTTCTAAGTCGCGGGTGATCTATCCTCTTCTAACATGAGTGTTCAAAGGGATCACAGAGAGAGAGCGAGAGAAGGAGAGATACAGAGAGGTAGGAAGAGAGAGAGTGAAGAACAAAATCCTGGATGCGCTTCCGATCCGGGTGCAGTGCACGTTGAGTCCAGTCAATCCTCTCCCTCCCCCTCCTCCCGCACTCATCACCCGATTTACCGGTGCCCGTGTGCCATAGCCGAAGCCAGGTTATTGTCTTCCTCTCTTTAAGCCCATTTAAACGCATGTGTTAGAAAAGGACAGAAAGAGGGGCTGAAGTCACTTGAAAGCCCCTATATCCATCCTTTTCTAACACATGCTTTTAAATGAGCTAAGAGAGAGACGGACAATGGCTACGGCTATGCCGTTTGCAGTGCCACCGACCGACCAATCCCCGATAGATACCGATGCAAATTTCACATGGTCAGTGCATCAATGTCTGTCTTAGCCTCGTACGTCGTATCGCGCTATCGCTCCGCGCGCGTCAGAAATTATACAAGATGACTTGTGACGCGGGGGGACGCGAGTCGATGAAACGACGTTCGTGGTTCGCGGTTCGACGCTGTGGAGAACGTCATATACTGCACTATATACACTCGTGCTCATGCACATCATAAAGACGAGACGTCACGTCAGCCGAACGGCGAACGGTAACCGGACTTTTACCCCCTGTCATGTTAGTACAGTCGTTTTATTACATGTATACTCACCGTGTAATATGCAGATGAATAAAACAAAATGACTCTCGCTGAAATGTTGACAAGAGAATGTAGAGATAGTATCGCGGATTAGCAGCTACCGAGCTCTGGTGAAATTGGTCCCTCTCCCCCACCTCTCTTTGTTAAAAAAAAAAAAAAAAACCCCTTCGAAGAGACTCGGCAGCCTTTTATTGCCGTTTATATCCACCAGAGGCTAGAGTGTTACCATTTTCGAAAAACGTCGAACTGAAGATATTGAAAAATAATAGACCTGGCACCAAGTAGCGAGACGTGCTATCTGGCAACGTAGCATTTAGTCCGTTTGAACTCACGCGAAAGGTCGAATAACTGAATGCTAAAATGCACGAACATAATATGATCTGTAATCTGTTCTCAAGCCGATGGAGTCTCCGTCATTACTGACTTTAAATACTTGCGGGCGACTTGATACACATAGTTTTCTGGTCATTGAACTGAACTGTGTAATCTTTTGGTCTTTCGGCGGAATCGAATCATCGATGAATTGAAAAATGCCATAAAATAAACACAAAGTGACACTTCAATTTATCAAACAGACACGGGTCAAGAGCAACAGGCTAAAACTCAGAGCGATCGTTTATGATTCCCGAAAAAAGGAAATTGCACTGAATGCTGTGTGAGAACATAAGAGGTCTGAGACAGTCAAACGGGGGAGGAAAAACTGACCCGAGAAAAAAAAAAAAAACCGAAGCCTTTGAAGTGTTCGCAGGACAATAACAAGCGTTTAGTCCGTCTAAAGAGGGAGAAGGAAAAAAAATGTAAACATGGTAAACTTAGATCGTGTCGGGGGGAAAAAAGGCAGAGAGCAACAAGTGAAAGCAGTGGTGCCAAACTCACCGGAATAACACCGGATTTTACGATGGTTTGAATGAAGTGCTAAACTCTTTCCTTTCCCCCACATTCCGAAATCTGACAAATCTGTAGATAGAGGGGAAGAAAGGAAACACAACCTTGGTCTATTTTTATATCCTGAGCCCCTACGTGACGAAACGCGGACGAATTGGTTAGGTTCATCCCGCGCGGAAAGGGGGGGGGGGGGGGGTATCCGAACTGAAAAGTAAAGAGTGAGCGTGCACACTCGGGCACACAAACAGGAACACAATAAAATAATAAAAAATCATTTTTTTATTGTGTTTTGAAAGGAGATGGACAAGAGAGGGCCGCACATTAAAGGAAGCGCCTATCGTAAACCGCCACCCACTAAGAACGGGAAAAATAAAAAGGATAAAAAATATAAAAAAAGAGGACTCGAATTTTACAAAAATGCTCCGCAATTGTTGCACAAAAAGGCTGTTGGATGCCGGTCTTTTTCTTTCTTATAAAGAAAATAACATGTGTTTGGAAAGAATATTTTCTCTTTTCTTTTTCACCCTCAGTTTTGGACAGCTCGGCGCGGCCGAAGTGGTGGTGGCGACCGCCAGACGGCCGGCCAGAGCAATTATGAGGCCCAGACATGCCAATTACCTTTCCTAAATGTTTGGTAACGTACGGCTTAAAGTCAAATAAAAAACTACCCTTCGGACTGGGAGCCGTAAATATTGCAGATTTTTATTTTTTTTATTTCTATTTTTCAGAGTGGACTTGGTTTCCTTTCCTTTCTATTTCGGAAATACTTATGAAAAAGGTAAACTAGTTTAATTTCAAATAGCCTTGATTCTAACACGCGGATCTGAAAGGGTTCAGGAAGACCTTTTCAAGCAAGCTGGAGGAAAGCCGAATTACAGTCAACTCCTTAGATTTTGGATAAAATAGGCAACCTACCATACAGATCACAATGAATTCAAGCATTTCTGGTGGCCTACCTGAGCTAAAATCTAAGGCTGACATTATTGAATTCACAACTGCACATCTGTGAGGTAATTTGGTTCAGCTTCCGTCACAAAATAGCCTCATTATTTGCTTCTTGAAACGAAGTTAATTTCGTGCGTATAGATACAAAAGTTACACACTCGAAATTGTATGTTTAAAACTTCTGAAATCCTATAATTGAATTAAACAAATTACTAGCAGAGACAAAGATACCTGACCAGGGTATGCAATACGTAACACAGAATATACAACATTCGACACATATATTTGGTGTGTAGCATATTGCATACTCTGGCCAGTTATTTTTGTCCCTCCTAGTACATAGCGCGTATACAGATATAAAGTACATCGTCACGAGGCCAACAGTTTGATAATCTAAGCAACAGGTTAAAAACTATTTCGGGTGCGACGAAATCAAACGGTTGATTCCGTATAATGATGCCACAAGACTCGTACCGCACTGGAAATGTAAAGTGTGTGTGGGCGTGTGTGTTTGTGTTTGATACACTGTGGCACACACACACATCTTTAGTTTCATACTAGGAACCAGTCAATGGAGGCTGTTAATTCTCGTGGCCCTCATCCGTTGTCTCAACTGGCTTAGTGTACCTAAATGTACTATGAATTTCAAAAGAAAGTACCCCGGTCGATTTTTTTTTCCTTTTTTTCTAATATTTAAACAGTTTTGTGGTTTCCAAGTGTTTAAGGATTAATCAGAACGCCCCTTTTAAAGTACGTCATGATTGTCATGAAAAATCGAAAGTCTCATTAAAAATAAAGGATAGATTTAACAGTAAGAATTTCGACCACGGTATTTTCTTTTGAAAGTTATATTACTCAACTCAAAGTCCAAGTCAAAGCTGCTGTTCCATTCCGATTCCATGTTCAGGACGCGGGACGAAAGAAAACAAACTTCTGATCAGCGCATGCGCAGAGGTGGGGTGCAGGGGGAGAGAGAACTACGACGAAGATGCTACCAGGACCTAAGCACTAAGCTTCGTACAATGGTTTCGGATCGTAAAACAAAGTAGCAATAATCAAAAAGTAAATTTCTAATCAATTCATTACTTATAAACCTACAATACCAATTTTAATCACAGAGAGCACTTTTGACAAGTAATTCAGACTTATAAATGTCACTTGAAAGTTTCAAGTTATCTTTTAAAGGTCGAAAACGATGATTTTCGATTTACTTTTGTTTTAATGATTTTTTCCCAATTTTTTCGATCTCTGACCATTGTGCATCGGGTCCGCAACGAGCCAGAGGAAGATAAACTAGGAGGTAAAAGACGCGTCAGGATGAGATGGGGACGTAAATGGGGAAAAGTTGGTGACTGGAGCGACAACGACTCACAGAGGAGAGGTATCTTAAGATTTAACGATGATAATTTCAAGCTCTTTAACACTATACTTCCGTTAAATCGATGTCAATTTTTGCTTTGTTTTGGGACAAGAAACGGAATCTACATGCATAGCTGTGAACAGGAATCTTGTTTTTCTTTGTCTTTGCCCGTTTTACTGCGTGTGTTTGAGAGAACAGAAATAGGGACTAAAGTCAGAGGCGTATCGTGCAATTTGACAACGTTGCAGTTTGTATATTTAAACCCATGAAAAATATCGAGTTATTGGGTGTTCGGTGAACACCTTCTCATTCGACTTTTTACATAGGTTTAAATGGACACAATACAACGTTGCCAACTTGCACGCTACGCCACTGACTAAAGTCTATAGTGATAGCCCCTATATCCATCCTTTTCTAACACATTTGTTTAAATGGGTAAAGAGAAAGGGAGACAATATCCTATGGCTACAGCTATGTCTATTGTCTACAGGGTTTCGGAACTCTTTCAACACCTGGATCTGCCTTAAACAATTTCGGCTCTTTCTCCACAATTATTGCAACTTTAATTTGTTTACATTTGAAAAAATAATGCTCCTCGGGCGCCTTCAATCCACTGTGTATAGAAAATCAGCACAGGTGTGTAGGAATATTTAACTATCCACTTACATTGATCGAGGGATACTTTTTAACGTTGAAACCGTCGTATATAACCTGTTAGTAAAAGGGCTAACAAGTTTTAGGTACAGTCGAAGAGAAAAAAAAAAGTCAGATAACTCCTGAAGGCAGGCTACCCTCATTACTTATCTCGATGACTTTAAGCACTGCAGGTGGCCTACCCGAGCCAAAATTGATAAAGCTGTTTGGCGTTCTTTTTGTTCGCGACTGTACGCCACAGTTTCTTTTTTTTTTTTTTTGCACCTCTAGGAGGTGTATACAGCCAGGTTCGTTTCAGGTCCCGGACAAATATGCATGTAAGTTATAGTTTTACCCACGTCAAATCTGACGCGAGATTTGATTAAACATTTTAAACAATGGTTAAATTTAGTTGCCAACGTCACTTAAATTGCTTCAACATTGAGTCATCATTTCATGGTAAAATTTGGAAAAGTGTTGGAAATGTATTCTAAGCCTAGCTTTAACCCACTTAAAAAAAAATAGGTAAAACAAAAAACGAAATTTTTCCTCAAAACATCCATTACAGTTTACGTTTGCCATTGTCAACACTTTCATCTAAATGGGACTATCACCTTAATTTTGGTTATTTTGCAATTAGGACTCCACATGGTGGGTGGGGGAGGGAGGCACTTTAATTAACGGCAACCAGATGGATAACATATGAATATTTCGTAGAATTACTTTCTAGCATACGTGAACAAAACGTGCTTATTTTGAGAACCTATTCATAAGTACTCGCAGTCGAGGCATTACTGTTTTTCTGATTGAAGATGCCAGAAAGTGCTTCTACGAAACAGTCAAATGGCTCAGCTATAGTTGCCGTAAAAATATGCATTTCTCCCTGCCAAAGTGTAGAGCCAGTTTTAATGAATGATACCTGTTTGCTGTTTTGAAATTCAAAAGACTGGGCAGGAATATTTATTTTTCGCAGTTTTCAAAGCTCTCAAAAAGCCGCTGGTTTAATGGATGAGAGATGGTTTAGATTCAAAAATTCAAAAGATACGTATTTATACTTCAGTTTTTGAAGCCGTAATAAAGCCATTGAAGGATCAAGGAATGGATCGGTTGCAAACTTTTGCTACAGCGTTATGGAGGGTTGATTTCCATGTAAAATCGAGCAAAGATTACACTCAAAGCATCGACAAATCTCAAAATCCTTTCACATACTAAAAAAAGGAAAACCTCCTTCAAACAAAATTGCAAAGATAGCAGTAGAATATGCGGGTCACAATGGGGGAGTCCCGTCTAATCGCAAATATCTATGCTGAAAAAAGAGAATCGTCATAGAGAAAGCTGCGATTAGATGGGATTGTCCCATTGTGAGTTGTGACCCTCCTTTATTCGACCGCCATCTTTGAATTATAGTAAATGGAATTATTGAGTTTATGAGTGGTGTATGAAAATTTGCGATGCTTCCAAAGTGATTTTCACGTATATTTTTAAAGATTAGGACCCTCCATAATGCAGTAGCAAAATAACGTTTCAAAAATACCTATTTTTGTAGAAATTTGTCGCTTATTTTAGCCTCTTCTCACACGCGCACTCTTAAACGGGTAGAGATGGGGAGAGAGAGAGAGAGAGAGAGAGAGAGAGAGAGAGAGAGAGAGAGAGAGAGAGAGAGAGAGAGAGAGAGAGAGAGAGAGAGAGAGAGAGAGAGAGAGAGAGAGAGAGAGAGAGAGAGAGAGAGAGAGAGAGAGAGAGAGAGAGAGAGAGAGAGAGAGAGAGAGAGAGAGATGGAAAATTTTCTGGATCCGCCAATGGAGAAAGCGTGGCTCCCACTGTGTGACCGGACAAGCGGTAAAGTCTGCATCTAATTAAATAGGGGGAAAAAAGAGGAGTCTCTCTTGATGCTCTCATCTCATCATTTGCCGACCTACTATGCAATGTGCAGAGCGCGGTTCGTAGTCATAGCATAGCGCCCAGTTACCTTCCACACAGACGGACGCCCGGACGCGGACGGGCTTCAACTCTTCGAGACTGAATCGCTCTGAAGGAAATGCACAACTACGACAGTGCACAACACCCCTCCAATAGGCGCGAGAGTGTCCTCATAATTCTGTCCATACTTTTTATGACTCATTAGTTATTTACATCTGTTTAAATGAGCTAGACGGATGCCTTGGGCCGTGGCCCCCTGGCCGTGTGTTGGTCTCAGAGAAAGATACGATATTCGTAACGTCTTTCGTATGGAACATTCGTGAGAGGATTTTGAAGGATGGGGCTCTTAATTCGACTTTTGCTAAATGCAATTGGATAATTAGTTCTTGCGTAGAATACAGCGAAAATTACGATAGTTCGATATTACAAAGAAATCACGAAATTCATTCATACACTAAGAGAAACCACTTCTTTGAAAAGAAGGAAAAACGTTTACTTGTGCCAATTTTCCATGCGCGACGTAAAATTCTGATTGCAGGAAGGAGAATCACTGCCACGACAAGGAATCTTAATTTGTAGTAGCAGACTCCTTTGGTTAAAGGAATTCCCCCTTGGTCAATATTTCAACGTGCAGTTTCTTTACCACAACCGAAATACGCCTTGAATTAACCCTTGTGAGCCTAAGGTATTTCGGTAACACAAAGGACTAAGGGGGGGTATTTTTGTACCCCAAGGATATTTTCATGCAGCACAGTCAGTATCAATAATTTTGAAACTTTAACGGATGGATTATGTACTTAGTACCCTAAGAGAGTAATTTATGTGAAATTTGAGTAAATTTTTGCTATGTTGCCAAATTTACACCTACTTTTAAAAAAAAATTCAAAATAAAAAAAAATGGAAAAAATGAAATGAGGTACCATACTATTTTTCCATTTTTGATAAATTTCCAATTTTTTTTCAATGATCTGACTTAATATTCTTAATCTACATAAAATTTCCGTAAAATTCACTGTAATAGATGGTTCCAAACTTAAAACTGGCAGGACGAAGGGGGGGGGGGTATATTTGTACCCCAACACTTTAAATTTCTATAATATCGACAAAAATTCATAAAAATTAATGAAATTTGGTAGACGTGTTCTAAGTATCCTAACTTAAAATGTCATGAAGTCCCAAAAAATTTTGAGCAGTTTTGACAAAATGGCGTCAAAAAAACTGGCCTGGGGTACAAATGTACCCCCCCCCCCTTAGGCTCACAAGGGTTAAAAAAAGAAATATCTCACAATCAAAGTAGCATCATAGAATGACTTTAGAGTTGAGGTAATGATGAAGCTACGCAGGTACTATCAGTCAATTAAAGAATGGGAGTAAAATATGTGGTCCCTTATGCGCCAAGCGGCCGATGACATATATTTTAGTACCATTCTTTAATTGACTGATAGTACCATGAGAGATTCCTGTATCTAAGTTGAGGCTATCCACTCTGAATGTTTTTCTAAAGAAAGTTACAATTTCGACAGGAATACCCAATGACACTTGCGTAACTCATCCACCTTAGCTCTTTAATGGCTTTAAAGGGAGGTTTAAAAAACACATGCAATTAATTATAACCCTCTTTTTTTCTTCTTTTTTCCTCTTAATAACCAATTGAGGCCATTTTCAGAAAAAAGGGTTATTAAAATAACAGGTGTGCTCTTTCTGGGTACTCATAATTATGATTTAACGGAGACTTTTGTCAGAGGAGCGCATATTTTGTTTTATGCCATGGGCCCAACGACGATTGAATGTGCCCTCTAAGAATTTAGAATTGATTTTTAGTCTGGGCGCCCTCTCAAATCGTTTTACCGATTCAATAAACCCCGTCAAGAACAATCCACCGTTCACACTTTAAACCAAATTCATACATAAGTTCTAGTCAAAAATATCAGTTTCCTCTCAAATAGAACCGCAATAATTTGGCCATTTAAAAACACATCTGAAGCGTATCCAAAATTATCCACAAGCAGTCACATTTTAACCGCGTAAGAATCAAAGTTATCTCTTCAAAAACCGGTTCCTTAGGGTATACAATGCAAAATCGAAGAGCAGTGAGACAAGTGGGTCATTTTTCGGTTAGAAACGGGAGAGAATCTAGAGAGAGTCCAGACAGCCCCCTGGAAGAGTGGACCGCAAGGTAGTAGTATAAATAGTAGTAGTACCGGACCCGAAGGAAGAACTGTATAGGAGGCCGTAATGTGCAGAACGGACGCGCGAATCAACATCCCAACCTTCAAAAACTCATATCTGCTCAGCTCTCACATAATATCAGCTGGCCAAGGAATTTATTGATATTTATTATTCGGCGTTTTTCGGGAATTCGAAATGGGCAGATTCGTGAGGTGGAATAAGTTTTGGGACGGAGGCGAGGTTTTTGTGTATATTAAGTGAGAGAGGCGATCGAAAAGATCGAGGCCCCGAATCGTGGGAAAACGGGCGAAAAAATATACGAGCGGTCACTGTCAGAGGTCAGGTGGAAAGGTGCGGAATTTCCGAGGGGGAAATAGCTCTTGCTCTCTCGGTTCTCTTGCTCTCTAGGCTGCAGCATCTCTCTCTCTCTCTCTCTCTCTCTCTCTCTCTCTCTCTCTCTCTCTCTCTCTCTCTCTCTCTCTCTCTCTCTCTCTCTCTCTCTCTCTCTCTCTCTCTCTCTCTCTCTCTCTCTCTCTCTCAGATGAGCCCCAACTCTGGAGGGTGGCAGGCCGGCCTTGCGAACTACCCTACACCACGAAGCCATCCCTCCTCACCCCCCATTCATCTCTCTCTTGGCCCATCCAGTCCCATCCAGTATCCAGCATCCGCAGTGTATCCTAGCGCAAATGAAACTTGGGGCTTTTATTCTCTTATTCTCTTAAATCCGACTCATTTCATTGTCTTTCTGCTTTTTGCCTTTTTGCCTTCTTCCCCGGATAATTATCATCCCGTGGAGCGTCCACCACCAAATCCAGTTTCCAGCGCGTTTTTGAATTGCTCTTTTTTCACCCCTCTATTTCGGGTGATTTCGGGCCCCTCGCCCGTTATTTTCGTAATTCCTCCCGTCTTTAATGACTCGTCCGAACCCGGAAGCTATATCTTTGCGCAACGCACGCCGACAGAGCGTCGCCCGTTGCGTTATTTATATTTATCGTCCACTTTTTACCTGTTTTTCGAGCCCCGAAAATCCGTCTTCGAAACTATTGCCCGCAACGATTTTCGGTATTGGGCATCTAGATTGCTCTTAAATGATTTCTGAGATGCTTGGTTTCATATTTTGGATGGATCATAACCCAACCCCCAGGCCCCCTTCCCCCCGAAAAGTGCAACAGTAGGCACCATGGTCAATAAGACTCAACAGCAGTTCAATGGATGCTATCATCGATAATCACAGTCGTCATACCTCATCTGTTTACCCTTTGAGTAAAATCTGCGGGCCGATCATTTACTTCATCGTTAAAGCGATCGTTAAGATTGTCTATAAGTGATTCTATTGGTCGAAAATTGTAAAATTTGGCCGTTGCTATGGTAACCATCGTTAAAGTGTCCGTTCTATAAAGGTGATTCATGAGTATTGAGTAACCATTAAAAAGCGGGCGCTATAACGATGTTTACCATAGCAACGGCCAATTTTTACAATTTTCGACCGATAGAATCACTCATAGACAATCTGAACGATCGCTTTAACGATGAAGTAAATGATCGGCCCACAGTTTGTGATTCTCGAGTTGCCGCATTATTGTCACCCAAACGTGTATTTTTTTTTTTTTTTTTTTTTTTTTTTTTTTTTTAACTATTCCTATGTTAACAGCACTCTTGAAAATTAGCGCGCTCGATGAATTCCGCTAGACAACCCGCCAAACAATAATTTTATAAATTAAACGGAGTAAATATACAAATTCTTGGAAATTTCCTGAACAAAAAGGCTTTAATTACCGCTGCATAACAACTAAATTGACGGGGAAAGTAAAAAAGTAAAAAAAACCGGTGCGAACAAGAAAATTGACAGGAAAAGTGAAAAAAAAAAAAAAAAAAAAACGGCGGGAAATAGAAAATTATTGACGGGAACAGTAATGAAAAAAAAAAACCATTTCAAAGAAACAATTTTTGCACACGGAAAAGGTTTGTCGCTTTCTCAACAACTCATCAAAGTCCATGAATTCGAAGAAAATTTTCATTTTAGACCGTCAGAACTATTTTTCAGATGATAATATAAAACGACTTCCGGGTGCCTGATTGTCAAAATCAATGAGGAATCCAATTCCGGGAGAAAAATCCCAGAAATCTATTATCATCAGCATAAAACATGACTTTTTCAAATGTATTTTCCTTCCCTCTGGATTTTCGATTCTCTGAGCAAGCCCGCGAAGACATCCCCTCCCCTGCTCCCAAATGGACGACTACTGGAATAAAATTATTTTTGAAACAATGTAGAAAAAAGCGATTATTTTACATAGATTTAAACGGCGTAGAAACCACCGTTGCCACATTGCACGCTTTGCCTCTGCTTTCCCTATACATCTTAATTCTTTCCTTTCTTCCTTTCTTCGTGCATATTAATTGCAAACGATCGACAAGTATTGCGTATATAACGTCATGACTAATGTCGCCAGATTTACCTTTAAACCACTATTTTTCACATTGAGTCAATTAATGGGTGAAAAATCGGGTAACTATCCGAAAAATGGCAACAGGGACCCCGACCCGATCCGTCCGCTCGGGTTGAGTTCGCGCGTGTGCGCAGATAAATGAGTAAGTGTGTTACAGAAACTCGGCAAGACAAAACAATAAAGGCAGAAGATGAAAAAAAAAAGAAAAAGAAGTTAAAAAAGAATGAAGAGAGATAGATGATGATTAAAACAAAAGACATGTAGATATGTTAGGAGAGAGAGAGAGAGAGAGAGTGAGAGAGCGGGAGGGAGAGGGAGAGTGTCAGCTCTTATTTCAGGAAGAGTTTCGAAGCGTGTGCGCGTGTCGGGCCGCGTGCATAGTGTGTCTGTAAATGTGAGAGGCAAAAATAAAGGGGTTGGTGATTACATGCAGGATGAGCGGTAGCAAGGTAGCAAGGTATAGCGCGGTGCGCCTCAAGGTAAGCGTATGAACCGGTAGCATTTTTACCTGAAGATGCCACGCGCATGCGCAAAAGCCGCAATAGCGAACTTAACTTGTGATCGATGATCGATCAACAATCGTTTTTATCCCGTTTGAGAACGTGTAAAAGTATCGATTATTACACAGGGTGTGTTAAAAAGGTAAAAAAAGGAGCACATGTAAGTACTCCGCAATGAAAAAAATTTTCGGTGAACGCAATAAAACGACAATTAATTATGGAATTAATTTCCTAGCCGTAATTCCGGTAAATGCACTGGCGGATCTGGATAATAATAAAATTGGCCTTCTCTCTCTCTCTCTGGACGTTTGAATGCATGTGCTAGAAGATGATGGAAAAGGGGGCATAAATCACATGAATGCCCCTGGTCGGCCCTTTTCCAAACACACACGCTGTAATGGGAGGAGAGATAAAAACAGATTCCTGGATCCGCTAATGGGTAAATGTTACAGGAATTTCTGAATATGAACCAAATTTTCTGTTGATATAACCGGAGCTCCTAAAGATGTAACTGGTATATTCCTGTAAACGTAACTGGAATTCCGTTTAGGAAAGTAATAAACAGAATTATCTTTGCGGTAAAGGGAATTTTTTCCCTGCTCAAGTGGGGCCATGATTTTTTAAAAAAAAAAAAAAAAAAAAAAAAAAAAAAAACGCTGTAACATACTTTCCATAATTTTGACGTGGACAGCTTTTTGCCTGCAACTTTTTTGCTTGCGTACAGCAAACTGTTTGCCTGAAGGATGTCGCTTTCTTTTTATCTGAATTTGGTAAAGAAAAAAAGCCTACAAAAGATTGGAAGTTAAAAAGGAGGTTAAGAAACAAGAAAAAACGTGCGACAAAATAAATGCAAGAGAGAAGTATGTAAAAGATGAGATAAAAGATACATTTTCCTATCAAGAAGAGGAACCATTATGAGGCTAAAAAAAAAAGAACAAAACAAAAAAGAAAAAAAAAAAAAAAAAAAACATCTTTAAAGTGTTTTCTGTACTCTCTCAAAACACCACTCGCCTTGACAAAAAGATATCGCGAATTTGAAAACCGTATCAAACTCAAATACGATTACAAAGTATAGAGACAAGTGTTACTAAAGCTTTTAAATAAAAGCGATGAATACGATTAGCTCTAATCAAACTCCTTCTATCATCTCAGAAATCGTTATCGTATCAATTCTCTGCGGATTTTATAGCCTCAAGTGCTCGTTAAGTATCTCAATTCATATCGAAGACAAGTATCATTCTAATGGATCACCTATCGGGCAAAAGTCGGCTTAAAATTTGGATCTTTCGCGCCGAATCAAGTGCGATCCTAAAGTTCACGCCACAAGAGAGAAGTCAGGAAAATGAGCTTCGGGAAATGAGGATTAGTGTGACGTGAAACCGTCGCTAAAGTGCATGCAACCGCGGCTCGTTCCAGGGGCTTGTGCTTTGTGTCAACAATGCACTCTCTCCATTTAAACCTACGTAAAAGTATCGATCTTCAGGGGGTTTGTTGAAACCCTGAGAAATTGATACTTTTCCGCGATCACTTTTTCAAAATCCCGTAGAAGATATATTATGACGAGTGATGGTCACTGTCTACAAAATCAGCATCGGGTAAAATTACAGATTCTTTTGAAAACAGCGAACGACTTAAAAAAATTATTTATTTAAATTATCTCTTTTCTGCGGCAATTTTATCAATGACTATCGAAAAGCCATTTAAAATGCTTGAGTTCGGAGGTCACCATTTTCAGTATCACGCATTCTTTGAGCTAGGGCTGATTTCGTGAGTCCTAGTCATGATTGCATTAGTTGCGAGTACTTGTACACGAAAACGATCCTATAATTCCAGAACTTTGATAATCATTACCGACTCAGCATTTTTATCTGTCCAACTCAACTCACAAAAAAAAAAAAAAAAAAAAAAAAAAACTTTAAAAGAAAGATAGTGCACCCGCTTGGTATTTTAGTGACAGCATATCAAAAAATAGTCACACTGCTGACAGGTGACCCAGACTTGTGCAATCTTTTCGTCATCCGGTTGAAATCATCGATGAACTGAAAATCCGAACCAAGAAAGGTGTGGATCACGGGACCGACCGTAGACTATCGATCACGTTTGAACCTGCAGATGATGTAGAAAAGCAAAGTGCAAATCAAAGTGGCGAGAGAGGCCGATATCGATAAGCTCTTTCGCCGGTCTCAACGTCCTCGTGTCGTCGGTCGGCGGTTTTTTTTGCGGTATCTCTGAGTAAGTACAGAAAGAGGCGATTACTCATTGACGTAATACGGAATACTTGAGAAGTCCCTGCAGTCACCCCCTCTCCCCTCGAACCGCCCCCTCCCCACCGTTTCTCATAACCACTTCCTCCACCCACCTTTCCACTCATCCTCGGTTTATCTGCAATCGAAACTGTAGATCGGAAACATTGTTATTGTCTGGGCTCTTCTCTTCAGTAAACTGGAGTCCATACACTCAAGGATTCAATCGAGTGGACTTATTCGGCAAAAAAAAAAAAAAAAAAAAAAAAAAAAAAAAAAAAAAAAAGTGCTTGCTAAAGTTTAACGTACAAGCCGAGAATCAGGATTCTCTATCGAAGCTTATGCATTGATCAGTAAAGCCATGAATTAAAAGTAGAGACATTATTAATATATATCTACAATATACAGACGAGAACACGCACTTGACGCACTTCCCATCTTTCAGGTGTTAACATCAGGAGGCAACTTATTTTTTCGGAGTCTTAACAAAGCAACGCCTAACTGGACCATAACCTAACCTACACAGCCGCAGCCAAGAATTTGTCTTTCTCTCTTATACTGCCCATTTGAACGCATGTGTTGGAAAAGGATGGTTATAGGGCTATCAAGTGACTTCAGCCCCTGTTTCTATCCTTTTCTCGCTCATTCATTTAAATTTGTCAAAGAGAGAGAAATCCTCATTCCTGGCTACTCTAATCTGGATGAGCAAAAATGTTAAGATCAGAGGCCAAATGAAAGCGAGGCATCGGAGTTTTGCTTTTGGGCATCAGTTAACGTATGGTCCAGTTCACTGGCGCAACCAGGATCTCTTCCATCTCTCTCATTTCCCATTTGAATGTTTAAATATAGGAAAAGGACAGAAATAGGGGGTTTTATCCAGTTGTCCATCCTTGTCTAACAAACGTTTCTTAATGGAGAAAAGAGAGAGATGAAGAAACTCTCGGTGCGCTACTGGTCCAGTTGGATATTTCGTCCCATGTTATTCGGTCAAGGCCCCGAAACAAAAAAAAGTTAACCACCGCATGATTAACTATGTCCACCCCCCCCCCCTCGCCATTTTGCATTTGTTTGATAGAATTTCTAAAATTCGGCAAAAACACTTCTAAAGTTAGAGAATCTTCAGGAAAAAAAAATACTCTGTAATACGGTGAAGTTGAAAGAAAACGAAGACTTGCAAAAAGTTTCAGAGAAGTGGATTCTGATAACATCAACACGATAAGCACAATGAATAAATGAATTAAAGATCTTAGGATCATGTTTGGAGGGCAAGCACAATAAGCTAGTGGTTGTACACTCGAGCTTTCTGTTTCTTCTTCTTCCGCCCCCTAATTCTCTGAGATTGCTTTCATTTAAAAATTCAGTTCGGAGAATAACTGATGGATATTTGTTTAAGCTCTCGATTCGCAAGTCCTTTGCTTATCGGCAAAATTTTGCGGTCAAAAAGTATAAAGAAAAGAGTGAGATCATCTCTTTGTTTAGAACAACTTCTCAGATTAGGTAACGTCACTGTATCAATAGAATTTAAGACTTTATCGGTTGCTTCAACAAATGATGAAAAAAATCTGAAGCGTCACAGTCAAAAGGAGCTTATCTTCTAAAATTCAGAATTGAGTTATTAAAATTTAAGAAACCACTGCAAAGAGAAATAAATTACGAGAACTTTGGCTTAAAGTTGAGCGTTATCTCAACTATCCCAAAACTCATGCGAAATATGTTGGTTTGAAGAACATGTTATTTTTTTAAAAATCTCAAATTCAAAATTATTACTTAAAATCGATTTCTAAGAAACTTGCTCCGGGAAGAATAAGTAACATTACTGCAGTACCATAGCAAAGAGGGGTAAGTTGCAAACTTATCGGTGCCAAACCACCCAGATATCTTAAAACTTAGGCAAGATACGTTAGTTTGAAGTCTATAGTTCGTAATCTGAAATCCAAAATTATTTCTAAAACCCGATCTCCTGAAAAATCGGAAGATAAGGTATATCTTTTTCCTGCAACGCATCATGTACAATGTACATATCTTGATCCATTTCTAGACCTGAGGCTAATTATATGTTTCACCGGTTTCCAGTTGACCATCAAGGTTTTAGAACGAGAATGTGTCTAACATTGATAGAAGTTCCGTCTTCAGAAGTGTAAATCTAATGATGGAGCTCATGAATTGCATCTATCTGAGCTGAAAAAATATTTTTATCCAGAATAGATTCAATGGGTAACCCTAACCCATAAGCGTTTTTCGTTTTGCATAATCGACAAACGACGAATTAAATAATTTTCGGGGACGCCTTATATTTTGGCTCAGGCAGGCAACTTGCAATGCTCAAATTCATGGAAATAAGGATTGCAGGAAGTCTAACTGAACAATGCGTCTTCTAACATGCTTTAATTAAGCGACTACACGGGAAAAATTGGAAAAAAAACACTTTGGTAGCGCTGACAAAACCTTTCGAAGAAAATATATGACCCAGCAAAAGACTTCAGTTGCGCTAACCAATAAAGGTTTTGCACGCCTCATGAAATAGATGTTGCTGGATGAACCGCAGATTTGGTTGGCTCAAGTATAGAGTCTTTTGCAGGGTCATTTTCTACCAAAGGTTTTGTCAGCGGTACCGAAGTGTTTTTCGCTGTTTTTTTCTGTTTATACTTCGGACGTGGAGGTCACCAGGCCTCCAGTCGTCATCGCTTGTCGCATGACACCACAATACATATAGGGAGAACAAGGAATGCACACCTTATATCCTTAAACCTTAACCAAAAAAAAAAAAAAAAAATGTCCAGGTAGATAACACAGGCCACAGGTCACCGATTAGCCAGCGATTCTAGATAAATGTAACCTATATACAGTTTGTATAGGCTGCTACAAGTGCACCCTTATAGCGCGGTATCGCACCGGGTCTTCAATTAAGTGAGAAAGCGTTTTAATCACTCCGACACTTCATGGGCGAAAGTTATAAGACCCAGCGATTGCAGAGGGTAGGAAAATGTACGCGGGGGTGTAGGGGGGGGGGGGGGGGGGGGGGGGGAAAAAAAAACAGCGGAAAGTAAAAGTGAAAAGCGTAGAGTTCGAGAACTGAAACTCTCGCGCACCCCCATCCATCCATCCATCCCTTCGTTTAACGCGCGGAGCGAAAATTAGCATACAAGTTATTTAAAAAAGAAGAAGAACAAGAGAGGGCGAGAGAGAGAGAGAGAGAGAGAGAGAGAGAGAGAGAGAGAGAGAGAGAGAGGGAGGGGAGAGGAGAGAAGAAAAATAAGGAGTAAACTGAAGAGCAAGAGAAATTCGCGCTGAGACTTCCGTCGGATGGACAAACGAGCCGCTAAGAAAATTTTTCAGTCGCGGAAAAACACCTCCCCCCTCTCCCTCTCTTAACCATCCTCTTCTCTCTCTCTCTCTCCCTCTCTCCTTATCTCTATTTCTCACTCTTTCTCTCTCACTCCCGATACGCTTCCGTTTTTCACGGTGGAGCCTTGAGTTTTTCTCCTACCCGAGGACCGAATCCAAGCCAAGTTCGCTGAGCATATTAATTAAAACAATCACTTCAATCAATGGAATAGGGAGGGAGGGAAGGAGGGAGAGAGAGAGAGAGAGAGAGAGAGAGAAAAGCGAACCGAGTTTTACTCGACCCGCGTTTCTTTTCTCTGTCTCTTTCTTTTCGTACTCTTGACGACTTCCTTTTTCTATAAAATTTTCCCTTGTACCAGCTCTGTAATCACCTTCGATATCTCTTTTCTCTCTCTTTCTCTCTCTCTCTCTTTAAAACAACTCTCAGGACCAAGCGAACTTGTTTCACCTGAAACGGGCCGTGTCCAGTTCAACCCCGTAACGGGAACGCGAGACCGCCATAATCGTACTTGGCGTTTACTTGTTTTCAGTTTTTCTTTTTGGGTCAAGTTCTTTGTAATAATTTAAAATTAAAACGGATAAACATTGAAAACATTAAAATTGGGAAAAATTAAATGAGCAAAGTTAGAAAAAAAAACCGTTAGTTAATTACACAAGGAAAAAACGAGTTTCGCGAATTGTGGTAATATGATAAAATGTATGACTATATTGCCAAACAAGAAGTATCGTGAGTTACTATCAGAATCTGATACAAATCGCCGGATCTCACGAAAATTTCCAAGCACAATTTTATTAATCGTAAATTTTTTGGTAAAAGGACCAGAAATCGTCACATACAGTCAGTCCTGCCTCTGATAATAATCCATTTTCTTGGTGAAGATAATTACTGCGCGAAAACACACATAATAGTCCAAGCATACTTTTCCTCCAAATAACGAATGATACTATAGCACTTTTGTGGTTTTTACCGTGGAATGAAAAGATTATGCTGAGCGGACATATTGACATCTCCTTTTTAAATCAGGAAAGTTTGATACATTATATGAATCCGCATTTACGATAAATACAGTCAGAGCAAAGAAAAGGGAAATACAAGCAATGACACAGTAAAAACAGCTAAGTTTCTTGGCTATTCAACAAATGGAGATGAAAACGCAAGTATTTCAAAATTCAATTGTAGGTGCAAATATGACACTTCTCCAAAGTGTTTTAAACGGGGGAGCTGTCGTTTTCGCACCAAACGCCTTAAAATAAGAATTGTATGCTCTTCCAAAGATAATACCCTTGTGGCTCAATTAAGATTTGTTTGGAAAAGCATAACTGATGTTTCATGAGACCTCTTCAAGAGGTGCACTCGTTTGAGAGGCCGCAAAGTCGACAAAATTCGCGATATTATGTGAGTATATTTCCTAGAAAAATAAAGAATAAAAACTTAGTTCCGTACATGGTATACTTATTTGTACATTTGAACGACTGTCAAGTTTTTTCGAGATAAATGGCTTCAAATCTTCTACGGTTTTCAATACCATTCAACTATTTAAAGCACGGCTACAAAGATCTTGGAGATACATTGCAGTAAACTGAAAAATAATGTATGATAATAAGATACCTGTCGAGGTAACTTTGCGGAAGGCGAAGAGATAGAACTTTTTGAAATTTAAGTAGTGATTTTACAAATTAAGTTCAGTAGGTCTGAAAATGGAGGCAAATGATGGGAGAGACGTATGAGCACGTATGATGCCTAAACGACACTGACCAATCCTGATGGGCAAAAACTTCTGCACTTCGACTCTTGAGAATTAAAGTAATTGGTATAAATATGTTTGGCTAGCTGATTTCTTTCGAAACCTCATCAATCGTCAAATAAAATGAATTGTTGATTGAAAAGTGACGTTGGCTTAAAAATCTTGAAATTGAGTAATATTGTATTAGGTCGGAATCGTGGATTTGAAGAGTCTTGCATGACTAGCATTAGACTGACTTTATCAAAGATTTAAAATTTTTTTTATGGACATAATTGGTGAAAAAGAGAGAGCAAAATTGCCTCTCGGTGCGGTCAAAGGTTACAGAGAAGTTTTCGGGGGAAAATTTCGAAATCGGGCTTGAGAACTAAGTTGCAGGTCCCGACAACTGGGAGAACAAAGATAAATATTAAAAAAATAAAATTGTTTTGGAAAGAGTGCTTGTACTTCCAAAATCTTGGGTGGCTTTATGACGGCATGACATGAGCAGCCTAAAAAAATTTACAATTTCGCAGAATTTTTTTTCCATTTTTTTTTTCTGTCAGAACTTGTAATAGCGCTCTTTTGTTCTGTAAAATTCACGTTGAAAAAAATTAAAAGAGGACTTTTGTGGTGACTAAATTTTACAAAGAATCCTAGAGGGGATTACCTTAAATTTTTTCTCAAACACATACCAATAAAGATATTAAATTAACTTTGCAATTGCGCATTTAATGAATGCTTAAAATAAAATTGCATGATGTCAACACTTTATAAGGCTGTTGATGGGAACCTATGACATTTTCCACGCTTTCTGAACCTAAACAATTACAAATAGGCATTACTTCGGTCGTCATAATACATATTTTGTAACTAAAAGCAATGCTAATTTACATCACGCGAGAAAATTTTGCGAATTCGCAGAAATTTTAAAGAGACAGCGGAGGAAAAGTAAAAAGAAAGTTTTAAGGAGGAAAATCGCACTCTTCGATTGGATTTATTAATTATTAAATTTTAATTAAATTATTTTTGAAGTGTTATTGATTACAGGTTATTCAAACAGCGTGACTAAGTCTAGTAACTATCATTACAATTACAAGAGGGCGATTACTTTGATACAGGCACCGAATGACTACGTAATTTTTTCGTAGTCTTTCCTGTAAAGTAGACACTAGTTTTTGATCTTTTTGCTTTATAGGAGGAGATTTAATTTTGAGGATGCTTCCTAAAACTGAAGAGCTCCTGACAGTTCGACCGGAGTACTATTTATCAATGTAACCACAAAAAAGCTTATTACATTGACCGTGCGGTAAAAATAAAAAAAAAAATAAAAAAAAAGTTTTTGAAAAATTTAGTCAGAGCTTTTCCCCCGCTTTTAACTAACTACTCTAGTTCGGTTTGTTCCATAGATTTTGATTATAAATTGTTTTTATTTTTAGGTTAAATGAACCTAAACGCAATTTTCTTAGATAATACCTTTTTTACATCCAATCCAAATAATTAAGAGGTGAAATGTGCGCTTTCAGAAATTAGAAGGAGAACCAGGCGGCTTAGCGAAGAAGGAAACTAACTTCTCTGTTTGTGCAAATAAAAACCAACGAGAAACCTTAAAAACCCATAGCAGTTGGTTCGATTCTACATACAGCCGTCCAATTCTAACACTAATTATACTAAAAGAAATCTTATAGCATTTCATTTGACTGGGGAAAGATGGTATACTTATATATGTACAATTAGAAATCAAAGTTAAGTCGAATTCAATCTTTAAATGTTTCCGTTGGTTGTCATTGTCATCATATTGAAAATGCAAAATTCAATTCGCAAAAGGACCTCCGTACAGGAAAAAGAAAACGTGCTTTCCAATGCTCTATAATCTAAGAGATAAACAAAATCCGCAAAGAAAAAAAAATAAACAAAAAAAATCCTTTGGTAGCGCTGACAAAATTTTTGGTACAAAATAACCCAGCAAAAGACTTCATCACAGCTAAGCAAAATTTGTGTACACCTACGAAAGCGATTTTGCTGGGAGAACCATATATTTGGTTGGCTCAGGTAATGTCTTTTTTCTATAAGAGGTTTTGTCAGCGCTATCAAAGAGTTTCTCTGTGCGTCCACACTCCACAGCACTAATCGACTGCTGTTTTGAATGCACTCAAGTTCCTCTGATTTCAACTAGAATACCTATACTTACTACTTTATAAAGAATCCTTTTTATGTGAAAGTGTTTTCTGCAAAACGACTTTATTTCGATCCACAGATATTAACAAATCGTTTGATTCCGATGCAAAACGCACCTCTTTGTGCCTATCGATAGCTGATGATTGTACCTACTCCATGTGCTTTCCAAACTTTATGGTAAAAGCTTTGAAACCGTTTTTGCAAAAAAGTTCTACGTTAAAAAGGATTATCCTTCGATTACAGTTTTAGACGAAACATATTATAACACCTCTGTACACATATAACTAAAAAATTAACGACCTGTGATTAACAATCAATAAAAGTTTAGAGACAGAGACTTTAACGATCGGCATCGTCAATTTTTATTTGAAGTTTTTAAATTATTCTTTTATTACTGCAGTGCTTCTTTTTATTAATGAAAGCAAACCAGAAAACGTGAAACAGTTTACTTTTTTGCGGTACCTATTCGTTAAATTACCCAATACCTTGGAATTCGATGATGAGTACTTCATGACTATAAAAATTCATTTTATAAAAAATTTTAAAAGTTTATCGAACGTTTTTCTTTTCATCCTTTGCGGTTGACGTTGTGTGGCAAGCATACGTGCCGCTTACTTCAGAAAGATGCACTTTTGATAAGCATTAGACTGTTTACAGATAATTTTAAAATTGAAAGAAAGTTTAATTCTGTCAGGAGATAGTAAGTACTTGATGACAGCTATTTTGTCGAAATGAAAGCTGCCATCACAATTCACCTCAAAATATAAACGTATGATAGAACATACATTTCCTTGAGAACGCAAATAACGTGCACTTCGTTGTTTACATTCCAAAAAAAAAAAAAATGCGAATTAAAACGTCATAGGACATTGCAAACAACGAACAACTGTGATAATATTTTGTTCGATTGCAAAAAGATAAATCATGGAAAGGGGACGAAGGCGTAAATATCGAACGTAAAAACGTAAATATCGAACGTAAAAACGTAATAAAACGCAATGTAACGTAAAAATTTAAAAATTGTGCATCCGCCTTACCTTGTGCGATTCTCACCGCAGGCATTTTTATTCGCATCTTGAAAATTCCGCAGGAAAATCCCACTTGCAAAAAATTTCAATTAATCAAAATTTAAACAACTCAATTAAACAAAATCAATATTCGGATATTCTCCTTTATCACCGGGCCAATTTTTAATTACAAATAAATTTACACTTGATCTTGAATGAGATCTGAGAGAAAAGTAGTTTCTTCGGAAAGTTGTAATCACTAATCGCACACATTTTGAAGAGAGATCCCATACGATGAAACAATTTTCACATAAAACAGTTTGCCAATTAATAAAAAATCACACTGTCGGTTTTCCACAAATATAAAACAACACAACCGATCACAAGCGATCGATTTTTTCTTATCTTTATTATTTTATTTAATTCATGATGAACCAAAAAAAAAAAAAAAAAAAAAACATTAAATTTAAAAAATTGCACAATTGTAATTATTCCATTTCGGAGAAGAAAAAAAAAATTATTTATCAACACAGGGGATAAAATGTCACGGGGGCGAGAAACAAATAATCGAGAGATATACACCGAACCGCAAAGGAAATTAACATAAGCGATATCACATGTAAATGACGGAGAGAAGGCGGTATCGGTTACAAAATCCGCACGGTGGTCGTCGTCGGTACGAGTACATCGAACATGCGAGATTGTGTGTAAACTACCACAAAAGTTGTTACCGAACGGCTAGCCGGCGAGAGAGGATTGGACTGCGCGTTAGCCATCGGGTACACTCGGCACTACTCGGCAGACCGCAGCTAGCCGTGGTCCCTGAAAGGAGGGGAAGGCAGCAGAAGTGATGCTGCGCACAGAGTAGCACACAGCTCGGTTCCTCCGTCCGCGGACAGCGAGAGAGAGAGACAGAATGTTTTGGCGAGAGGGGAAAATATCGAAGGAAAGGTCGTTCAGTATGAGTTCGGCCCTTGGCCGTTTCTCGCTCTCCCCCACCTTTTCACAGTCTCTCTCTCTCGCACTCATTCTACTCACTCTCTCATGTGTGTGTCTAGTGAGTACGGAACACGCACGCAAGCGTCGTTGTCATGAGTGTTTCATATTGACTCCGCTAAGAGCGCCATCGGTCAGATTGTGAAGCCGAAGCCACGCAGCTTCAATTCGTTCCTCGCAACCACCCGCGATCTATCACATCACCCTCTCTCTCTCTCTAGTCTCGCTATACCTTCATCTCTCACTCCCTCCCTCTCTTTTACCATCCCCTTGTAGACTCTATTTATCGCTCTCTCTCTCTCTCACTCGCCTCGCTCGCTTTTACTCGCGCTTCTCCGCTTTTCCGCGGAGCATCGGCTCTCTCACTCTCACTAGCGCTCCTGTTGGTCAGCTATCGTGGTCACTCTCGGGATGCGCACGTGACGCCCAGTTTTCTCACCCCTTTCCTTTTGTGCTTGTCCTTTCTCTTCCGCACTTTGGCCTCACCCCTATCGCGTGAATGGACCACACGAAGGTTTTGCACCCTCTCGCACTGCTATTTCGCCTTTTGAGTACACACAGACTCACACACACACACACGCACACGTCCGTCCGTAGCTCACTTCCTCTCGATTTGAATTGAATTGATTCGCCCGCAGCACCTTTCAATGGCCAAATTTTATTTTCCGCTGGTGCATCGGCTATTGTGGTCCTTGTGCCGCGCCCTTGTTATTTTATTCGTCCGGTTTTATTTATTTTTTTGGGTTTTTGTTTAGGAAACAAAAGAGTTGAGGCCATTTGCACAGTATAGACCCCTGAAAAAAAAGATGCGTTCTTCAAAAAAAAAAAAAAAAAAAAAAAAAAAAAAAAAAAAAAAAAGTCTCTGTCCAATCACAACGCTGGTTTTTCAGAACAAGCCCGTTGTTGTATTAAAGGTATCTTTTTCTGGAAATGACTTCCGTCGAAGTTTTTTTTTTTTTTAAAATAAGAGCGCAAAAAATTGTGCAGCATTAGCCCTTTCAAACTTGAAAATACTTTTCGTTCAGGGACAGATTTTTGGCCATTATTGCTAGCATCTGGGCACAATTTTCTCATATGAAAAGATGTGCATATCATATTTTATTTTCTACATAATATTCTATGTTATTCAGATGTTTATTGAAATGCACACCAGAGGGTGAAAAGGGGTTGTGAGGTTTTATAGCTGATGCGCAGAAAAAAATTTATAACATTTTAAATATCAGGCGTCAGCAATAAATAGTATTGCTTCCTATACTCTGTTCACGATAAGAAGGCGGGTGAGAATTCAGGCAGTAATGCACTATTTAGCAACAGTCGGCTATACTGGCTACTCAAACCCTTCGCAGTGGCCCTTGTTCTCCCGAACTCTCTCTTGGCACGGAGGATTTCCAAGAACCGACAGACTCAAACATTTACACACGTCTAGTAAAAATTGCGAACTGTCAAAAATACGAAAAAACGGACAAAATTTTCGCCCTAAAGGGCCAAAACTCGGCAAAAGTAGTCGACTTTGAATATTGATGCCTCTCAGAAATTCGTATTTTTCCGTCCAAATTTAAATTCAGGATATTTTGTCTAATATCGAATTCATAAGCGTCATCAATATTCAAAGTCGACTATTTTTGCCGATTTTTGGCCCTTTAGGGCGAAAATTTCGTCCTTTTTTTCGTATTTTTGACCGTTCGAATTTTTACTGGAAGTGTGTAAATGTTTGAGTCTGTCAGTTCTTAGAAATCCTCCGTGCCAAGAGAGAAGTCGGAAGAACAATGGCCACTGCGAAGGGTTGGAGTACCCGGTATAGCCGCACTGTTGCTAAATAGTGCGTTACTACCTGAATTCTCACCCGCCTTCTTATCGTGAACAGAGTATAGTAGCCGCTATTTTTATAATAAGCGCGAAAAAAAAAAAAAAAAAAAAAAAAAAAAAAAAAAAAAAAAACTGTGCAACATTGAAGAGGGAACTTTGAGGTTGTGTGGCTGATGCACAGAAAACAATTTTATAAAATTTTAAATACTATACGCGTTAGCAAATAAATAATATTGCTTCCCTGCTACTTAACTTTTTTCTGAGGCTCCAAAGTTCCTCATTGTTATTGCTCGATTTTATAATCACTCTTAAACCCTATATAAGCTCAACGACTCACTTTAACATTTCAAAGGCCCTTATTCAAAATGGGCAAAATTGGCCCATGACGGATTTTCCCCGGCTTCTAGTTGTTATAGAGGTAATCTCAGGAGCACGGAGATGGCCAGTTTTTTGCTGAACGCCGCCTGGGAGGGGGGGGGGGGGAGGGGGTCAAAGTCAGAACCTTCATTCATCCATAACTTTTGAACGAAACAAGATATTGAGATGCGGTTTGCGTGAAAAGATAGAAAATGAAGAGATCTCCATTTTCATATGCATGGTTTTACGTTTTCATTGTTTTTTACTCAAAATATGTCAATTTTTCTACTTTTTTTAAAAAAAAAAAAATTTTTGGACTGTAATGAATAGGGGACAAAACGAATCTGTTCAAAAAATTTCCGTGAAGAAAACTAAAAAAATAAGCTATCAAATGGCGAAAACCCGCGTTCCGGGGAACCGTTTCGTTATTGCGCTACAGCGCTTCAAAGTTGATAGGGTCGCGCCCGACGCGCGCCTTGTACACCTATACCGACGCGTCACAGTATGTGTAGCGCCATAAACTCACATAGCAGCGCTTTTCATGATCAATGCTGACTCTTTTTCGCTTCCTTTGCGAAAATAGTGGGTAAAATCGTACCTAAGTACCGTTAAATGAATCCAGTATTAAGTACGTAGTATTTTCTTTTTTCTCAAAGTCCGGTTGTCCACAGGGGCATAGCATGCCATTTGGCAGCGATTTTTCTTGTCCATTGAAACTTATGTAATAGATCGAATGCAAGGGTGTTCACCGAACCCCCAGTACTTCGATTTTTTTCAAAGTTTTAAATGGACGAACTGCAACGTTGCCGAATTGCACGCTATGCCAATGGTTGTCCCCTCTATAAGATGGCGCGTTGGAAACTATAAAATTGACACTTTTGTCTAAAATAGAAAGGACTCATCCTAAATGTTTACTACCCGGCCTTCTTCCTCTAAAATTCCATGCAGAGGGTGGACGATTTCGGCTAATTTCATTCTTATCAACGTAGGTATTATGAGGGCGGGGGATTGTGTGTTAGTTACGTTTAATTCAGCGATTTGGAAAATGAGCATAAGCAGGAGGAAACATAGCACTTTTGAATAGGGTCAAGAACCGTATCTTATGTATCAATGATTTGGTTTATTTTGTTTATTTCTTCTTCTTCACTTGCGATGCTTCTTCTTTATCCGAAAGGGAAAAATCTGTGATGCAGGTTCAGGATCAGTTCGTCCTTTTAAAAACTATGAAAATATGGAAGTACTGGGTGTTCGGTGAACCCCCTTGCATGCGATCTTTTACATGGGTTTCAATGGACAAGAAAAATCGCTGCCAAATGGCATGCTATCCCCCTGTGGACAACCGGACATTGAGAAAAAAGAAAATACTACGTACTTAAAACTGGATTCATTTAACGGTACTTAGGTACGATTTTACCCACTATTTACGCAAAGGAAGCGAAAAAGAGTCAGCATTGATCATGAAAAGCGCTGCTATGTGAGTTTATGGCGCTACACATACTGTGACGCGTCGGGATAGGTGTACAAGGCGCGCGTCGGGCGCGACCCTATCAACTTTGAAGCGCTGTAGCGCAATAACGAAACGGTTCCCCGGAACGCGGTTTGCGCCATTTGATAGCTTATTTCTTTAGTTTTCTTCACGGAAATTATTTGAACAGATTCGTTTTGTCCCCTATTCATTACAGTCCAAAATTCATTTTTTTTTTTTTAAAAAAAGTAGAAAAATTGACATATTTTGAGTAAAAATCAATGAAAACGTAAAACCATGCATATGAAAATGGAGATCTCTTCATTTCCTATCTTTTCACGTAAACCGCATCTTAAAATCTTGTTTCGTTCAAAAGTTATGGGTGAATGAAGGGTTTTAACTTTTACCCCCCGCCCCCCCCGCTCCCAGGCGGCGTTCAGCAAAAACTGGCCATCTCCGTGCTCCTGAGATGTACCTCTAAACATACTAAAAGCCGGTGAAAATCCGTCATGGGCCAATTTTGCCCATTTTGAATAAGGTCCTTTATTTTTATTTTCTACACATGTGACCTTCGACAAGGGAGTCAAAAATTCAAAATCAGTTCAAACTCATAGTTCGGGTTCGAACAGTCGCCAAAATTTAGCTTCGTGGATCAACCGGGTTCTTAGAGCACTCTTGAGTACAAGGCTCGATTTAGATCAGCAGTATTTCAGGTTCTTGAACCGATTTGCGACCGGTTCATAGAAATTAATGAGAGAGGGGTGATGTTTCTTTGAAATATAAAAAGCAGATTCATACATTTTCCTCCCTTTATGAGGACACCTTAACGATTCTGAACCGAACTAATTAGAGATATTGACTTTTTGGATCATTCCTCCACTCAATTCGACGGCTTTATGCAGAGAAGCTATCCATCTACGTCGGGAATCTGTTGCAGTTAGTTGCTTCAAAATAAAATCATCCATCTATACTAATTTTGAAGTACAAATTTTGGTTATTTTCTCGAAAACTTATGTTTCGTCAAACTAAAACTTATTCAGAAAATAGGGATAAAAAAAGCAACAACAAAAAATCTATAGATTTCCTTTCTTGCAGGAAAATCATTTAAAATTCAGAATGTATCTAAACAGATAAGTAAAAACGAAAATAAATATTTCCCGCTATTCGAATGGCAAATAAGCTGATATTTTCCCAGCCTTATTATGCTGTCTCAATTTTCAGTTTGGGTTGGTCCCGCCAGTTTATGAAAAGTCCTGATCTTACAACGACATACGTACTGTCTTCTTCGTTTTAGAGGATGATTATGTGTCGCACAATATATGTACTGAAAAATGTAAATTAATTTAAAAAAACAATTGTTTTTTAAAAAACAATTGTTTTTTAGCGTTTTTGATTTTTTCGAACCTATCTTACTATTTACACTAATCACACTATCATTCATTTGAGCTTGAAGTAATAAAACGGATGGAAGTCGTTTTATGATGCAATTGTTCCTACACGTCAAGACGCGCTGGTTGCATCCCGTCATTTGAAGGCAATTCGAGGTGGTTCCCAGTTCGGTGGGTTAACGGTTAATGTCGGAGAGCGCCATGCAGTTTCTAGCCCTTTTAGTACCAGATTACGATGACAAATATCAATGTTCGCTCGCACAAATTAAATGGGTAGTTAATTATTTCTACTCCGCGGTACTGGTTTTGCATACACAGTGGATTGAAGGCACTCGAGAAAAGCTTATTTTTCAAATGTTAACAATTCGGAATCGCAGTTAGTATGAATGAAATAAATATCAATGTTTGCTCCCAAAATTAAGTGGGTAGATAAATATTCCTACACCGCGGTGCTGGTTTTGCATACACAGTGGATTGAAGGCGCTCGAGGAAAGATTATTTTTCAAATGTTAACAATTTGGAATCGCAATTAATATGAAAATAAGCATCAATGTTCGTTCGCACAAATTAAGTGGGTAGTTAATTATTCCTACGCCGCGGTACTGGTTTTGCATACACAGTGGATTGAAGGCGCTCGAGAAAAGCTAATTTTTCAAATGTTAACAATTCGGAATCGCAATTAATATGAATAAAATAAATATCAATGTTCGCTCGCACAAATTAAGTAGGTAGTTAAATATTCCTGCACCGCGGTGCTGGTTTTGCATACACAGTGGATTGAAGGAGCTCGAGAAAAGCTTGTTTTTCAGATGTTAACAATTTGGAGTCGCAATTAATATGAATGAAAAACTTAAATTGTTTGAGGTGCATCCTAGTCACTAAAAAAATATATACTCGGGCTTGTTATGGAAATGATTAATCGCCAAACTATACTTAAGTTAGGTACGTCTCTTTTTTCTGTGCAAAAAATTATTCATTTACAGACAGTAATCGGCGTTAAAAGCTGAAGATTCACATCAAGTAGCAACTCAGGGAAACTTGATTAATTAATAGAAGAAATTCAAAAAATGACAAAATCACAAATTTTGAGCGGGAATAATATTGAGCATTTTCATATTCTAATGCTATCCCTCGTGCTATTGTTTAAACTCAGAGGGGATGACTTTAGTTTTGTAAAATCTATAGGAGAAACAAAAAGAACAAAGGGGGGTTTTCTGAATTTCTTTCGCTCTCAACCTTAAAGTACGAGTAGATAATCTCGGCTATACGCTATTCTCTATCCTCTATTATCTCTGAAATCTCTAATTCCATCTCTGAGAATTTTAGATCACAAGATTCTAGCAATTATTATAGGTTGTTTCAAAAGAAACTTCCAAACTCTTTCTTCCCTCGCTTTAGACATACAATTTCTCCTTCCATTTATCTTTTGAAGTCCCTTCCTAAACTTTCAAACGAAAGATGCTTTTCGTAAATTGTAAATATATGTATATCTTTTTTTTTTTAACTCACTATTATTTACTTTTTGAACATTACTCTACCACATTCTATATCGTCTGATTTGGATTCAAGAATTCATTTCGCAAGTAATAAGAAAGTAGTTGTTTTTTTCTCTCTTATTTTGAGCTTAACGTTCGTCTTATATGGGTTTTATTCTTTTCAAGATAAGGTGCAGGCTGATTTCTTCATAAAAATCAATGTTAGGGAAATTGAATTTGATAACCAGTCATTGAAGAATTAAGTGTAAAAAGGAAGGGAAAACATGTTTACATAAGTTTCATTTTAAATCACAACCTTCGCTATTCTCCACCGCTCGATTTCATTGAATTATTGGAACTAAAAGTTTAGCGGAGAAGTAAGGGCTGATAGCAGTTAAAGTTCGATTTTGAAATCAAGCTCTATGAATGAACTCGGAGCCCAGCCAGTCATCATTGCGTCGCAGAGGCAAAATAATATTCCAAAGATTGCTAAGACGGCGCAGAAAAGAGGTTATTCGTTGCACACAGACCTAATATTAAAATATAAAGAAGCAAAAGTTTCCATTACAAGTTTCACTTTTCGCTCGCTTTTTTTTCTTTTTATTATTTCGAGAAGTTTTGACTTCTCCAAGATGAAGGCGAACACTAAAGAGAGAGGTCGGAGACAGGGAGAGGGGGAGGGGGAGGGAATGGGAGGGGGAGGGGAGGGGAGGGGGAGGGGGGAGACAACACTCAACAGGTCTCTTCGCTCTTTGAATGGAAATCTGAAACTCCTGATTTTAATTACTTCTTAGCACAATCTGTGCTTGTCAAAAGGCTCATTAATGCGGTTCCAATTTGTCATATCCGTTTATGACGGTGTCTCTAATATCCTCCAAAAGTAATTGCTTTTGTTTATTGCTCGGCTTGCATGCATTAAAACTCAGGGTGTAATTGTCTCGATAGCATCAATGCATTTTGCAGGTTAATATACGAGAACTAGCGCAGTGATGGGCTGTGCACTGTCGTTTTTCGCTGAATGCCATTTTGAGGAGAACGTTGATACCGCGAACTCAACTTGCAAAATTAAAACTGAGGCGATTGGTGCAAAAACGGCACTCGAGTAATGTATTTTGAATGGGAGAAATGTCGTTGCTGCACCCGTCGCCTCAATCAGTAAAAAAAACGACTTTTCTCCGGTGTATTTCAAGTGGCAATAATTTCGTTGTTGCCCACATCGCCCCAGTTAATGTGAAACGACATTTCTACGATGTATTCTAAATGGGAGGAATGTCGTTGTTACATTCATCGCCCCAATTAATGCAAAAATGATGTATTTGCAATGGGAGAAATTTTGCTGTTGCGCATCGTCTCAATTTTATTTAATATCAATATTATCAGATTACTTCTTAAAGCTCCCATTTTCCCTATATTTTCCCTATTTTTCAGGTTGCCTACTTGAACCAAAATTCAAGCAGCTGTGCCCGATACTTATAAATCGTTGACTGAATGGCGCCCGCTGCTCCACGAATCCGAAAAATGTAAAAAATTACTGGTCCATTCAGCCTCCCGTTTCTGATTGCTGAACCACGCTCTTCCTCAAACTATATATGCTTCATTCAGTGCAGCCATTTTTTGGATATTTTATAACACTCTTCAATCCATTTAAGAGACCACTGGTTGGAGCAGAGGTTACGTATATCAGTTGATAGTAGTAGAGCTTAATTGTTTCAGATGTGTAAGCTCACCTAGACCTACAATCTTTTGCTAATTCTCAATTTTCATTTCTTTAATTTACAACTAAACTTGTGCCTGCGACTCTAAGCTTTTGATTTTAAATCGTTCCTCAGTAAAGAGGCAATGCTCAAAATAACATATATATTCCTTTTTACTATGTAATATGCTATATGCTAGAAAATTCCAAAGATTATCGGTCTAGATGTGCCTACACTACTGAAATGACTCAATCCGTAATACATTTCTTCAAACCGGTCGAATCTCTTGTCAACAGTGGCAGTCCGTGGGAGGAGGGGGCTTTGGAGGCTCAACCCCCTCCCCGCACTTTTTTGGTAAAGAGCCCATAAAAAGAGGAAACCAATGACCGCGTGACACTTGAGTACCCCCCCCCCCCACGTTTGTCAGGGATCAAGAAAAGTGAGATTCAAAAATAAAGTTCATATCACTTTTTTCAAGCGCCTTTTTCCACTTTTGAGCCCATACGGATCACCATACTGCTTGTCAACTCAGACCTATGACGTCATCGAATGGGTTCTTTTGTTAACGTCAATGACACTATACGTCAAAGGTTACAAGGTGAGTCAAACCGGACGACATAATATCAGCTGACCGAGATGTGTTTGCCTTCTCGTTCTCCTCCTCTGTCAAGCGAAGGATGCGATTGCGAGGTTACTCCTTTTTTTTTTCTTTTTCTTTTTCTTTCTTGTTCTTTTTCGTCACACATGAACTCTCGTCTCTTCGTCTCAGCGCGAGCGAACATCCATGGCACGTTGCGTACTTTTACAAAAGAAATAAGTCGAAGGGGGTGGCGGGAGAGGGGGAGAAAAAAAATCGTGATTCTGCCATTAGGTCATCACTCACAATGACCCAAACCGCGAGACGAGCTAGCCATAGAGATAGAGCGAGCCCTGCACTCCTGTGGCGGATCCAGTAAACCCTCCTTCTCTCTCTTCGCCCATTTGCACGCGGGTGTTAGACAAAGAAAGCTTAAGGGCAGTCACCTGACTTTCGCCCCTTCTTCTATCTGTTTCTAACACACGCGATCAAATGGCCCGAAGAGAGAGATAGTAAGACAATCTCGTGGATCCGCCGGTGCTGCATGATACCCAATCCGCGTTATTATCAATCCATTACACGGTTCAATATGCGACAATACGCTCCGAACTCGGGTCATATTGTGATAATTCTTGTGGCTTTCGTTACGTATATATGTATGTATATACAAGTATATAAAGGCGTCGCCAGTGTTCCAAAATAACCCATCGCATCCTTCCTATTCTATTCAATGTAAATTTTTTGTTCTTCGTCCATCACTGATTCTCTCTCTCTCTCTCTCTCTCTCTCTCTCTCTCTCTCTCTCTCTCTCTCTCTCTCTCTCTCTCTCTCTCTCTCTCTCTCTCTCTCTCTCTCTCTCTCTCTCTCTCTCTCTCTCTCTCTCTCTCTCTCTCTCACTCTTTCTCTCTCTCTTTCTCTCTCTCCTTGCGTTTTCTTCCCTCCCCTCCTTCAGAACATTGTCTTACCACTCTTACCTCCTCTCAATCTCATATTTCTTATTTTTACTGCCCAACGTGGGTGTCTTCTTGATAGACCGCAAAACATTTCAATTGAACAATGGTCAAGAGAAACAACCAACTTTTTTTTTCAGATTCTATTTCCCCTCCCCTCTACCCCTCTTCATCACCTGTGATTTTTTTCTCTTTTATTATTATTATTATTTTTTTCTTTTTATCAAGATCTAGTTGGACGAATTGTCCTTCACTATGTGCATGCCATTTGAATTCAGAGCAGGACTTAGGCGATGTGGGCTTTCTGTAATTCATCCTTAATTCGCGCGAGGAGTAATCGAATTTTTATCGCGCACATAGCGACCAACTCGAACGAAACCGATGCACTGTGGTCAGAGATCGTCTCAAAAAGTGGTAAAAAATCAAAGAGTGAATTTCTCATCAATTTTACCATTTTATAACTTCCATGGCCACTTTCAATGGGGTTCTTCCAAACTTTTGCTATAGGGGATTGAAGAGTCGATTCTTGCATATAAACCAGTAAAAATGACGATGAGTACATTAGAAATTCACGAAATTGACTCCCTAAATCGGGTTTAATGGCGGAGAGACACAGGTATCATGGAAGATTCCTATCTAAATTGAGACATTACTCTGTGTTTCCGCACAGAAAGTGACATAATAGACATAGGAATCTCCCATGATACTCGCGTTGAACCGCCATTACGAACTCCCCGTTATAGGAGTCATGTGAGTTTATTACTGAACTTTAGACTTTTTAGTGTGATTTTCGTGATTTTCGCTGGTTTTTACAGCGGATTTGACTATTCATTTGCTCACAGCAAAAGTTTGCAAGAGCTCCATTATACAAATACTTTCGATTACTTTTTTCGCTGACTTTTGGCCATTTTTTTTTTTTTTTTTTTTTTTAAACTCAGAGCATAGTGCGATGTGCGGAGGAATGGAAGGATGGATTTTTTCGGACATTGAAAGTTTTTGGTTTTATCGCTTCGCGACGTTTTTTGTTTGATATTTCCTGGGGGAAAAAAAGAAAATAGAAAAAGAGAGAAAAAAACCCTCCTATGTAATTAGAATATCAGTTTAAAAGCTGAAAAATTAATAATTAAACTAATTTTAGTTGTTATATTTGCAAATTCTATTCATCACAAAGTTGATCTTTGGTAGTAAAATGATGTCCAGAGAATCAAATTTTTCGGCCCACCGAGCGTCGTCGATGTCGCGCATTTTGGACTCCTGATGCCCCCTCGATGACAATGGTTGCGGTGGATGGTGAGTTTGATCGTCATCACGTACGGCGAGAAGAGTTTTAGGGATCGTGCCGAGTCGGGTCGGATCGTCGGGGTTCCGTCTCCCAGGCAAGCGTTGTCAAATTTACCGGGAAAAAAATTATTTTGTTGTTGCCTTTTCATTAGTGGGGCGTATCGTGCACTTTGGCAACGTTGCCCTGTGTCCATTTAAAACCCATGGAAAATATCGAACTATTGGGTGTTTGGTGAAAACCTTCGCTTTCGACCTTTCACATGGGTTTAAATGGACACAGTTCAACGCTGCCAAATAACGCTATGCCACCGCTTTTCACGAAGAAAACAATTTTACCGTTTTTGTAGGACTTTACTGTAAAGCATACTGCGGTCTGATCTGCGAGTCGAAAAACAACCTTGACAATAAAGCGTGACATCATCCTGGCAACATTGCAAAATTTTCCATTTAAACCGATGAAAAAGATCGAACTGTTTGGTATATGGCGAACTCTTTCGAAATCGAACTGTGGTAGGTTTACAATTATTTACATGCATAGTACAACGGTTAAAAATCTTCGACAATAATTGGCGACTTAACTCTAAATGAATCTAAATAAATCTTAAATCTCTTTCCCCCTTTTCTCTCTCACTCGCTCTCTCACTCCCTCTATCGGCTATCCCCCTCCCCCCTCTCCCCCTCTACCCTCTCTCCCTACCCCCTCTCCCCCTCTCGCCCTCTCCCTCTCTCGCCCTCTCGCCCTCTCCCCCTCTTCCCATAAGTCTGAAGGAATGACCAACCCTTAACTGCCAGATTACTGAGAAAAATCAAACATTTACTCGCTTAAATTGAAATATTGATTATTACTTAGTCAACTATTCCTACTTAGCGGTGTTCATTTTGCCTATTCTATTGATTCAAGGCGCCCATTTGAAAATGTCGACAGTCGGGAGTAGCTTTTTCAGTCAATCAGGAATCCAAGCTGTGTCACTGTGTCAGTTTGGACTCAGTTAAAGAGGAGGAATGAACTCGGAGATGGTATTGAAAAGGGTTAATTTGCGGGTTTGACAGGTGTGAACGAATAGACACCCCCCCCCTCCTTTCACGATAAAAAATCTGCAGATTTTGCAAAGGAGTTATCCGATATTTTCTTGGAGGATCGGGGATGCAGTGGCGAATCGTGCTATCTTGCAACGTGGCATTTGGTCCATTTGAACCCATAAAAAGGTCGAATTCGATGGTCATCACTTAATGCCTAGATAGTTTGATATTTTTCGTGGGTTTTAATGGGCCAATTGGAGCGATGCGAGATCGCACGCTTCGCCACTGGGGGATTCTCCTCAAAAATCTGCAAATCAGGTAAAACGTGGCATTTTGTTCATTCGAACCCATACCAAAAGTTGAATCTGATGGTCATCGCCGATCTCTAGATAGTTTGATATTTTTTGAGGGTTTTAATTATCCAAATTGAACGTTGCGAGGTTGCACAGTTCGCCATATGAAGACTCTTCCTCTAAAATCTCCAATTGTAGTAAAACGTGGAATTTGGTCCAATTGAACCTACAGAAAAGGTTGAATTCGACGGTCATCGCTAATCCCGATCGCTAATCCCCATCGCTAGTTCGATAGTTTTTGTGGGTTTTAATGAGCATAATTCAACGTTGCCACACAGCACAAGAAGCCACCACCGGATCCTCCTTAAAAAGCTGGCAACGTCAGTCACTGACATCGCCGACGACTCAAAGATTGTCCTTCCACGAAGATGTGGGCGCGGAGCCAAAAAGTAACAACCAAAACGCCTCCTGCCTCTCTCATTTTTGCAAATTTAGACTGACCACTGAGTCATACAAAGCGATGCTGAGCTGAAATTTCGGTCGCGGAGGTTCAAACTGCGGCGGGAGCAGACTGAAATTCGCTCGATCCGAGGCATCATTGTATGTCACCCTTACGGAGGCCCCTATCTGGCGACCACAGCCTCTATTGCTGGAGCCATTCCTCGTTGTCAGAATGTCATTTGACTTTTCCCCCATTCCTTTTTTTTCTTCTTTTTTTTGAGTGCAAAGCACGGGACGGACGCGTCTGCACCTGTAAAACGTTTCCATTACCGTTTGGTTTTTTCCGAAGCTTTCTTCCTCATCTTTTGTCAATCAAGATCTCTTCGATTAGGGGAAAAAAAAAAAAAAAAAAAAAAAAAAAAAAAAAAAAAAAAAAAAGTGTTTCCGTGAACGATTTGATCAGAGAACCTACTTATTGGGTGATTTATGTTCATTGTTTTTGATTGATTACCTTCTCTTTATCAAGTTGATCTTACATTTACTTCAAATACGCAATCATTGAAAAAAAAATGTTAATATTGAAAATTGCTATTAAAAGATGTATTTTCTAAACCTGCGTTTTTGTCAAACTATAGAAATTTTCGCAATCATGTACCGTTGTCGGCTCGTTAACAATCAATGGGTCTGTTGCAAACTTTTGCTACAGCTTTAAAGAGAGTACAATCTCATGTAAAATCGCGTGAAAAGTCCATTGGTGGCATCAGAAAGTCTTGAAATGCGGTTATAAACTCACAAGAGACGTTTAATGAAATCCAAGATGGCGGTAAAATATCGAGCAACCTGTATGCATACACCACGAACATCCGAGGATAGCCAACCTCACAATATCGATCGCACCCAATCACAACGTAAATAAACACATAACCTCTGAAGCTGTGAGGTTGTCGACGTTGGCAATCCTTGGATGTTCGTGATGCATGCATACAGGTTGCTCGATATTTTACCGCCATCTTGGATTTCATTAAACGTCTCTTGTGAGTTTATTATCGCATTTCACGACTTTCTAATGCCACCAATGGACTTTTCCGGCGATTTTACCTATGATGAAACACTCTTTATCGTTGTAGCAAAAGTTTGCAACAGACCCATTGCCGTTTTTCTCACATTCTCTCATCCCATTTTTGCAAATGGCCGGGGCGAGGGCTACACTATGATGATCCAATTCGCCAATCCACCGACTTTGTATTTTATGTAGACCCAATCCAGGCCCCGATGCCAGTTTCTCTGGGTTCATCTGCGTGTGACAGGGCTGCCGTTTTGCGTATAATCAATGCTATTTTTCAATTCACCGATGATTCCACCGGTTGAGAAAAGATTACACAGTTCAGTTCAGTGTATTACTGTGATGAACTAAAATGCTCGCATCTGTAATCTTTTCTCAACCAGTGGAGTCGTCGATGACTTTAAAAAACTTGGGGATATTTTAATTAATTAACGGAGTTTCCACCGATTAAGAAAAGATTACAGATGCGAATATTTTCGTGCATTACAGTCATACACTGAACTAAACTGTGTAATCTTTTCTCAACCGGCGGAATTATCGGTGAATAGAAAATTAGCATTGATTATACGCAAAACGGCAGCTCTGGCGTGTGATAAATGCGGTGCATTTCATATTAAACCTTGATGGGTTTTCCTGAGCCCCACAGATGAGCCGGCTAGTGGGGCAGTTTCAAGGGTTTGAAACTGACAATGAGTGGTTCTTAAAAATAAAATGAAAGTAATCAATAAGTAGTTGAGATTCTCAACTTGAGAACAACAGTGCCCTTGAGTTTTTCCCCAAGTGTCCCGGTTTTAGAGATATGCTCGAGTAAAGTTGCAAAAATGTGTGTCCATTGTGACGCCACAACACGGAACTTCCATTGAAAACAATGTATTTTAGGCCAAAATCACAATGTATTGCCATCAGGCCGGAACTATGAGACCTACTTAGAAACCGAGGACATCCATGTTTTCAGTTCACCGAGTACCTTAATTTGCTTACTAAACAACACCAAAATTTACCCTCGCAAAAATGGTCCATACAGGTCCATAAGATCCATAACCAATTCCCTTACACAGAGAATGGATCTGCAACGATCCATATGAATGTATATAAGGATCTGTAAGGATATCAACACGCATACCCCATACGATATCCATAGATATCCATATTGATCCATAAACATCCATACTCTGAACAGGTAATTGGTTAAGGACCTTATGGACCAGTATGGACCATTTTTGCCACGGACAGAGACAATATATAATAGAGACTACGCACTAACTATCTTCCCCATGTTTACGCGCGGTGGCAATTTTTTTTCTAGGTCTCAACATAATACCGCAAACATGGTCCATACGTTGACTAATGATAATTGTCGTTGAGAGTTTTGCCAAGTGAAACCAAAGCACCGAAATTGCATCAATCAATGTATGGACCGTGTTGGATAGTGCACCCTCATGCTCCCCGTGTTAATTCCTGTTGAGTCCCGAAAAATAAGTCAGCCACCGCGCGCACGGCTAGCGCGTGGTCTCTATTGTATATTGTCTCTGGCAACGGATAGACCCTTGCAAATGCCCTGTTGCAGAATTCCCGAAACTCCATCAGGTCGACCATGCACGCCAGATTACTCGCAAAAATACCCTTATAATGAACCACCACGAAAGCGCAGCTTGCCGGAAATGCAGGTTACGGCAAACGCGATATCCTAGGATGCGCGAAGCGCAATTGGAGTCTGGGAGGGGAGGGGGTGTGCCGAAATCCACGTTCCCTAGCGGTGATAGTAGAAATCAGAATCCGGGTGAAAACAGGAGGAAAACAAGCCTGACGCGCTGTAACGCGCGTTTCAAATGAGCGCGCGCACTCACCGTGCACTCGCGCGGAAGGCCGAGAGTTCCGTAAACAGTTAACTAACGCGGACTCACGCGGCGGGATCCGGACGGAGATTCCCCCGCGCGCGGCGTTCGTCTTCGCGTCTTCGGCAGGCAGTCAGAGTCGAGTGTGACCGTGGTTACTAATCACGCGGACCCGACCGCTCAGGACTCGGCTCGCCTCATCTGAGGCCTAAGCAGAAAAACAGAGGAAAACACCTCCATGCATATTCCATTTATCCTAATATAAATATACGCACGAATCCGAATCCATAAATTACCGGGCTCCTGTATATACTGTATACTGTTGGAGTGTATGGTGCACTGCGTAAAACCGTCGTCATCAACAATCAACATCATCGGTAGCTTCATCAATCCCCTCCTCCCAGTGTCCTCACACCCCCCCCCCCCGTATCTCTTCAAAGTGGTTAGTTTTCCATCACCTCTGCGATGTCACCGCACTATGGTCCCAAATCAAATCCTATAGGCGGTCAAAATTCGACCAGGGACCAAATAATGTTACGTCCTCACAGTCCCGCACGCAGATGATCGGTGAGCACTTACGGGGGGTATAAACCACACGCAATCATACTTTCGTGCGCACCATCCAACGTCTTTCGGAGGACCGTCAAGCCGGAACATTATTTGGTCCCAGTTCAAAGTCGGAAAAAAACTAGGTTGGCCGGAGGCAAACGGTCAGGAACCGTTAGGTTAAGTTAGGTAGCTTAGCTTAGGTAGGCTATTTGAGTAGAGGTCTGTTTTAGTCTATCTATTGGAGGAGAGGTTAGGTTAGGTTGGCTTAGGTAGACTATTTGAGTAGAGGTCTGTTTTATAGTCTATCTATAAGGTCTGTTTTTTCCATGATTTTCGATGATTTTAGAGGGTTTATTTAGTAAGGTATAATCACCCCTGGATTTTCAGAAATCCATCTCAGAAAAATATTAAATGGAATCTAAATTCCTGTGGTATTTCATGTCTGTGTATTTTTGACCGATTAGGTTTCGATTTGGATCCATAGTGCGCCGCTCCGGGTCGGGCGTTTATCATATTCTGTCTTCGCCCCTTGAAGAGACCATAAACGCGGTGCCAGATTTACGAAAATTAAAACGAAAAACTGATTTTTACGTTGATTTTTTTCAAGTGCATGATGTTACACCAAAGGAATCATTAGAAGAAGACTTTCACGTTAGCTCTTATATGGGGCTCTTCAAATCAAACCTATTTTTTTTTTTTTTTTTTTTTTTTTTTTTTTTTTCAATTATATTTGCAAACAACCGTGTCGAGTGCTGATTCAACTGAATTTGAGATAGCCTCTGGTCATTTGTTGTTGCCTTCGAGTTCATTTCAATGCAGTGACGTAGCGTGCAATTTGGCAACGTTGCAATTTTTCCATTTAATCACGCATGAAAAAGGTCGAACTGTTGGGTCTTCCGTGAACACCTTCGGTCCTTCGCATTCAACCTTTTTCATGGGGTTAAATGAAAACATTACAACGTTGCCAAATTGCACACTACGCCATTGTTTCAATGCTTTTTGTTTTAACCATCACTAAATTGTTGACTACTGAGTGTACGTCAATCAGAGGTGTAGCCGTGTAGCTTTCATTCTGACAATGTTGCAGTTTGTCCATTGATACTCATGTAAAAGATAGCACTTCAAGGTATTTACCATTACTGTGCACTCGATTTTTCAATCTATGTCGTGGGTTAAAAATCAGGGTGAAATGCAACGATGCCAAATTGCAAACGAAGCCAGCAAGTCAAGTCAGTGGAGACTCGACCATATTTTTTGCCATTTGAACCTATGAAAAGTATCGATTTCTTATGGATTCAGTGAATTCTCTGATAAAGATCGATTGTTATACGTAGGTTAAAATGGAGAGAATCCTGTTTTGCCACATTGCACGAGCCGCCACTGAGTCCAGCGTCCACACTTTTCAAACAAAGAAATCGAAATTTCCTTCCTTTCGCAAAAGCGTTTAAAATGCATCGTCGTTGTAGCACTAGTAACGGCGCGAGTAATCTAGCAAAATTGCATTCAGTCCATTGAAAGCTATGATGAAAGACTGTTTTATATCGATTTAAGCGATAGTATCGTATCGATTGCCGTCCGAGGACCTCTGGTTCCAAACAAACTCTGACGCTTAATGTATTTTCCTTATTAGCGAACTTTTGAACGGAAATTAACTAGGACTATAACTAGATTTATACTATGAACTTTTATTTACTTTTTTTGGTTGGAATTACTTATTTACTATAAACTTTAAGAAACATTCAAATCAATTTATGCCTATAGAAATTATGGAACCAAGATGTTATTATCACCCAAATGTTGTTGTTGTTGTGGAATGGGCGGGAATTCGGGCGATTCTAACCTCCAAATGCATCGTTTAATCTGTAATTTCTTGTTGATTTCACCAGTTTCAGTCAAGGAACCAAGCATGATTAGGTAAGCATTTTTAAGAACGTAGAATTCATAATCGCAAAAAGGTCGCAAAAATTGTTTGATTCAAATTTCAAATTTCCGATCAAAAGTGCGCTTCATGAGGAAAATACATTGAATTACAGTTTGTTTGGATCCAGAGGTATACTCGGGCAGCAGTCGCTACGATATATCGCTCAACTAAAGCAGTCTATATTGGGGGCGTCCCATACATTTCCACGAATCGATATTTTACATATGTTTAAATGGAATGAATGCAACGTCGCCAGGTTGCGCGGCCACCACTGGCTGTAGCGCCTGTAGCCTCTATATCGTCCCGGACTCGGAGGACTTATCCTTCGGCTCATGCTCATCCTCTTATTCCCTCAGGCAACTTGACTGCGGAATCAAAGCAAGACGATGAACTTGGGAATGAGGAACGAGGAATGAGGAATATAGGGGTGAGTTGCTATAAATAAACCTTTCGATATTGCTTTGGTATGTTTACAAAAAGCTGAGGGGGGAAGGAGGTTTCCAAGGATCTCCTATGGTTGCGCGGTTCTCAGAATCCTATCGCCAGGAGTTGAAACCAAATAAAACCTAATTATAACTTCCTGCAGGGGCCCCCTCCGGACCCCTCCGTTCGGGGCCGGGGCTCGACCACGGGGACCGCGGGACAGCCGACTGAACGTCAAGAAATTTTACTGTCACATATGTTGGATATAACTCTTTCTCAAGATGGAGTTATTACAACATTCAAAGAAAGAGGAGGGGGGGAGGGAGAGAGAGAAAAAAATAAGGAGGATAAATGAAGAAGAGAAAAAATGGCCGCAGTCACACATGTGCGGTGTTTTTCAGTCTTGACCCCTCTTCTGTTTTAAAGCACATTTAAAAATAAATAGAGTGATCCACGGTGCGTACTCAGTACCGCAACCAAAATCTCTTCCATCTCTCTCATCTTCCATTTAAATGTACCAGGAGAAAAAGGATGGAAAACTGTGGTCTTATCCCCTTGTCCATCTTTGTCTAACATACGTGTTTCAATGGCGTAAAGAGAGAGATAGTGAAGCAGTATAGTGTAAGTGTTACTAGGATCTCTTTCATCCCTCTCATCTTCCCTTTGAATGTACAAGTAGAACAAGGATGGAAAGAGGAAGATTTATTCCCTTGTTCATCCTTGTCTAACATACGTGTTTAAATGGAGAAAAGAGAGAGATATAGTGAAGCAGTAGTGCAACCAGGATCTCTTCCATCTCTCTCATCTTCCATTTGAATGTTCAAGTAGAACAAGGATGGATAACTGTGGTTTTATCCCCTTGTCCATCATTGTCCAACACATGTGTTTCAATGGAGAGAAGAGAGAGATAGAGAATATCTCGCTGTGCTATTTCGCGCACTTCAATACGCACTGGTTCGTTAGATTGGAGTAACGAAGTCGACGCAATGAGCGACCATGATTATCCTCATGAATATCCTCAACGTCAAACGAACGAAGCTATCCTTCTCTTTCTCCCGCCCATTCTAACGCATATGTTGGAAAATGATGGGAGGAAGGCCGTCATGTGACAGTAGCCCATAACTCTATATTCCTAGTACATGCGTTCAATTGAGAAAGAGTTGTTGTTTTATGCGAATTTATTGTCAATTTTCAATTCAGCGATGGTTTCACGGGTTGACCTAAAGAATATACACAGTTCAGTGCAGTGAATGATTGTATAACACATGAAAATAATTTGATTTTTTTTTTTTTTTTCTTAACAGTTGGAGTTGCTTATACTGACTTTTTGCGGATATTTTAATAAATTAAAGGGTGGTTTCAACGAAGTCATCCATTGCATAATTACACTGAACTGAATTGTGTTATTTCTGGTTCAAGGGTGGGTTTATCGATGAATTGAAGACGATCATGGAATATGTACAAAATGCCACCTCTAAAGTGAAAGGAGAAAGACAAAGTCCTGGATCCAAACTTGCTACCCCCGCCGCGCCAGTGGCAGATCCCGGGGGGGGGGGGGGGGGCACGGGGGCACGGGGGCACGTGCCCCCCCCCCCAGAAGCCTCAAATGTTGCCTTTTTTCTACAGAAAATATCCCGAAATTGCTTCCACCGACGCTTCAAATTTCAAAATTTCACAGGCGTGCCCCCCAGAAAAATTTTCTGGATCCGCCACTGACCCCCGCCATAAATCACATTATTGTAAAATAAGTATGAAATGCTGGTGTCTCAACTTCGTTCATCTCCAAAAAATAAAATGAAATGAAATGAAGCAAAAAACAATAAAAAACAAACAAAAAAAAACCCGCACTTTAATTCTGGAAGGGGTTAAAATCATGTATGATTACGTAGTATTGGAGAGTAAAATGAATCTGGTCACGTGATTTAAAACCTGGTTACTAAGGGCATTATTTTCAGGAGCAGGAGCACGAGCCGGTAATTTCCGGTTGTAAACATTGCATTGGTCGATTATTTGGTTTGTAACATCCTTTTGCTTCCCTCCCCCTCCCCCCCCTCCCCTAGCGTCGCTGTACGTATCCACGCATACAAAGATGCATACTCCGTCGGGTGGCGTACGGCGCACGCGCACGTGCCCCATAATCCTCCCCCTTCCTCCCCCCCCTCCCTCCCCTCCCCCTCCCTCCCCTCCCCCTCCTCCCACCGCTCGTATCCTTACTCTAAAACAATAACTCAATCTAAATTATTATGCACCTGCGAGCCCAAAATTAATTTGTACCTGCACCCATGCTGTTGCGCTACCAACTACCATTACCCTGTCTTGTTAACTTCACCCCTTCACCCCTTCTCAGCTCGACCCTTTTTTTTTTACATCAGATAAGGATGATCAGTACGCAATCGACTATCGTTTCCCCTATCATTTGAACCTACGTTGAAGTATCGATTATTATTAACGAGGAGGTTTACTCTAACCCCTTGAGAATCGATTATTTTCTAAATGTTTACACAGAGCTCCTTTCGACCGTCTTTTCATGAGATCTGATCAGCATAATTGATTATCATTTTCCCTCCCATTTGAATACATTTAAAAGTATCGATTATTAACGAGGAAGTTCAGTTGAACCGTTTGAATATCGATTCTTGTCTGTATGTTTTTATAGCTTACCCTCTTTCCATGTTATATGCACCAGGATCATGTTTAATCGATTACCGTTTCCCCTCTCATTTGAATACATTCAAAAGTATCGATTTTTAACTCTTATCGAGCTTCAATTGAGTCCTCTGGGAGTCGATTCTTTTCTATGAATTTATGTGAAGAATCAAATCGATACATCGTCACGTGCTTTCTTCAAACTTTTGCCGCAGCGGCAACATAGAGTTAGAGTAGGAATTTCTATGTATTTCAGCAAAAAAAAAAAAAAAAAAAAAAAAAAAAAAAAAAAAAAAAAAAAAAAAATTAAAAAAACTAAAACTTACTCTAAGAACCTTCAAAATCCACTCATAACGTCCAATATTAAAATTGGAAAATTCTAACAGCGTTCTCAATGTCTTTGCCATCAAACAAGCAACTGCTATTCACTACATTCAGTCATCATCCAACAAAGCAACTGAAGATGTTGTGGCTTTATCATAAAACTGTAGTTATAATTTCTCCCCGCATATTTCATCGATAATTCAGATTTTTGAAAGGGATAACAAGAAGGATAAACACACACATTTTAGAACCATGATAAATATAAAATTATGACCGGTAGAATCATCGGACATTTCAGGACAATAACAATAAGACCCTTCTCATTATCCTGCTGACATTTATTTCTAACAAAAAAACAGAACCAAAAACAAAAACAAAAGAAAGAAGGTAAAAAAATTAAAATTATTTTTGTTTTTCTGAATAAAACAGTCTCTCTGCCTTTGATTATTCATAATAAATTAAGAATCAATGAAAAAAAAAAAAAATAGAAATAAACAGAAAAATAAAAGATTATGTGAAGGGTTTGACTGGTTTGAGTATACGCAAGATCACTGGATCGAGGAACTTCACAGTAAAAGATCTGAAAGATTTTGTGTTTGGGTCGTAAATCTATCGAAAGAAAGTGAAAAAAGTGTTGGCTGACTGACTGCGTGCGAGGATCGTGAGTAAAAAAGGAAAGCAGTAGCATAACAAAAAATGCTCCATCTCTCTCTTTTCTTCATTGAAACTCGTATGTTAGACACGGATAGGCAAAGGGACAAACACCTTCTCTTTCTATCCTTTTTCAATCTATACACTCAAATGAGAAATGAGAGAGATAGACGATTATTTTGGTTGCGCCATTGAAGAAAAAGGAGTCCAATGTCCAGCTATATTTGACTGAGGAATGCAGACGTCTGGGCCTTGAGGTCGTCGGAGGTTCAGGGGTTGGTGATAGAGATAAGGGCCGTGAGTGATAACTTCCCTGTCTGGGATTTAGGCAGAGGGGGGGGAGGGAGGGTTGGGGTGAGGAGGTTAGGGGAGAATCTTCAGGTCAGACGAAACATGTGGTTTATCCCTGTCACCGCAGTCATTTATTTTATGAAACCGCCGGATCAGGTCCAAAACTTCAAACTCGGCCGTGTCCAACTCCAACCGCCTCTGTCTCCTTTGCAGTTTCAGGGTTGTCAGATGTATGTCACAAAAACAAACTGGGTATAATGGATCTGCCTGTTGCGAATTTTTGTTACAGCGTTAGCTATATGATTCCTCAAAATTGCGTGAAAATCACATTTCAATCAGCTTCGTAGAGTCTCAAAATCCACTCTCGCACAGAAAAAAATGGACGTGCTCCAGACACAAACTTTCCGTGTTCTAGACACGAATGTACACACCAGTACGGGAACGAGTTCTGAGCGCAATCTATTTAGGTTGAGTTTGCGTCTCAAATTTCAAAGATGGCGGTCGAATGAATAAGTCAAGGTGGGGGAGTCACTTCTAACTGATGATTTTTTCTATGTGGAATCACTTTATCCAGCATAGACAATTTAGCGATAATATGGGACTCCCGCACTATGCGGTCCGCCCGTTCGATTGCCATCTTTGAGTTTTTTTAACCACATTTATAGAGTTGTTTGTAAGTAGATTTAAAGAATTTTCGATGCTATCATCAATGCGATTCTCATGCAATTTTACAGAAGGACTAACCGTTCATATTGTTACACAGCAAACGTTTGCAAAAAAAAATGCATCGGTATTCGATTGTGTCGTTTCATCGTGATACATTTTTTTCCGATGCACTCATGAGGCCTTCGTACGCGCTCAAAGTAGGATCGTCAAATTGGCATCGGTGAGATGTAATCCACCAGAAATCGGCAGGTGAGCCAACCGTTGCATGTTTGGTTGATGTTCCGTTCGTCAAACTGCCTAGTTATTTGACGATGGTCGATGGATGGTGATGTGAATCTGATCACCTATCCACTGTCAACAAAATCAATAAACCCGTTTTGGAGGAGTTTTGGTCAAGGTTATGTTTGACTTTTAGAAATGTTAGGTAGGCACTAGGCAATTCTACTGTTTGCGGTGGATTTCAGCTCACCGATGCCGATTTGACGATCGTACCTACTTTGAGCGTTTACGAAGGCCCATATTATTGCTGCATCTTCCCTTTGCAGCACCAAGGAGGAGGGAACAGTGAACTCATTTGACACAGAGTGTGTTTCCGTATCATAATAATGGTTGAAAGCTGTGATTGACTTTTCAAGTTGAGTTACCAACTGAAGAAGGGTTTTTGAGAAGTTTTTACCAACTATTGACGACAAAAAATAATCATTTGAGTATATAGTTTTGTAGGTAAGGTCAACAAAGAGGAATTGGATAGTCATTTGAATGAAAGAGACGCCTGGCAACTACGCTTTTTGCCAGACATTGATGCTCTCCTCCACCTTGTGCAAACCTCTGTCTCTCAAAATCAACCCGTTACAGTCGGTCTCGTTTTGGCAACGCCCCTCCCCTCATAGTCTGAAATGAGTCCTCCTTATTTACAATATAAACTCAAATTAGCTTTAAAAAACCTGACGACTTGTCACCGTGATTTTAATTAGTCTCGGACGAGGACAACTGAGAAACGAAGTTACCTCACGGTCACGAGACAATTAAAACGGTTCGCTTATGCATCACCTTGAGGTAGGCAATTGGCCATACAGTTGAATTCGCCGGTGCAGTATTCTCGTAAGGCATTGACATGCAGAACATTGCATGTGGGCTCGATTGTGACTTCCTTCAGAGCACTATTTACGGATTCAATTAAAGTTTCCACTGGATTTTGTGTAGGGTTGCAAAGTGAGCGTAGATGAGCGAATCTTCGAGTAAGTATACCGGAGGTCATAATTTTTGGAATTTTCTCCGAAATGTGGCAAATTTGGAATTTATAAGCTAAGTAAAAGGAGTTTTGATGAGTAGGGCCTTTTCGGAGAGGAGGAGTCTCACATGCCCCTCTTGACCATCAGAGGCGAAGGCTTTGAAAGCGTTCTTCTGCCAAAAAAAAAAAAAAAAAAAAAAAAAAAAAATCATAATAATAATAAAAAAAAAGTTTACGAAGTTATTCTTTAAATTTAATTACATTGTATGTTCGCAACCCTAATTAAAAACCCTTATAGCAAGTATGTACAAGAAGTAGCAAACGAAGCTTCACTTTTGCAAAATAAGGAGAAACCGGTAAGCATTTCTGCTAATTTTAAGTAGATTCCATGAATCTACTTATTGCGGAGGGTGCGATGTTGGATTTTTCGGGAAATTTTATCAAATGAGCACGTTTCATGGTCCCCTGAGTGAGAAAATACCACTCGTCGAAAATTGTATATATATATATATATATATATATATATATATCTTTATATGTATGTTTCAGCCAGTTTTACCGTTTTTATGTCCCACGATCCTGTTCGTAATTTTTGGTTTTTATTTTTGAAATTTGTCTCAACTATTCGTTGGGTTTAATTCTTGGATGAGTTCGAAGATGGTGTAAATCCGACAGTTAGTTTTCGCGTTATGGGCCGTGTTTGAGTCGTAAAATGTGTTTTTGAGGTTTATTTTTAGGAGTGTTTGTATTGAGTGTTTTTTTTGGGGAAATTTATGTTGGCCGTTTTGTTACGCAACTTTTTTACTCGAGTCATTTTTTCGTGTTTTGCGTTGTAAGCGAGTTATAGTGATGTGTTTTTCGGGTTTTTTGGCAGTGTTTTTATATGAAGAAATTGTTTTTTTGTATCGTAAATTTTAGTATATATCGTGGAGGATGTTTTTAGGTCATATGCTCTTTTCCTTGAAATTTCCGTGTGTTTTACGTGTTTTACGAGCTATTTAGTTTCTTATGGGATTTTACAAGTGAAAGACAAGGATGGTGTACTGGTATAATTGCTCTTTCTTTGTTTTACACGTACACTGTTGCTTAGGTACGTTATTTATTTATTTTCTTGTTTTATCAGCTGCTGTTATTCAGATTTATGCCTCATTAGCGTTACAAAGATTACACATTTTTCTGTCTTGGTACTATAATCTTTTTCTCATGGGCATTTTTATTTAAATGATGAACAGCTGATAAAAAAAAAAAAAAAAAAAAAAAAAAAATGAATAATTCAAATAAAATCATAACATAACCTATTTATTGAAATTTGTGAAAAACTAATATAACCTAGCTTTTATTTCTCACTTGCATTGTAAAGATTACACATTTCTCTAATGGTAATATAATCTTTTTCAATTCTTTTTAATATTTGGATTTTGAGCAGCTGATTAAATAAAAAAGAAAAATTCAGAGAAAAATTCAACAAAAATTATAACCTATATTTAAATTTGTGAAAAAATTATTTAACCAAGCATGGAATCTACTTCGTCTTACCGGCCTGCCGGGAGGCATTTTTTTTCTTAATTTCAAACTGCTTTTATTGATTAAGTCAGTGACCCTCTTAGAGCATAGGAAATTCAAAAAATTGTTTGAGAAAGAATTTTAAGACTTTCAATTGATAAGTGATTTTCATGCGATTATAAATTGCATTCTACCCTCCTTAACTCTGTAGCAGAAGTTTGCAAACAGGTCCATTTCCAGGGTGCCTCAATCCTCCAAACTATTTCTCAGAAATACAAATACTACCACCATAGAATTCTAAGAATTACTATAGAATACTATTTTTCTGCAGATACTCGAAATATATATACGTCTCCTGAAACCTCCCGCCGCACAGTCTTCATCTCGTCTCATCAGCCTCATCAGCGCGGTTAGGATCAGCGCATCGCGTCAATTTTACCAAGCGGCCCCTCTTGACAGTTGTGCACCCTCACACCTTCTAGCCAACCCCTCCCCCCCGGTTCATCCTTCATTGCGGGTCCCCCCCCCCGCCTTCCCACAACTTCACTTCACCCCTTCCCTTTCGCGCCCTGTATGAAAACATGAAATGTGGTGGGCACTAATGGGTTGACTTGACTCCCTCCCGCCATCTCTCTATCTCTCTCTCTCTATCCATCCACCAATAGTGTCTGAAAAAGTGAACTTCGGCTGGATAGTCTCAAGAATCTGTCCTGATGACGTAAGCCGAGTGGAGAGCATCTGGTGGCCAAATGCAGGACAGCTAGAGAGACCACTTTCCTCATCCTTCCTGAAAATGGGGAGGGGAGGGGGGGTAAGGATGATCCGCTGTCTGGCCGAGCGAGGAGGTACTCTACTCTCGCAGTAGCGCTACAGTTTAAGCCAGTAGAGCAACGAGAAATTCTCTGTCCTTCTCTTTTCTCCATTGAAACTCGTATGTTAGACAAGGATGGACCCGAGGATAAAACCTCCTCTTTCTATCCTTTTCCGACTGGTATATTCAAAGAGGGAAATGACAGAGATGGAGGAGATCCTAATTGCGCCAATGTTTAAACTCAACCGCAGCCACTTTTTTCTGTTTCAAGATCGTGTTTTCCCTCTGATCTCCTCAAACTTCGCTGCGTATGTTTTGGCAATGTTGCATTTTGTCCATTCAAATCATATAGTCTGGCAAATGGGAGTCGATTTTCCAAGGTTGAACTGCCGATAACGTTTTTGAATCAGAAATAGGAGTTTTGAAATCCAATTTAACTATTATCCACGCTTATTTTCAGAAATCATATTTTATTTTCGGTTAATTTGTAGCATGATTAATCAATATTACCCATGTTTTGGAAAAATAGTTCCCACTGACACTTTGAGAACGATTTGAAAACTTTCCGAATTCCGATTACTAATTTTAATCGGAGAGTCTGCTCGATTACAAACAGTAATAGACAGTTCAACCTATAGGTAATTGAGTCGGGCGCAGGACGTTTCCGCACACTCATCCAAGTTTAGTCGTTTCCGCACACTTTAGCCGGAAGACATTTCCGCACACTTTTTTTAAAAAAAAGTTTTTTAATGAATCACTGCTTGGCAACAATGCTGCACTGGTCCGTTGAATAACAAGGATCACACCGCCGAGTTCGGCTGTCGCGACTCAAACGGTCCAGATAGGTGCAATCAAAATATGATAAGATGTGATGATCCGCACGAGATGTCCTATACCTTACGACAAAACGGCCGATCCAGAAAATCCGGAAAATTGGGACAATGCTGAAGAATATTTGGAGTTTACTGAAACTGACGTGGAGGAATGAAGGTAAGCTACATCTTTTTTCGAGTAAATATATGGTTGGTTTTCCACGTTATGGGGCTGCACTTTCATTACATGTATGTTATGTATGATTCATAGTGTATTTTGGCAAAGCACATAAACACAATGCAGTGATGCCACGCTGTGACTCGTAAAATAACCTTTTTCTAGAATGTGTGCGGAAACGTCTTCCGACCAAAGTGTGCGGAAATGACCTAACCTGAAAAAGTGTGCGGAAACGTCTGCCTGCCATTGAGTCTCATTGTCCTAACTCTGATTCAAACCCATGCATAAGGTCGAATTCATTGGATAGTCCGATATTTTTCGTAAGTTCCGATGGACAAGCAATGTTGTCACCTAGCACGTCGTTACCGATATCAATTGTTATTCATTGCTGGAAATCGCAAAGCGTAGTATCAAGCAACGTAGAATTTTGTCCATTTGAACCTATGAAAAAGGTCGAATTCGATAGTCATCGCCGAGCCCTAGAGTTTATTAGTTTATTATTAAATTTTAGACTTCCTTTCTGCGATTTTCACGATTTCCGCTGGTTTTTACATCACTGGACTATTCATTCGCCCACAACATAAGTTTGCCAAGATCCCCATTTGAGTGACAAGGCCCACAAGCTGTGGAGCATGCATGTGAGGGATAGTCACACAAAATGAACGCTCACAGTGGCTCGCACATATCATACTGCTTCATAAGATATCATGTGAACGACTGTTTACATAAAAAAGACGCCTTGTAAGTGTGTGTGTGTGTGTGTGTGCAACCACTTCGTGCTCACTGCGTTCACCCAAGGGACCGAATCACTGAGAAAAAATCCCACTATCACTTGCGGTGTCGCGTCTCGCGTCGGTCCGAGGGTGTAACCGCCCTAGCCCACAGTGTCCACCTGATGAGGCACCCTCTAGGGAAAAAGGGTGATTAGGACGCAAACATTGACTTGTGAACCACAAACGTCTACGGTTCAAAAAAAAAGCAGGACTCCGGCTGGAGAGTGTACAGCCTTAGAATATTATACTTGAATCCTTCGACCACGACTCGACTTGATGTCTAAGAATTTCACCCCTCCTGCCCTGAATCACATATTTTGTCAACATGTTACCGCAACTAAAATCGTAGTAAAATTGTCTCAAAACTGTGCCTGAAATATAACTCCAATAATAATTGAAGATTCTAGGGCAAATTCGACAAACATGTCACGAAAATTAATATTAAAGTTTTTGTGGTCATCTAACGGGATTCAAAAGCACAAATTGAATAGAAATCTACAAAAGCGGCGCAATCCAGTCAATTTAGTGGCGGCTCTTGCAATTTCGCAACCATGCTTATCTGTCATTTAAACCTATGCAAAAGTATCGATATCTTGGGGCGCGCAATTGCACCTCCTAAAGATCGATTCTTTTACAAAGGTTTATATGGAGAGAATACGTTGTTGCCACATTGCACGAGCCGCCACTGAGTCAATTTTAGTGGATGGAAATAATTTTTATTCTTATGTGGAGCATTATCGTAGAGTGCAAATTTGGCAACATTGTATTTTGTCCATTTAAACGCATGTAACAGGTCGAATGCGAAGGTGTTCACCGAGCACCCAATAATATATTTCGATCTTTTTCATGGGTTTAAATGGACGAACTGCAACGTTGCCAAATTGCACGCTACGCCATTGATGAGGAAGAATAACCTTTAAACGGCATTTTCTCCTTATTTTATTCAGCTTGGAAACAAATATGTGTTTTAGTCAGTGGCGAGGCGTACGATTTGGCAACGTTCCTCTTTCCCATTCAAACACATTAGAAAGATCGAAATGCCTGGTCATCGCCGATGACTGAAGTATTCGATTTTTTTTGTGAATTTAAATGGAAAAAATACATTGTTGCCAAATGTCACGCCTCGCCACTGGTTTTAGTGACATTCGTCGTTCTTCCTCTGGGCTCTTCAATTAGAATTATTGTTTGTTTTATTTTGTTTCCTTCGTATTCAAAGTATTTCAAAATGAAGGCTCTCAAAATTTGCATCATCCATATACACAAAGTATCCGATTTCAAACTATCGGGTGGACCTTAACATAGCATCGGATCCAAAATGTGCGTCTCCTAACCTCGCTCGTTTGACCGATTCAGAACTAAAATCCGAAGACTGGCCGTTATCAGTCCGAAGAATCTTGCGCCGTGTGAGAAAAATCAGACCACTTTTTCATCAGGACATTATTTTAAAAATTAATTGTATAAATTTTGGGGGTTTGGAAAAAAAAAAAAAAAAAAAAACACGGAGAAAAGGAAAAAAGTTTATTGGCGTTGATATCAAGATAAACTGGTGAAAGGGGATAAAATAAATAGGGAAGAATTCGATGATAAAAAAGTAGAAGGAAACGTGATAGAAGGCTGTTATAATACGTGGTCAAAAACCCAGTGTTTACTTAAACGGCCCCGAAAAACAGGGAGGGAGAAAGGGAAATAAGAGCCGACTAGAAAGAAAAAAAAAAAAAAAAAAAATACGAAACCTGTGACCCAAAATTCAAAATCCCCGACGATCAGACAACAATACTGTCTGGATTTTGACAAGCAGGTAGAAACACAGATTGACCACATGGGTCCATCCCGTGTCTCCCCTTAAATTCCCACACTACCCTCCCCCTCCGCACCCCCGCTTTAACCCCGCCGGACCGTATCCACCACTACCACCACCACCAGTCTGCCCTCCTTGAACTCGAGCTCGACAGCATCCGAAATGTCTCTAACTAACTGCATCTTTTTGTTGGACCACTCAGATCTTGCACCTAACAACCCCTAGTGCTCTCCGATGCACCTGTACCTTTTATTTTTAGCACTTCGGTTTTTGAGCCAGTGTCTAGCCTCTAGCGGCTGGTGCATGAGCGGACAAGCGGACTCGGTCAGGTCATGGGCTCGGTGAGCGCAGGGCTGCCCTTTCGGCCGACTAGACCAATATTATTTTCTTCTTCTTCCCCTTTTTCAAACCTGATTTGGTTTTGACAAAACGCTGCACAGTGCGCACCGCTATGTTGGTCAACTGACCGGCTTGGCGAGGCGTGAAATTTGGCAACAATGTATTTTCTCCATTTAAATTCACCAAAAAGGTCGAACGCTTCAGTCATTGGCGATGACCAGGCATTTCGAACTTTCTAATATGTTTAACTGGGGAAAGAGGAACGTCGCCAAATCGCACGCTTCGCCGCTGCTATTTGGTCCTTTAACTCGTTGCACTTTGGTTTGAGTTCGTCAAAAAGTGGCCAAAAATCAGAAAGTATATGCTCCTCATCGATTTATCATTTATTTTTTTAACTATAAACTTTTCTTCCTTTTCTTCTTCTTTTTTTTGGAAGTTTAAGTGTGCGCTTTCGCCAACAAGGGCCCATCAGACGAAATGGGAGAGCGAAGAAGAAGGGTATATAAAAAAAAGGAGAGTTACAGTCGGGGACCAAAAGAATGTCAGACGTCTTTTTGAAGTATGTAGGCCACCCTCAATACTTATCCCAATGAACCGAGGTATTGCAGGTGGCCTACCTCAAGGAGTCGTCTGACATTGTTTTTGTCCCCGACCGACTGTACATCCATATGTTCTTATGACTAGACTAGATCTGAGACTTTCAAATCTTGTCACCTCAGCCGGGATTCGAACCCGGGGCCTCTGGGTTAGTAGATTGTTGCGCTGACCTCAAGAGACCGACTTAACAAACTTTCAAGATAAATTTTTATCACAGAAAACTCTTTTAACAAGTAAGTCAAAACTTTCACTGTAAGGTTTTGAAATGTTCGATAGGTCGAAAATGACGATTTTTAATAATTCCTTTCATTGATTTTCGGCCACTTTTTTTTCGATCTCATCAGACCTGTAGCGCAACGAGAGTTTCTTCATCTCTCTCTTTTTCCCATAAAAAACCGTGCGTTAGACAAGGATTGGCAACGGGATAAAACCCCCTCTGTCTGTCCTTTTCCTACTTATACATTCAAATGGAAAATGAAAGAGATGGAAAAGATCCTGGTTGCGCCAGTGCATCAGACCACGCACAGTGCGTTGGTCCAGCTAACGTCGCGTCAATTTACATGCTTCTTACCAACTTTGCCTGCACGTTCTACCCCGATAAAAGAGTTCCAAGGAGCTCCATGACCACAACTCTGTGGAATATTAACTCCCTTTGAGTTCCGGGAAAATTTTCAGGAATTCCATGGGCCTTCCATAGAATTTTACAAAGATTTTCCTTGTAATTTTATGGAATTAAGTGGGATTAAGTGGAATTTTGACCATGAAACCTATAATGGAACACTTTCAATGGTAGGAAGATAAGAATAATTTTGTAAATAGAGGAGGATGAAACGCAAGCAATTGGCATGAAGATTTGATAAAAAACGTAGGTTTTATTGCATTGTTTGTAGCTTAAAGAACTCAACAGTAAACTGAAATCAACTCCTCCCCCTAATGTTGAATGATGCATGTTTGACTCGGAGGCCGCTCGTGCAATTTGGCAACAGTGTCATACTCTCATGTGTCTCATGCCTCCATTTGATTGTACTAAAACAATCGATTCAAAAGTGATGCAGCGCTTACACTACATAGATTCAAATGGAGCGAAGCCATTGTTGCCAAATAGCACGATCTGCCACTGGTGCGTGTTATGAACTATTTGCTTTACTGCAAATTTGAGGATAGGTTAATTGTAATGTAAAATAATACATATATTTCATAAATGCATAAACTTACGACTCTGATATTATTTTTTCCAGTGATATCATAATCTATTTTATTGGTTCAGAATCTCATGAATCGGAGAAGACGCGCATATCAGTTGTGACATCAAAGAGGACTTTCCGCGAATCAAAGTCTAGTCTGGTTATAATGGGTCGGTTGCAAACTTTTGCTACAGCGCTATAGAGTGTGCAATCTAATATAAAATCGCCTGAAAAGTCTAATGATGGCATCAGAAAGCCATGAAATGCAACAATAAACTCACAAAATGCGTTTAATGAAATCCAAGATGGCGGCAAAATATCGAGCAATTTGTATGCATGCACCACGAACATCCAAGGATAGCCAACCTCACAATATCCATCACAACCAATCACAACGTAAATAAACACATAACCTCTACCTGCAGTGAGGTTGTCAAAGTTGGCAATCCTTGGATGATGACGGTGCATACATTCAGATTCCTCGATATTTTGCCGCCATCTTGGATTTCGATAAACGCCTCTTGTGAGTTTAATATTGTATATTTATTGACTTTATGATGCCACCAATGGACTTTTCAGGCGATTATACATTGGAGTAAACACTTTTTATCGCTGTAGCAAAAGTTTGCAACAGACCCATTCAGCCAATCAGACGAGGTTTTAGAGGTCCGATATCAGAATTACTGAGGACGAAGGAGCGAGTTTGAGCCGTGAGCAGCCACCGCGATCCGATACTGTAGCAGCGGATAAGTTCGGCAGTGGCGGCTCGTGCAATCTGGCAACCGTGCACTTTTGCCATTTAAACGTATGCAAAAATATCGATACTAGGTGAGGCGCTTCGCCTCACCAAGTAATCGATTATTTTACACAGTTTTAAATGGAGGAAATCCATTGTTGCCACATTGCACGAGCCGCCGCTGAAGTTCGGTGTCGTTGGATGTCGGGGATACCTCTTTCCCAACAAACCCCAGACGGCCAGATAAAAATAACCCACCCCTTGTTTTTAAAATATCCCCGTCACCCACAGATAAATTAACTGCAGACAAAAATCAACATTTCCCCCGAGGAACGCCGATTCTTCACACCGATGAAGCGCAGCATTTTTGTTGTTGTTGTTTTTTTTTTTTCTTTTTTTGGTTCGGTCCTCCAAAGATTCGATATTTTGACTCGGATTCGTGCAGTGTAGTTTTACAGTGATGCCAACTATCTCAAGGTTGGTGACAATTTATGACTATATAGTAATGTGGTCAAACTTGACGAAGCCTTCTGTAATCCTAACTGAGGTTTGGTACAAGTAGAGCCATAAGTCCTGCGTCGACGATTCGACGCAACCCGCATTACGTGTACATTTAATGCTCTCTTATCTTTATTTTCTTTTGTTCTCTCAAGACTGAGAGAGGTTCGGGCTACGTGTAGTGCGGGTTGCGTCGAATCGCCAACGCAGGACTAATGGCTCTGCGTGTACTCACAACCGTAAACTTCGGTATTACTTATGAACCGAAGTTCAAACTTCATATCACCAATAGCAATTTTTGAACCGAGTTCAATGGGAAAATACTTAAATTATAATATGCGATGATTGGTGCAAAAACGAACCTTCTATACATTCTACAATTATATAAATGGGAGAAAAGTCATTTATGCGTATTGCAACTTTACTTGAAAACTTTATTTCCTCGCCATGTCTCATTGATCCGTCCTCTTTAGAAACCCTCATCGATGAACGATAACAGAAAATAACACACCATCGTTCGGCTCCGATTCACAACTAAAATGATTTGACCCTATACTCGAAGCTTAAGAAAAACCGAAGCTCTCAACGCCACAGTCTTTAATAAACTTCTCGTGTTTCTTCTTATTACTACAGTTAGTTTAAGCCCTCCATTTAGTATCGAAAGCATTTCAAACAATTACAATTTCATTTGGAATCAAAATCAGGCGTGGGGAAACCGACCATTATGAGTGGATGGAATCCTAGACATGGTCTATGACATGACGGCGATTTTATCATTTTTGTTTTTGTTTTTGTTTTTTTTTTCTTTAATTTTTTTATTTCGGTCAACAGCTCCAACCCGTTATCGGTATCACATCAAAGCTTTATGGGTTGCTGTGCGGCAGCTTGGCGCATAGAGGTGGGAGAGGGAGAAAGAGAGCGAGAGAGAGAGAGAGAGAGAGAGAGAGAGAGAGAGAGAAAGAGAGAGTGAGAGGCGGAACTTGCGTTCTCAGATTCCAAATTAACGAGGCCTCGAAATACAGGAGCACGCTCTGGCTCTCCGTGTCTCAATTGCATAGCGCACCCAATCCTCTCTCTTCAGAGAAGGATTCTCCTCTCAAAGGGTATACAATATTGTTTTCCTGCTTCACGAATCCATAAGTGCATCCTAATCCATACTCCTCGACCAAAGAAGACTCTTTTCTACTATTCTAGAAACCCCCCCCCCTTCATTTTTCTCAACACCCTCCTCTTCCTTGTACTACCCTCTACCCTTCCGTGCTTTTTATCCCTTTCCTCTCTCGAAGAAGAGAAGACTTCTCCTAAAGAGAGAAAATAAAAGTATTATCTTAGTTTCCTCTGCTTACGTTTTCGTCTCGGGGCTCAAATCTTTATTCTATCCTTTCTTCGAGTTTTCGTTTTTTTTTTTTTTTTTTTTTTTTTTTTTTTTTTTTTTTTTAAATTTTAATAGTAGGAACTAGTATTTTTATACTTTGAGTTGCGCCGCTTTATTCTTAAAGGATTGAAGAAGTAAAACATAGAAAAAAAACTTCTTCAGAAATTTTTAAAGCGAAAGCGGAAGTTTAGGAGGAGGTTGCAGACTTGCAGTGATCTGTTATTTTTTTTTTAATTTAATTTTTTTATTTTTATTTATTATTCGAAAATTGATTAACTAAATTTCGAATCTAAAGTAGCCTTATTTTTAAAAATTGGTGCCGGTGGCTTTGAGACTCGGGCAGAGTAGTGGAAGAATCACTCTGATCTTCATTCAATGAATCTGTAAGTACGGGTGTATTCGACAATTGCACCATACCAGTGGCGTAGCGCGAAATTTGGCAACGTTGTACCGTATCTATTTAAACCCATGTAAAAGGTCGAGGAGTTCACCCGATAGCTCGACCTTGTTCGTAGCTTTCAATGGACGAACTGCAACGTTGCCAAATTGCACGCTACACCTCTTTTGTATACTCTTCATCACAGAGCCACATGGGAAACATGAAGAGTGCAAAGCAAAAATCCTTGATTCTACATAAAACCTTAATTCGTGTGTTAAAAAATGAAAGTAGAGGGGGTGAAAATCATGGGACTACTCCTCATCTGTCCTTATCTAGCAGAAGCATTATAATGGGAGAAGATAGAGAAGGACAGATTCATGGATCCGCCACTAGGAGTCGCAGTCGTCGGACATTCTTTTTTTTCCTGATTGCGTATACAGGGTACTTATATAGCGTAATAATGAAAAACAATTATATTAGGAGGGGTGGTAAAAAAAAATAAAAAAAATAATCGCAATAGTTTTTTTATACATCCATTATATTCATTCTTGATTCTGTTTATCTTATCCTGTGTTACAAGAAATACTCAAGATAAGGCAAAAATAGTAAATAAAAATTAGGGGGGGGAATGGTAATCACACAGCTCTTTTAAATAAAAAAAGCTTTCGGACGTAACCTTGTCACTATATTTCTAAGAGTGTTTTTGAAAAAGCATTAGTTTTTTACCCTCTGGTTTGCAGATCGACGTCTGATTTTTTTCCGTCACTCAATCGTGCGAAACGAATGTTTACTCTGCCATTATTTCTCGTTTCGTCCAGAAAACACCAGAAAAAAAAAAAAAAATTAAATTTCTCACACATTTGCCGAAAATAATGTCCGTGGGACTTTTTCAACGTTCGTATGTCCACCGCGTTCAAATTACAGCGTTCAGCACGCTCATTTACTGTAAACTAGTGGCGGACGAAAGAAAAGGACAAAATAGACGCGAGAGGTAAAAAAAAAAGGAAGAAAAAAGGAAGAAGAAAGGAAGTAAGCACCCATCGAGCAAAATCTAAAAAAGAGGGAAAGACCTGAACTTACCCCATAGAGATTCTTTTTTTTAACATAAGTATAATCATGAATATCTTGTCCCCGTTTTTTAAGGTTTGAAAGGCGAACAATTGGGACTTCTTTTTAGAGTTCGCGTAATGGGGCAAAGAGGAGAAACTTCACCTTCCTCTTTTTTTTCGACTGTCCGCCTCACCTTGCATCTACCCTCTCTAAAACCCTATGGTCTATAGCCCCTCCCTTCCTTCTTCTATGAAATGGTGGAGCACCAAAATTTTTTTTTTCTTTGACAGATTAACACAATCATTTTTTCTTCGGGACCCCGCAAAGAGAAGCTATTTTAACACTTTTTTCTCCTCATAACCATTTTTTTTTATGCGATTGACCAATTTTCCCCTTTTATGTTCACGCGTTAACCAGGCATCTCGAGTGCCCACAATTTCATGGTTTCTCTTTGGTGATTACGTATTGAAAGATCGTGATACTTGATACCTTCACAAAGACTTGAAAAACAAAGATTTTCTGATAAGTTTCTGTCTTTCAGTTTTCTAGCCCGATCGCATCATAGTTGGTTTTTTTCTTCTTTTTTTTTGTGCCCAGTGCTGTCTCTGAGGATTTGTTTCTTTTTTTCTGTTCTTAATAACACTAGAGTTAAGAGGCAGTTATTTATCTCGCATCTACCCACTTAATTAAAACGTGATTAAAAGCAGGGGTTAAAATAATGGAATAAAAAATTGCACGTTGCGACTACAATAAATATGAAAGTAATTATAATCAAATATATGAAACAATACAAGTCTTTATAAAGAATTTGCTTGGCAAAATCTTAACGTATTATGATACAACTGTTTTTGCAATGGATGAGTGCACTGCTGTTGCCAAGAATTTTTGTTTCTCTCTCTATCCCCGCTTGACCACATAAGTTAGAAAAGGACAGAAACAGGGTTGAAGTCACATGACTGTCCCTATCCCTTAACACATGCAATCAAATGGGGAAAAGAGAGAGACAATTTCCTGACTACAGCCAGCTATGGATGAGTGCCCTCGCACGGTAAAATGCCGTTGCCCGAAAAACCTTGTCAGCATTTTTTTTTCTTTTTTTTTTATTATTATTAGGTATTATTATTATTTGTTTTTGTTTCCATTTACTGGCATTTATTCCGTATCAGACCCTCACTTTTATTCAGTATTTCAGAATAATGAAATTTGAAGAGAAAAAAATAGATGCGAGAGAGAGAAAAAAACAGTAGTCTATCAGAAGTGACAATATTTCAGTTTTTACGCTAGTGAAATTAAAATTGCAAGGATTTGAAAAATTGCGCTTGAGCCATGGCCAAAACAGGTCACTTCTTTGTTCTCAACAATTCAAAATTTGCGTGAATGGAAAAATAAACTTCACTGCCAAGAAAATCTCTCAGTCGATCATAAGTTTGTTTTGTGTTGTGATTCAGCCCAACCACACATTTGATGTTATAGTGCTTCAGTCAATCACGAAAAACGCCGTCGCCTGCCATTAAATTTAAGTCATTTTAGAAATGTTTGCAATTGACAGTTCCACGGATTTCACGATAACATCAGACCGTTAATGATATAGCCTACTCTAATGGTTAGCAGCGCAGTAAAGCTGATATTTTTAGAAAAGCCATAGAGTTGTCAAGTCCAATCGTTACTGAAACGACCTATATTATTTACAAAGGCTGTTCAAAAGGTACTAAACTGTTGAACGGTCTCCATGATTTCTGATCTTGCCTCAAATTTTCGACCGGGTAAACCTTTTTTCAGCAAAGGAAACATCCAAAAATCACATGGTGCTAAATCAGGGCTGCACGGTGGGTGACGAATAGTTTTCATACCGTTTTTGGTCATGAATGCCTTGGTGTAGTTAGAAATATGGGGTCTCAAATTGCCGCATTGAATATGGTTTCAGATACAAATACTAATTTCGGCAAGAACAAATTTATGAGAGAAAAAAACCAAGGGGTGTCAACTTTTTTCTCTATTCAAACTGCAGTTACTTTTTTAATTTTCAGCCAAATGAGCTGATCTTGGTCTCAATCGACAGAAAATTCAATTATCTTAAACATGAAATCAAAATCAGGTCTGTGCCTAGCTTAGTTTCAAAGTTACAGCATCAGTCCGGGTACTTTTTGAACAGCCTTTGTAGACAAAACTAACCGAAGGGCGAAGAGTCAGGGTATGAGTTCAGTTATCTGGCACAAACTTTGCCCAGGATAATCTCCACTTTCTGACAAGCCGTTTGCCACACGATAAGAAAGAAATAGAGTATTGCTACAAATGTAAAAACTCTTACTGAGATGAGCACATATATAAGTATTTACTCTATCCCAACATAATATGACCGATGGTCTATCGCAGCTATTTTTCTTTAGAGCCATTACCTTTCCCCTTTGTACTCTGTTTACTCCTTTTTAAAATCCATTCATATTCCCTATTTTCTTTTCTTCCTAGGTTTTCAAGAATAAATACATAAATAATAGATCTTATTTCTTCCACTTTTTTCCGTATACGTCCAAGCGGCGGCTCAGTCTTGCGCGCTTTTTCTCTACAAGAGAACCTGATCGAAAGAAGCCTTTTTCTTTCCCTCTTTCTTTTTTTAACCTGACCTCTTCAGTCAGTTAAAACCCATTCTTTGTCCGCCGAGATTAAAAGCAACGGTGTTTTATGAACAATTTGGCAGTGGGGGTAAGGGGCAGAAAGGGGGGGGGAGAGGCATGCTCGAACAACTGAAAAAAAAAGTAAATGAGAGCGCATATGTGGAGGTAATGCAACCTGAAATAAGATGCTTAGCGTCAAAGACCAGAGCCTCTGAAGCCTGAGGATATTTTACCCTTAAAAAAAAACCAGATGGCCAACAGGAGCCCATCTTGATGTTTTCTTACTCTCCCTCTCTCACTCTCCGTAGCTTCAACCCCCCCCCCCCCCCCCCCCCCTCGGACTCATCGCACCGGGCCGGGCCTTTTATATACCCCCTCTCCGACCCACGGTCAACTTTTGCAACTCTGGGTCATGATCGACCTGAGACACGAACGGAGGGGAAAAAGCCCCGGCCTATAAAACGAAACCTAAGCGGAAGAAGGAGGGATGCATAAAAAAAAGAAAAAACCGAATAAAAAAAGAGAGTAAGGGATGATCGTTTATAAAAAAAAAAATAAAAAAATCCGTCCGACCCTTGGCAGTTCGCGATGGTGTGAGAGTGTGTTTTGTCTACTGTTTTATTTTTCAGGCCAGAGTATTTGTGCGTGGCCCACGGGTTTCAGAAGGGGTGGGGTCCAGGTACATTTTGATGGTCTCGAAGGATGTAGGAAGGAACTCTTGGGGTATCAGAAAAAGGTTGCTCAGATAAGATATCCTCTGAGCGTTCTGATGACAATTTTGGTCAGATCCGATTTTATCCGGGACAGTTTAATGTTGGCATACATCAAAGATACACCTTTTTATCTTCGGTTTTTTTGTTTTTTGTTTTAGTGTTGGAGGATTGGTAAATAAATGTCAAAATATCCTGTCTGGTTTTCAAATTCATATCCTTGCCCTTGACCATTTGCCCTCAGACTGGCGCATCCAGCTATTTATTTTTCTCTCTCTTTTCCCATTAGAGTGCGTGTGTTAGAATAGGATAGATCAGGGCAGTCACGTGATATTCGCCCTATCTTCTTTCCTTTTCTGACACATGCGTTCTTATGGGAAAAGAGAGAGAAAGGCAATTTTTTTGGATCTGCTAGTGTGTCCTCATCTCTCGACCTGCTTCTCTCAGTATTTTTAACACAAGAGAGTATTTTCTTAATCCCTTATAGCTAGAAATTATACCTTTCTCAAGCGAAATAACTTTCAATTCAAAATACAGCGATTTTGTCAGCTTTTCTGTCTAAAACTTTTCAGCACCCTTAGCAGAATTTCATTTGGCATTTTTTTCTTTTCGGATTTTTTTTTTTTTTTCCCCCTTATCAACATGACCGAAAAATGATTGGCGCATGATGATCCATTCTGCATAGAAAGTTTCGTGCCCTAGATACGATTAGCAGGAGAAAAGTGAGAGAGGTAATTTCGAGTAGTTAAATGTAAACTCGGTCCGTTTAACGATGCCACCAACAAATTCTGTAATCTCTGAGTCTCCGATGACAATCGCTTTGGTCGCATGTTGTGTCATGTGCATATAGCCATCTTGTATAGATCTCAACTATCCAATTAATGGGACAATCGGACACTGTCCTAAGGTTTTTGAGGTCTAAAATCCCCCTCATGTTTTGTGTACGTTCAGTGTTGCCAGATTGGGGTGAAAAAGCCGTACGTTTTACATTGATTTAAATGGGGACGATACGGCTTTTTACCCTCGATCTGGCAACACTGTGTACGTTTGCTTTTATTGGTTCTTTATTGTATTTAGCGTTCACTCTTTCATACCTCTTACATATTAAATAATGACTAGGGATACCAATGATGTATATATTTTAACACAGCCACGCCACCACTTCACAAGTTAGCTCTTTTTCTTGAAATTTTTATTTCCTTAAAAACAGACAAATGTTTGGATCGACATTAAATTTTTAGAATGACTCATCAAGATTCAATTTTGAAATCATCTATCAAGAGTTGCGCTTTAGATTTTCTTTATTTTCTCCTCTGAAGAAATGGCAACGTCCAATGTAGGTGTCTTTAGAGTAACAAGTAGTCAGATTGCAGATGCAAAATCTAAACTTTCTGACCTGTCATCTCAACTCCAATGGGCTTTGAAAGCTTGATGTCCTATGTCAGCTTAACCCTATACAGGTAAAGCACTGATTACTGATTAGCTTCACAATCAATTTCAAATAAAATAATAACAGCACAGAATGGTAAAAAATTTACAAAAAAGAAAGTGACTAATCTTAGTCCAAGCGTGGCCAAAACCATCAACCGTAGGGTCGATGGGGGTGAAGGGGAAAAGTTGAAAGAAATTAGAGCCGCGCGCTAAAGTCGGCATTTTATTTGAATGCAGCAGCGTAATGGCGGCATAAATTTATGTAATAAGCAGAAATAAACTATGTGGCGCACAAATTACAGGCTAGGACCGCACGGTTCCTTGAGGTTGGTGTGCTCTGTTCCCTCTCTTTTTCTCTCTCGCACTCTCTGACTCTTTGACCCGCTCTCTCTCCCTCTCTCACTCTCCGGTGATGCTGCTTTGATGCCCAAGCACCCAGGCCAGGCTACTTATTAAAAACTATTAGCAGAGAACATAAATTAGAATGGATGCAACTTGATTGTTTGTTTTTGAAGTCGGTACGGTGCAGCGACAGGTAAGCTGCGGAGGACGGCGAAGCGCAGGCGCAGTGGTGAGAGTGTAAGAGAGAGAGAGAGAGAGAGAGAGAGAGAGAGAGAGAGAGAGAGAGAGAGAGAGAGAGAGAGAGAGAGAGAGAGAGAGAGAGAGAGAGAGAGAGAGAGAGAGAGAGAGAGAGAGAGAGAGAGAGAGAGAGAGAGAGAGAGAGAGAGAGAGAGAGAGAGAGAGAGAGAGAGAGACAGAGAGAGAGAGCAAAGGGCCGGGGACCTCCGCCGCAGCGCCGCCCGTAGACGCGTCGCGTCATCCTTGCGTCGCATCGCGGGTGACTTTAACGCCGCTGCACAAAACGAGTTCACCGGCCTGAAAGCACGTCTTTAACCCCCGGCTCCACCGTTTCGTGCCACAATTGACTTAGTATGACGTCACTCTGAACTCTCTGATTGGCTGTGAATTTGATACGGCGATAATGAATGGGGCCGTCACACCATGGTCCACGTTGTTGCGAACTTTTGCTGAATGCAACGTTGGATATTTTGTGGGGGGGAAAAAAAAAAAAAAAAAAAAAACCCAGCGACAAAAAAATATCGCTAGACTCTCCGAAACGTTTTCACGAACCCTTTTAATAGATGCAGCTTTTAAAAATCGATTATAGATGACAACTTTCTAAAGGATATACCACTCGGACAAGAGTAATATGATTTGTAAGTGTTTTTCCCGGAAGTTCTGCTGTCCTGTTCCGTACATGTACATTGTTCAAGGGTACGCATTTTTGAGTTTATTCTATATAAAAAAAATTGAAAAAAAAAAACTGGATAAGCTCTGAACAGCGTTGCTTTTGGTTCATTATAAGTATCACAATGTTACGGTGATAAACTCATGCAAAGATGCAAAAACTCGTTCGGATTGTGATGCCGTAAATTTTCAATTCAAAACAATGTATTTTGTCCCGAAAAGTTGTACTGTAGGAACTGTGAAACCCGAAATGACATCAAAGGTGTCCTTCAATCCTTGTTTTCTGGTCACCGTATACTTTCATTCGCTTGGGAAAAAAAAGAATAAGAAAAAAACGCATCCAGAATCTTGCAAATGCTCCATCCGGCCCGAAGGACCAATGTTACTGCAGGATAGGTTCAACATCTTCTGTCTCCATCATTGGGCAAGGTAAAAGTTTTTATATCATAATTTGTTCTTTTCTCTTTTTTCCCCATTTGAATGCATGTGTTAAAGAAAGATAGAAGAGGAGGCGAAAATCACTCGAATGCCCCTAATCTACCCTTTTCTAACACACGCGTTCTAATGGGAGAAGAGAGAGAAGTATAGATTTTTGGTAAGACAGGCAACCGCGACGCCCAGGAAGGAAGCTGTGACGACACGAAAAAGGACGCGGAGATAAATTAAACGGAAACTGAAAGGTATATATGCAATGCGCTAAAGATTTACGTTTTTTACTATCCCTCTTCATTTTTCACCGCGGAGTAATGATTAAGCGAAGCACTGATTGACGATTAGCCTCTCCCGACTCCCGTACAACCCGCCGGAGTGATTTTCCTCAGTCGGTTTCGCTGTGTCGTGGCTCAAGACTCAAGGCAGCCCCGAGGGTTGAAGGAGTCCTAGCCTCCGTCGTCCGCGAGGGCCAAGGGACCAAAGGAAGCACCCCAACACCCTTCTCCACCTTCTTCCTCTCAGTCGACAGTCCTAACCCCTCAAGCTCACGCTTCATACACAGACTCGCTGCACAATAAATACCTGAACAGTTTTTTATACTCTCCCCCTCCCTCCCTTCCGCAACACTCGTTTTTTTAAAGAATGGACAATAAGATAATTCATACGTACCTACCCTCGATGTATGTATAAAAAACTCCGTGACCCCATAATACTTTGGGTTAAAAAATCGCAAGGGTCCTTCGCGTACAGTGATTACTGAAGGAGCAACGTTATAAAAAACGACCTTTCTCACGGAGAAGTCTCAGTATAAAAAAAAAACCCTATCAAGCTTCCAACTCACAATCGCTAGGCGAGAGAGAGAGAGAGGGGGAATAGAGTTGAAGGAATGATGAAATTAGGAACATTGTTTGTCAGGGATCTCCTATCAATCGATAGGCCACGGTCGTCATATCTCAAGAGAAAAATCACCGCTCGAGTCGTCTAGAGAGCCTTAAGGGATTTCCATCCCTTAGATTTAGCAACCGCGATCGATGGCCAATGGATAAAAAAGCAGCGAAGGCCCCTTTTTTATTTTCTTTCCCTTCGGCTTTTAGCTAACTCGCTGGATGGATTGGATGGAAGGAATATCCATTAATCCGTACGGCTTCTTGCGTTTCACAAAAGAATGGATCCTCAGTCTAATTAACTGCCCTGCGATCCAGAGAGAGACTGTCCGTGGTCCGTGCGAAATCCGAAATCCGAAACACCGATCGCCTTTATTGCTTCTTTTGATCGCTTTCACATAACACACTTATCGTGCAAAAGTTTCCCACAAAATCAAAATGATTAAGTTTTTTTTCTTTTTCTGTTTTACCGTTATATACCGTCGAGACTCTGATTGATTTAGAAACTGGAGGAGGGAAAAGAAACCACTGGTCATTATAGGATACGGTTTCGTTCGGCGTTTGCTTTGAAACACTGAATGGGTCTCTGATGCAAACTTTTGCAAACAACGGTATGGAGGAAAGATTCTTCCGTAAAATTGCGAGACAATCACACTGAAAGCCCCAGAAAGTCACAAAATTCACTCATAACCTGAATAAAATGCGTTTGACAAAATTCAAAGGTGTACTAGTCGAATGAGCGGGGCACAATGGGGGTAGTGGCGTCGCGTGCAATCTGGCAACGTTGTCACGTTTAGTCCATTAAAACCAATGAAAAAGATCAAAATATTGGAGTGAACAGGGCACTCCCTCGAATCGATATTTTACATGGGATCAAATGGACAAAATGCTGCGTTGCCGGATTGCACGCGACGCCACTGAATTTATGGGGGAGTTCTGGGGGCTGATTCCGCTCTTTTGGGCGAGACGAGGAGAGATAGCGGGAATCGATCAATCCCATTGGTATAAACTGCGCCATACTGTGACATATATTTAAAGTCGGTCGTTGAGTGCACATAGAGTTATTTTGTAGAATCTTTTTACATGATTCTAATCGAGGTTAAATGAATATGATGCCATTCACGGAAAATAATGAGAATACTAACAAAGAACAGATGAATAATATATTGAGATTGACCATCAAGGATAACTAGGCGTAGTACCGTTTAAACGGGTGTATTGGTTTTGTTGACTGTAGAGATTGGTGAATAGATGAACACACCATCCATCGTCAAAGAACTCTGCAGTTTTAAGGACCGTCAAATTGCACAGTTGTTTGACTAACGGAACATCAACCAAACATGCAACGGTTGGCTCACCTGCCGTTTTTGGTGGATTTCAGCTCATCGATGACTTGTTTGACGATCCTAAATTGATCGTGTACAAAGCGCAATTAAGGGATCGGCGATAACCATCAAATTCAACATAATCATCAGCTATGGGTTCAAAAAAGACAAAATGCCACGTTGCCAGATAGCACGTTTCGCCACTTTCTCATTTTGCGTAAGATCATCAGCATTTCTTCCAGATCAACTCAACGTAATTTTTTTGAATTTCCCGCCAAATTTAAAAAACACTGTACCGAGTAGGTAGTAATTTTGGCGTCACGTAGACTTAGGTGACACTGCAGTTTGTCCGTTTAAATCGATTGAACAGGTCAATTTTGAGGTAGTTTAAAATTTATTTTGTTAGATCTTTTCCACAAAAGTTGATTTCGTCTTTAATAGATTGGCTGACTGTATTCATTCCTTTAATTTCAAGAAGTTTAACAGTCTCTGGTGCATCGGCCGTTGAAAACCGGATTCAACTCCTTTTCTGTAACAGAACAAAACCTCCATTTTCTTTTTCGATTATTTCTAAGGAGATAGAGAGAGCCGCCACGAAAAATAAAAGAAAGAGATGCATCATTTAATAGAAAGAAGTTGGTTACTATTAATGGATATAGGATCCCTAAATTACGCAATAGAGCGGTTTTTTTTCTTTCTTTCTTTTAAGACGGGTGAATGAAGAATGGAAAGAAAGAAAGAAAGAAAAAAAAAAGAATTGGCCGTTTCATTGAGGAAGGATTTTAATTTTTCTCCCCCGAAAAATTTTTCACGGCTACCGCAGGCGTCGGCGCTCAATATGACGATACTGCGAGGTAAAGACGGTCCCGGGGGTAGGGGAGGGCGCCCCCTTTCGCGTAGGTGGAAGTGCCAGTACATAAGGTTAAGGGTGAAATTAAGGGTAAAACGTGTTGGAAATTAAAGAAATTCGTCTCGAATCGCCCCGGCCCCAACTGTGGAGAGGGCTCGCTCGGGGCCTTCCGCGCTCCAGGGCCCGCCGGCCGCCGCCCGGCTCCAAGGGAAGAGCCCCGCTGCTAATTAATGTTGCACGTTTAACCGTGACACGGCAAAAACTTTATATTTGAGCCTCCATGTTTCCTGTTCTCAGATTTTTTCTTCTTTTTTTTTCTCTCCTCTATTCCCCCCCTTTTTTTTAAGAAATTGGAACGAAAATACTACGTTCCAAGCCCAACTCCTTCCACGCCGACTGTTCCGGCTTCGACTGCAACACCCCCCACCCCCACCCCTCTTTCCCCATCAACGTATTGGATTGTAGGAGACGTTCATCTTGATCCACCGTGAATAGAATAATCCGTTCGCAGCCTAATCGCCGGAGTGTGGATGCCGCTCAACCGGACGGGTTCCGCCATGCGCGATTTTGAATCTGGACGGCCGTTGAGAGAGGCTTTGGTATTGAAGAAGAGAAAATAATGCGATGAAGTATAAAAATAATCTAAAGTAAATAGTAGATAGCGGTGCAAATAAGCAGCGAGACAAGCTGGGTTTTTACTAAAGTTTGACTGCTGATGTAAAAAGTGATGATCTTAGTTTGAGGGAACCACAAAGCAAATGGCGAAGCCTGCAACAACGAGCTACACCTATATTCCAGCGGCGTATATAGCGTGCGGTTTAGCAACGTTGTATTTTGTCTATTTAAACCCACGTAAAAGGTCGAATTTGAGGGTGTTCACCGAACACCCAATAGTTCGATATTTTCAATGGGTTTAAATGGAGAAAGTTCAACGTTGCCAAATCGCACGCTATGCCACTGAACTATTCATAGAGGGGCTAGTACATGTTATAAGTTCTATTCAAAAAGTGTGGCAGCATGAACGATTTGATTCTGGTTTGTTAATTCGTTTGCCTCACTCTTTGTAACCTTAAATAAATTTTTTTAATTAATTCAGATTTTAAATTAAAGTGCAAGTGTTTTAAAGCTGCTGTATCTGGACACGGAATTCCAATTATACAAACTAACTATCCAAGTGAGAAAATTTAGCTTGTATTTTACAGTTCGTCACTTCCTTCATCGTATGAACCATTCCAAAAGAAAAACCAATATCGATAATTTCTGTGTTCAGAGCCCAGGTAGCCACTTCAAAACACTTTCTCCTTCATTTCAAACTAATTTCTTATGAATAATCTGTCCCAACTTTTAGTCTAAGGTTATAACAAATTAGAGGTAAATAAACTGAGATCGTGTTAACTCCTCATAAAGGGTCGCCATAGTGCCTGCCTTCAGGCATAGGTAGATCCAGCAATCTTGCAACTACGCAGTATTTCTATCTTGAAAGTATGATTAACAATCGATTTGAAGATCATAGCTCCGTATCTAATCGATTATTTCTTGTGCATTTAAATATGCGAAGAATACAGGGTGTATTTGAAAGTATATGTTCCAGAAGACCCCTCTATGGTCATAGACTTGCCATTAATCTGTCAACATCGCATTTTATCCAGTCTAATCCCTGCAAAGGGTCGACTTCAAAAGCGTTCAGCGCAATCTGATGGTTTGAACCTTTTCACAGGTTTAAGTGTACGAAATATGAGTGTTGTCAAATCTCACTTATCGTCTGATGTGTGGACTTGCCATTAATCTGTTATTAACGTCGCATTTTATTCAGTCAAATCCATGCAAAGGGTCGAATTCGAAAGCGTTCAAAGCAATTCGATGGTTCGACCCTTTTCACTGGTTTAAATGGACGAAATATGGGTGTTGCCAAATCACACTTAACGCCTGATTGGCGGACTTGACGTAAGACAGAATGAACAGAGAATCGAACTATCAATGAGAGAACCGAGGCACGCACAGACCACAAATAACGCCAACGAGGAAACGAGTTAGGCAACACGACTAGCAACAAGCGTTGCCACCGGTTTATTCGCTGTAGTACCTAATCAAAGCGCGCGCGTGAAAAGAGAGGATGAGATATTGGTGTGACGGAGGGGTCTGAGTGTGTGTGTGTGTGTGAGAGAGACAGAGAGAGAGAGAGGTAGAGAGAGAAAGAGAAAGAGAGAAAAAGAGAGACAACTCTATTAAAAAGTTCTCCTCCTAAATCAACATCGCCCATCCTATCCTTAAGCTCACCAACCATCATCACGTATAGCTTTATTTACCAAACAATATACTTATCTTATCTTTTATTAACCCAACATTAGTTATTTTTTTTTTTTTTTTTTTACTTTTTACGAGGTTTAAAATTGAAAGAGATGCTAGTTTATGGCTTTTATGACTCGGAGAGATAAGTACGGTACGTTGTTTATGGTCGCTTACCGGCGATGCAATCCTCTACCTCCTCCCCCGCCACACGTAGCTCCCCACCCCGCCACCCAATCGCTTCTTTGTGGCAGTTGATTACGCTGAAGGTAGGTGCCGTATTGGCATTGGCGCGCAGCGAAATTTTGAAACTAGCTTTACGCGGGAATGATGTGTTTGGTAATTGAAAATAAATTGAAATTAACGCTTGTGCACCTACGAGGTTATACAGCACTATAGCGGATCCAAGAAATTTTCCTCCTCTTTCTATTCCCCATTAGAACGCATGTGTTAGAAAAGGATAGAAGAGGGGGGCGAAAATCACGTGACCGCCCCTAATCTGTCCTTTTCTAACACACGCATTCTAATGGGATAAGGGAGGATAAATTCCTGGATCCGCCAGTGGGTTACAACAGTACAGCAACAGCTATGATTGGCCAGTGCAATGTGTTATAGCGACGCACGTACTACTACTAAAGACAAGGAAAGAGGGGGGGAGGGAGGGAAATTCGTCCTCCATCCTGAGGAGTATAAAAGACGTTGCACGTGTTAAAGAGGACGTATTGTTTTGCTCGCCTTTGTCCTAACTTATGAAGAAATAAGGACATAAAATATGAAAGTATGGTGAGCGACGCACTCGATTTAAATCGCCCTCAGCGAAAAAAAACGGCCGTATTCTGGCATGCTCCGTGTCATAGATGTAGCCAGGAATTTCTCTTTCTCTCTCTTTGCCCACTTGAATGCTTGGGTTAGAAGAGGATGTAAATAAGGGCTGTCACGTGACTTCAGTCACTGTTTCTGGAAGTTCGGAGTCGGAGCCACCACGGCTGAAATCGAAATTTGCGTCTCTCGTGGCAGAAAATCATAAAAAATATTCAAAATCGATGGTCCATCGTCCTATAACTAAATGCAGGTAATCTTGCTCAGTCAGAAATTAATGTCAAAGCTATAACACTTTGAATGGAGCTGTTGCGAACTTTTGCTACAGACTTAAAAGTTTAATCGTCAGTTCGGATTTAAAATCCTATGCAAAAATGACGATAAGCTCACCAAAAAACACGACTTTCCAACACAAATGCTTCGAAATGCGAGATCGTATAGTGTTGGTTGTACCACCTTTTTACAGTGAGTTTTCCTATCTCCCTACAAGCTCCATCCTCACGAGGTGTTCTCGCGACAAATAACAAGAAGAAGAAAAATGATACAATAACCATAATATTTTGGTGGCTATCACCGCCATTGCAATATCACGTTTGAAAGCATTTCATGAGTTTGGGAATGGATTTAGTGATTTTTTAATTTGCTTATCGTAATGTTTCCAGAGTTTTACAACCGAAGCCACTTTTAATAAGCCTGTAGCAAAAGTTTGCAACAGCTCTATTATTGCAATGGGAGCTCAGGAGCTGCTCCAGTTTAAAGCTACAATTGCAATAATTCAAACTCTAATCTTTGGAATCCATATCTTACTGAGTCAGAATATCTTAAATCAGTTTTTGAACACTAATCACTGGTTTTGAAGGAATTTTCACTGCCACGAGAGATGGCACTGAACGTGACAACACTGCAATAGGTTCGACGAGATAGTGGGATGTCAAGTGAAACGGAGGGCAGTTGTAAAAAAAAAAAAAAAAAAAAAAAAAAAAAAAAAAAAAAAAAAAACGGGTGGCCCTCCTAATCTAATTCAGAGGTATGAGAAGGAGTGGGGAAGGGTCAGAGGTACAAAGATTGTTGTTTGTAATATCCAAAGTTCTCTGATGAATTAGAATAAAAATATGTTACACTTAATAGTTAATAGGTTACCTAGCATGCAGCAGCATGCAGAGACGGGTCATGCAGGACGAAGGATGGGTCATGTAGGGAAAGGTTGTTGTTGTTGTTTTTTTTTTTTTTTTGAAGCCTGGTTATCAGAGCGATTCTACAGAAGCCGGGGCTCCGGTGACCGACCCACGCATCGCCGATAAACGTTGCCTTCCCTTGTCAAAAGTGGGGCTTTTTAAGCTTGAAATTTATGAGTCCGCGCTTCTTGCTGGGCCGTCATTTATTTTTCAGTTGCCACTGTCACTTCCGCGGACCGAACGATTAGTCACGTGACACTATCACGATCCGATAAACCAATTACAGGGCAGCGTTTTGGGGATTACCCCCCGGCCCCGCCTGGTACTCGAGACGTCTGCTTACTGTGCTCACGTGCTCGGTCCAGCGGAACGGATAATTTTCATTTTGAAATTGAATGCCGGTTCTTATTAATTTCCCTCAGGCAGGCCATTCGTGTATTGCTCTCCTATAATTTTAAGCATAGAAAAACCGATGTTTGACCATCTAAATACAAAAGTAACAAAAAGTAGGTTTATATACATGCATTATAGTTTATCGAAGGAGGATCTACTTGGACTAAAATTTCAATGGGGCAGTTGCAAGGGTCTGAATGGGTCTGTTGCAAACTTTTACTACGGCGCTATAGAGTGTGCAATCTAATGTAAAATCGCCTGAAAAGTCCAATGATGGTATCAGAAAGCAATGAAATGCAACAATAAACTTACAAAATGCGTTTAATGAAATCCAAGGTGGCGGCAAAATATCGAGCAATCTGTATGCATGCACCACGAACATCCAAGGATAGCCAACCTCACAATATCCATCACAACCAATCACAACGTAAATAAACACATAACCTCTACCTGCAGTGAGGTTGTCAAAGTTGGCAATCCTTGGATGATCACGGTGCATACATTCAGATTCCTCGATATTTTGCCGCCATCTTGGATTTCGATAAACGCCTTTTGTGAGTTTAATATTGTATTTATTGACTTTATGATGCCACCAATGGACTTTTCAGGCGATTTTACATTGGAGTAAACACTTTTTATTGCTGTAGCAAAAGTTTGCAACAGACCCATTGTTGTGTTTTTTATGGAGAAAATTAAAGTACTCGATGAGCTGAGAAGAAAGATGCCTTTGGTTTCTAATTAAGTTCCATTGTTCCGGAGATGGGATTTTGGCGCAAAATACATTGTTTTAAATGGGAATTCCGCGTACTGACGTCAGTACGCCCACGATTTTTTACAACTTTACACTTGTGTTAATCCCACGATTTTTTACAACTTTACGCTTGTGTAACTTCAAAACCGGGTTACTTAGGAAAAAACTAAAGTCACCATTGTTCTCAGCTCATCAAGTACTATCATTTTCTTTTTAACAAACACAACATTTCAGACCCTTGCAACTGCCCCATTATAATTTTTGCTTACACAGATATTTTTGAAACTTTTTCTGTGCATATTATTCATACTAATAAAGAAATGGTTCTATAGGGCCAAAATCTATACTTTCAAGTTCAAACCTATAGTCAGGGACGATTGGGCTTTTTTCCGTTTTTATTTACAAAATAATAGTAAAAACACCGGCCAAGGCTATGGATTCGGCGATTTTTTTTTTTTTTTTTTTTTTTTTTAATTTTAATTGTTAACCGTTTACCGTCTCTTTTATTTTCAACAAGAAACCAAAAATTGCGAGATGCAGATCTTGGTGCGAAACAAATATACTCGCGGAAATGATGAATAAAGAGTTAGCAATGGTTCGTGTTATATAAAAACCAATTTTTAAGCATCAAAAATTGATTCAATTTTGATCCAGGAAAGCATTAATGTCATTTAAAAACTTTCAGCTCAGCTTACTCACCTCTCACGGTTCGACCGTCTCGTTGAAAATTAGCCAAATAGATGAAATTAAGCGATCGTTTAAGTGGTCATATGACCATAAGCCAGATACTGCCGTTCTTAATCGTCCGTTGAGTGTTTAATCGATCCATTTAAGCCTGCAGTCGCCTGATAAGAGGCCGTTTTTTTGCAGCATGGGATTAAAGATCATTACTTTGTAAATTTTTACTGGCCCTTCGATGTAAGATTAGAAACACTTAAAATTGTTACAGACTGTAACAAGGTATTTAGCGCTACTTATAAATATGCACACATGGTGGTCACGTTCGAGGTAATTCAACAGGAAAAAAAAAAAAAGATATGATAACTTATCTTAATTAATGAAGGGATTGCACATTATCGTGAATATTTATTGCTTCAAAACTTATTTAAACCAGCTATACTTCGTTAGATCTATTGTTTGGTGCAAGACACTAATTCTCAATACATGATTTACTTTAAAAAGTGCATTTAGTTATGTTCTTTATTTCAGATTCGTTGAGGGCAGTGCGGCAGTGGCGTAGCGTGCAATTTGGCAACGTTGTATTGCGTCCATTTTACCCATTCTAAAGTTCAAATGCGAAAATGTTCACCGAACATCCAGTAGTTCGATCTTTTTCATGGGTTATAATGGACGAACTGCAACGTTGCCGAATTGCATTCTATGCCTCTGGTTGAGAGAATTGTCAGCTGAAATTATATTTTATGTATGTTTCGAATTATTTGGTACATTGTATTTTATTTTATTTTTAATGTCTTAAAATAGTAAAAAAAAAAAAAAAAAAAAAAAAACAAAAAACAAAAAACAAAACAAAAAACAAAATCTGGTAACCAGAACAAACAATTCTGGCATTTGTATCATAGTTCTAGAAAATGTGTTGAGGCACGGCCATGGTTGAGGAAATCCTGGTACTATAACCAGGGTCTAGTATAAACACTATAAACACTATAATTGATTGTTGCAAGTACTAGAATGGTTGGTTTGTCGTTTTGCTTGAGGTATAACATTATCAGTTTTTTTTTTTTTTTTTTTTTTTTTTTTTTTTTTTTAGTGAAGCATCACAAGTGGAATCTGTTGATAGTGCATATAACTGCCCTAAAGATCTACTTCTGGCGGCCGATAAGATTCAGAACATAAGGTTCCTCCTGAGTTCATATCCTGAGGGTAAAATCATATTTATTCTGTGCTATATCTGTTTTTTTCTTCTTTTTTTCCCTCTGTTTTTTTTCGACGGAAGTGGATTGTGGGAGACTGCAATCCCGAGACGGATGAGAAGAGGAGGGAGTGGATTGCAGTTGCAGGGATCAGGTGTGGTGTGGACCTCGAAGCTCGAAATAACGGGTCTTCCTGTTTGATGAAGGGGCTTGCATTGTGAAAAAAATCCGCACCGGGGCCATCGAGGGATCCGGGACCGCGAGGACGGAGGGCCTCCTCTCAGGACCTTGGGACCTCAATCTCAGACACCGACGCAACCTGGCCAAATGTGCAACGCCTCGCGCCTCAGCCAGCCCCCCGGCAAGGTTGAGGATATCAGGGATATTTCCGAAAATGAAAAGACAAAATATCAAATTTCACGGCTTTCTACCGAGATTTTTCACTATGATCTTTGATGAGCGTTGATCGACGCTTGATTGTCTCCTCCAGAATCGTATCTATGAATCTTTCTCTCTCTCTCTCTATTTCTCTATTTCTCTATTTCTCCCTCTCTCTCTTTCTCTCTCTCTCTCTCTCTCTCTCTCTCTCTCTCTCTCTCTCTCTCTCTCTCACTCTCTTTCTTACTCCCTCTATCTTTCTTCCTTTTTCTCTCTTCCTCCCTCCCCCCTCTCTCACTCCCCCCTCTCTCTCTCTTTTCCCCAATTGAAATAGATGTGTTAGAAAAGGATGGTAGAATGGGCTGTCACGTGACTTCAGTCACTATACCTGTCCTTTTATAAGGGGCTTGCGTTCAAATAGGCCAAACGGAAAGACAATTTTTCGACATTGCTCTAATCGCTCCCTTCTTCTTACTTCCCAGGACATTGGCAAATAAGTAATGATGGTAGAGGAGCGGCTATTCTTCTTGAGGAGGAAATTTTACCTCCCAAATCCGCTCGAGGGGGGGGAGAATGGATAGGAAGTGGTGGGAGTTCATTCAATTTATCTTTAGTTTTCAGTCTTGTTCACTTTTTGGACTTGCACCGTAAAAAAAAAATAAAAATAAAAAAATAAAAAAGATAAAGAGTATAAAAAATTAGGTTTGTATGTTTGAAAGAAGAGAGGACATATTTTATTTACTCGTGTTCGAGAGGGGGAAAAAAACTGTCTCCAAAATGAGAATAATGTGATATATTTTGATTATTGAGTTGTAAGCATCAATCAAGGTGCGGTTAGTGATTGGCCAAAAATACCAATATTTTGTACTTCTTCTGATAGGAAATCTTGGAATATTTTGGCTTTACATGGCAGTAATGAGGCAGGTGTGAATAAGTAAGAAGTGAGAGGTGCCAGGCAGTGCCTACGAAGTGCGACTCCGTTTTTCGCTTTGAATAATATTCAATCGACGCCAAAATAAATTATCATTATCAAAAGTTTCCTTCGTTGATCTTTTTGCCAATTTTGAACCAGATTGAACCTTCCGATTGTTTAAAAATCCCGCGTGTTGCCACCTATGAGTACTCAAAAAAAAAAAAAAAAAAAAAAAAAAAAAAAAAAAAAAAAACACCTTAAAATTCTAATTTACTATTCAAAAAATTTTGCGGAAGAATTTTTTCTTTTGGCAGTGATAGTACACAATCTATTTTACCCACACCAAGGAAGTACCCAAAACATTAATACCAGGATCGAGGCAAAATCAACCGAGGAAGGGGACAAAAATCCACTTTTTGCCGTATCTGACACTTTCAAGACATTAATTACCTTTCCCCCACAATTTTGAGGTTTTTTAAGGGACTTCCCCAGCCCCAGCCTCCCCGGTAACTAAGACCTAATATGCAATTTAATTGAGCTACATTTCCTCGTAAGTCATGACTCATGTTCGAGTCAATTTTGTTAACATTTATAAGACTCGATGTAAAAATACCGTTCCTTGTATGGGACACGGTGAGCGAAAAGATCAAGAATTTTTACTGAATCAATTAATAGACTATCGGAGTTAATAGAATAGATTATCGCTTTCCTCGCTGGTTTTCACACCTGTTTTGACGTTCATTCATAGTCTGTCCACAACTGATTGTGAGTTCCAAAAAAATAAATAAATTGTTCTGCTCCGAGCGTGATGTTTCGCGTAAACAATCCTCTGCATACATCAACATGGAAAAAAAAAGATTAGTGAAAATAACCATACGGATACCTGATTTTGGCACCTGCTAGATGTTATGGTAAACTTGACCAGAAGTATGGTACATTTACCGATACTTTGAGTAAATTTGACGTGCAATCAGGTAACATCACCTAGTACCTTGTCAAAACATAGTATACTTCTGGTTAACATTACCATGACATCTAGCAGGTGCCAATATCAGGTATCCGGATGGTTATTTTCACCGTAGTTTTTTTTCCGTGAAGAAAAAGGAAAAAAAGAAGAAACATAGATAAAAAGAAAATAAGAAAAATAGGGGAAAAAGAAAAATAAGGAAAAAAGAAAAAGAAAAAAACTTAAAGGAGCATTGAATGCGAGGGAAGCTCATCGGAGGTCTGTCTGGCTCTGCAACGAAGCTCTGCGCGTACTATAACGTTCTTGTGATCACGCGGCGCGCGGTCGCGGTGGCCCGGCCCACAGTCAGTCCGGTCAACTTTCTGTGCCCCGAGATGCGCGACCTCTGATTACGGCTCCTTAACGAGTCTTAATGCCGATTACAATTAAGTCGTAACCCCGCCGCCGACTGTCGCGACCACTACTGTCAGGATGCAAAAGTGTGTGAGTGCGAGAGAGAGAGAGAGAGAGAGAGAGAGAGAGAGAGAGAGAGAGAGAGAGAGAGAGAGAACGAGAGGTCCTGGTTACTTTGTAATCAACCGACGGTTGAGAGGAGGTGGGGGAGGAGAAGGAGACGGAGGAGGATGAACGGCTACAGAGTATCGAGGATATACTTTGTGAAGCGCGGATACACTGAATAGCGTACACGAAAGCATAACGCACTTACATTCAACTTCATTAATTCACCGGCCGAACGCGACGCGCGCTACGGGTCGATCCTGATTTCTTTTTTTTTTGCAAGATTGTCTTTGGGTCAGCTCCTGTCACTGTCCCTATCTCTCCATTAATGTGGTCCTATTAACGCATTATGCTCACTTCCATTTACTTTAGTTCATAAGCTGATACAGGAATTTGTCTTTCTCTCTCTCTTCTCATTTGAACGCAAGCGTTAGATAAGGACGAAGTTAGGGGAAGGAAGACAGATTTCTGCATCCACCCATGGAGAAGTTTAAATGTAAATAAATCATGTACAGAAAAAGTAGACAAAATAACCACTTTGGTAGCGCTGACAAATCCTTTAGTAGATAAATGACCCAGAAAAGTTGAGTCAACCAAATCTTTGGTTCACCTTGCAAAATATCTCTAGTTAGGCGTCCAAAACCTTTGGCTAGCTCTATTTTAGTCTTTGGCTGCATCAATTTTTGAAACAAAAGGTTTTGTCAGCGCTACCAAATCGTTTTTTTCTGTTTTTGCTCTTTCCGTTCGTCAATCCTTTTATTCAGTTTTTCTTGTAGTGCGATGTCTCTTGCTCACGGTCATGTAGATCAGTTTCATTCACAACCAAAATTTGCCAAAAAATTATTGATTATTTTATACAGCAAAAAAACTCACACTCTGTATCAAAGGATCCTAGGATTAAGATTACTGAATAACGTTAAAGAAAATAAAGCGTGTGATTAAAACTGGAAGTATTACCATTATAATATACACACATTAAAAAAATCATCACATTAAATCACATTATAATCAATATCGTCCTTACTATCATTATCGTCACATCAAATTTGTTCCTTCACATTTACAATCGGTAATACTCGTACTACTAACGAGTATGTTGACATCTCGATAAATCAATGTCGGAATGCTGTACCATGTCCGTGATCGTGAAAAGATTTGTTCATCAATATTTCCTACTGGAATACCTTTACCTAATACGCTACGGCCCGAGACTCATGCAAATTCAGACGTGCCACCTTTAAATCAATTTGTCGTTTGCCGGTAACCTTCCCACCTGCCGACCATAACATAAAATAATTGACTTTGAAATTGACAAATTTGACGGTCTATCTTTTTGCTTGGTGCCAGAGATCTCTTTCGATTTGTCGCATCGGACTTACGATTTGATTTTGTATTAAAACTCATCGGATTGACAGATGTAGGAATTATTTTGTCTCTCTCCTCATTTTAAACTCATGTGTAAGTAAAGGATAGAAGAGGGGGGCCATCACGTGACTTTGGCTTCTGTCTCCGTCCTTTTCTAATGTTCGTATTCAAATGGGAGGAGAGACAGAGAAAGAAACATTTTTGTATCCGCCTGTGATTATCGCCGGCACGAATAAATACACGCACTTTTTCCGAAAATATCGTTCATGAACAGCGTCCACTCATCCAGTTCCGGCAGGTATATGAACAACAGATGGGGCTCTTATGCTAACTTTTGCTAAATGAAATTGAATGGTTACTTCTTGAGTAAAATTAAAATCATGATGAGCACATTAAAAAAAAAAAAAAATAATAATAAATAAATAAATAAAAAAAAATAAAAAAAAATAAGAAATTCTATCACAGATCAAAATGACTTTAAAGTTTAAGGTGCAATGGAGGCGCTACGCAGGGTCGCAGATACAATTAAGATTCCTGTCTAATTTGAGGCTTTTCTCAGTGTGTTCCTTTAGATAGACAGTAATCCTTCATGACACCTGGACAGATGGCGAAACTATGCAGGTCTCCTAGGAGATTCCTATCTAATTTTTCTCTATCTCTCTATATGTAAACAAACAGAGGAAAGTGTCAGATTGGATAGGTATATCTCATAGTACCTGCGTAGCTTCGCCCTTACGCATTAAACTTAAAAGTCATTTTGAGAGTCCATGCATGAGTGAATTTCGTGATTGATTAGTTTACTCATTGTCATTTTTGAAGGTTGCGCAAGAACCAACTATCGCATGTAGCAGAAGTTAGACTGACCCATTCTACTCAATTTGCTTTCTCTACTCGATGATATTAGCACAAATGGGGCTATTGCACACTTTTGCTATAAGCGATTTAATAGTCAAATATGGCGTAAAAAGCTCAAAAAATAACGATGGCGGCACTAAAAACTTCCAAAATTCACTCCTAAACTCAATAAACGCAGTTATTTGCGCGAGCGTAATGGTGGCCGAAGGCACTAACAATGGGAGATTCCTATCTTCATTTCGTCACTCTTTCTATGCTGACAAGGATGATTCACAGAGTAATTAGTCATCAGAGTGATGATCCTCATCCGATGAATGGTACCGCAACACCAAGTGACACCGGTGTCAAATGAAAGTAGTCTCTTATTGGTCACTTCTTGATGGAGTTTCAGAATTTTTAGATGGGAATCTCCCATTGTTAGTGCCTTCGGCCACCATTACGCTCCCGCAAATAACTGCGTTTATTGAGTTTAGGAGTGGATTTTGGAAGTTTTTAGTGCCGCCATTGTTATTTGTTGAGGTTTTTACGCCATATCCGACTATTAAATCGCTTATAACAAAAGTGTGCAATAGCCCCATTGCAACGATCAGAATTAATTATATTTTCTAGTCAGCCGTCTTGAGAAGTTAAAACTATCCCCCCTCAAAGCAATGCGAAGGACAGAGACAAAGATGTGACCGCCATCTCGTAAAGTCATCAGAATAGACCGAAAACATTTTTCTATTGTATCTTATGGGATTTTCCACTCTGACTGTATTATTCTGTGATATTAGTGTCCTGGTTTCGGTGGTATAAATAGCGGAATGGTGTCTGCTCAGTGGCGGCTCGTGCAATATGGCAACAATATCATCCCTCCATTTGATTGTATATAAAACAATCGATTCGAAAGTGAAGCAGCGCTTCACCAGCAATCGAGTGTCAAACATAGATTCAAATGGAGCGAAGACATTGTTGCCAGATGGCACGAGCCACCACTGTGTCTGCTATATCTCCACTCGATTGGCTATTGAAAGCTCGATCGTGTACAATCAGCATCCTGGTTCCTGGTCCAGTATGGTGTAAGAAAGAAGAAAATAATGAAAATTAAAAAAAAAAAAAAAAAAAAAAATCAATGGTGTGATGATTTGTTTAAATGGAGAGTCGGTCTGAGGTTTGGGAATTGGAAGTAAGCGGAACAAGAAAAGGAGAGAGGAGGGGTGGGGAGGGGGGTTTGGAAGATACAAGAGCGAAGGGGGGAGGAAAATGAAGATGAAGATGTTTACAGCTGCACTGATCTGTCGCCACTTGGGTCCCTCCGACTCATCTCCTCCTCAGCTATTTCCGATTCCCGCGCGTCCGTCTAATAAGTTCGTCCACGTCCGCTTGCTGTGAACAGAGTCAAACGCGTCCAAGTCCACCGCTGCTACGCTGCGGCCAGTCGCGCGCCGCGCTGCAGTTCGCGGAGATGCATCCAGCTTATTCATTAAAACTTAACAAAATTAGTTAACTCCTTCCATGCCCCGCCTCACACAATTTCAGTTTTTTATTCACAATGTTTGTATCTACTTCAAATTTTTAATATCTGACAAATCATGTTTCCTCGAGCGCCTTCAATTTCCTGCGTATGCAAAATCAACACTGATGTGCAGCATTATTTAAAATCATCAATATATAAATCGAGTGATTATTGATTTGTTTTCATAACCATGGTATCGGCTTCAAATTGTTTAAATCTGAAAAATAACGTTTCCTCTAGCGCCTTCAATTTCTTGTGCATGCAAAATCAGCACTGTGGTGTAGCAATATTTAACTACCCACCATTTTGTATCGAGTGAATATGGATTTGTTCTCATAACTTGGTTGGAAAAGGCTTTAAGTTCCTTTTAGCTTTTCTTCTAATTTCTTTCCTTTTATTCTCATTCATTACAACTGAACAAAATGTATTAACCCTTATTTCCATACCACGCTCAAGTATATTCGTTTCTGGAACTAGATTCGCCTCACACAATTTCAGTTTTTCATTCACAATAATTATTGCGGCTCCAAATAGTTGAAATCTGAAAAATAGTATTTCTAAGAGCGCCTTCAGTTTCTTGTGTATGCAGAAGCAGCACCGCTGTGTAGCAATATTTAACTACCCACTAATTTGTTGCGAGTGAATATTGATTTGTCTCCATAACCTGGCTGTAAATTTCTTATGCTTTTAAATTATTTTCTCTAATCCTTTTTTTTTTCTCTTTGGGGCAGGTGTTGCTGAAGTCGAAGTGTTTTCAAGTCATTTTTCTACTGGCTAAATCACTTAAAAAACAATCAGTTGAAGCAAGTATACAGAATTCAATGAAAGTGAGTTATAGTTTTCTATCCACACGGGTCGCGTGAAAGGCAACATCGCCTGTCATCCATTTAAATCAGTGAAAAAGGTCGAACTTCTGGGGGCCCATGCACGATTGCATATATTGCACTACCTCGAATTGAGGCTTCGAATCTTGCTTGGGTTTAAATGGACTAATTCCAGCGTTGTTAAACTGTCCGCGACGCTACTACCGATTTAAGTCAAATTGTAAAAAAAAAAGAAAACCATAGTATTGGTAGAGTTCGTTCCAGGAGTGTAGTCGCAGCTCACAGATAACCTTTAGCAAATTTTCAATTTTTATTTCTTCGTATCAAAATCAAATCAGCCGGCTACTTTATACCCGTTTGATTTTAAAGCGTTTTTTAATGAAAATCCAACGCTCGAATTCATTTTCAATCATATGTACTGTGTAATGTGAGAAATAAGGTTTGGAAATTCCCAAGTATATCGGTCTAGGTCCGTCAACACTTCTGAAACAAACTCTAATAATTACTTATAAAATTGCTTAGGTCGATATTTATTTTGATAGTACTCAAACTTCGACTGCAAGTCAACGAACATCAATCGCAGTGTCGTAGCATGAAATTCGGCAACGTTGCAGTTCGTCCAATTTAAACTCATGAAAAATATCGAACTGTCGGGTGTTCAGCGACCACTTTCGTACTCAACCTTTTACATGGACTTATTTTAACGTTGCCAAATTGCAGGCTACACTTCTGGCGTCAAGAAAGTTTTAGAGCCTTCTAGGCACTTCATTAGGATTAAGGTGCTTTTATAAACCCATAGAGGAGGGGGAAGATGGGGAGGGAGGGGGGAGGAGGGGTGGAAAGAAAAAGGTGTTTGATATATAAGTTGCGTATAGAAGGGGAGGGGGAGGATGAGCATTAACGTGGCTAGCCAAAGGGAGGGTGAAGATGTTTTGGGCTCATCATGAGCCGCAGCGGCCAAGGCACAAAGATAGCGGAGGAATTTAATTAGCAATGACAAAGAGACTCTCTCGCACAGAAGTTTAATAAGCATGAACCTTTGAGGGAATAAGTTGGCTTTTAAAATGGACGCTCGGGTTTAAACTTAATTTAAACTTCATTCGCACGGTCAAAACTTTTATAATAAAAAGAGGCTTTTGGTGAGCGGAGAGCCTACGTACGCTCCCAACTAACTTTTCTTATCAAAATTTTAAAGTTGGAGCAAGGCTATTGTGAATAAATTATTAATGACAATTTCTTCAAGCGAGGCGAGTTCGGGCAAAAGTGCGGGCTCTGGGCTTGCTTTCCGTCTCTTTTTACACTTCTTAATATACTTCTTATTTCGCCTCTTCTGATATTCTTCGACAGTAGTTTTCATTCTTCTGATTTTCACCTTCGATCTTTTCCTCTTGTTCTCTTTCTTGCACTTTCATTTTTCACTTTCGATATTTTGTCTTTTTCTTCCATCTCTCCTGCAACTTCACCCTCTTCTCTCCCGACTCATTTTGCTACTTTTTATCTTTTTCTTTTCATTTTTCAAAATTGTTTAGCGTCTATTTCTTTTCCCTTCTCTCGTTTCCGCGTTCCTCTTACTTTGTTCCATTTTCTACATGTCTTTCCCATGACTTCGTTTTCTCATTTGTTTGCTTTTTCTTCTTTTTTCTTCTTTTTTCCTCTCTCTCAGTTTTCTCATTTTTCCCTTTTTCTCCATTTACACCATTCACTAATTTTTCACTTTCGTCTTTTTTCCTGTTTTTACCCTTTTTTTTTCTTTACTCTCTTTTTCTTTTTTCTTTTTTCTCTTTACTCTATTTTTCTCTTTACTTTATTTTTTTATTTACTGTGTTTTTTATGTTTCCTCTCTTCTTTTCCTTTTTTTTTTTTTTTTCTCTCATTTTTTTTTTCACCTTCTCCTTTTTTGTGGTGGCTTCATTAGCCAAACTGCAAGCTCCCGCTCACAGCTGAGGCCATTTCCGCAAAAAAGGGTCCATAAAACAACGGGTACGCTCTTCAGACAAAAGTCTCTTTTCTATCACAATGGTGATTTCTTAGTAAGAGCACACCTGTTGTTTTATGGGCCCTTTTCCTGGGAACGGACTCATCTAAGAAATAAGTTGCATAATTTGCTGATCAGCAGATCAGGTCAATCTTGAGTTATCAGGCTGCTTCGGACCAAAAACGTAAATCCATAAAATTCCAGGGGGGGGGGCAAAATTATCCAAAGGTAGCGCTACTTTTGCCCATCATTCCACTTTTCGACACCTCCAGGCAGTTAACTGCCAGTGTTGCCAGATCGAGGGTAAAAAGCCGTATCGTCCCCATTTAAATCAATGCAAAACATACGGATTTTTCACCCGAATCTGGCAACACTGTTAACTGCCTATTACTTTCTATAATTTTTTCCTTTTCCTTTTTCTTTCAAAGGAAACGGAAGAGGGGTAAGTGACCCCCCCCCCCTTTAACCCCTTAAGGACCAAGCCCGAGTATACTCGTTCTTCTTCTCAAGTCTATTTCAGTCTTCATTCCGGATAAACGCAATAGGGCTGTTGAGTCGAATTTTTTTAATTCAAATTATGAAAGAAGAGGAAAAATTAAGGACCCCATATTTTTTCTTTTTTTCATTTGGACGCGGGAACACCGAAAAAAATGGGTTCAAAGTGCCGAAAAATTGATAAGATTTAAAACGGCCTGTGGCGGGAAACATCGGTTAGCGAGTCACAGCTACGTCATTTCTTCGGTTTGCTCAGCGGAGGTACCCATCCCTATTCTATCGGCCGGACGGCAGCGTGGCAGGCCTATTGAATCCTACGGCAGCCGCCGGTGGCTCCGATCAAGCCGCCTTCTCACGCCATTTTCTCGAAAACCGTAAGTCTCAGTAACAAACCAATCTAATTAATCGAAAGAGCACAAAATTATCAATTGGCATGGAGCGGTAGTTTTTTTCTCAGACTTACCTAAGAGACGGATGGACCGAAAAACAGATAACAATTTAAGGTTAGAGAACGAAACTTCCGACAGTCCTTTTCTGTAAATCACTGTCTATCCAATTGACAAAGCGACGCTCAAAAATTGAATGAAACATATATATCTGAAATTTTACGCTCTTTAAGTTTGTTCTTTAGTGTTTTTCTCTCAAAATGGACGGTAAACAAGGGAAATTGAAAAGTTCTGCGAAAATGTCGGATTTTCAAGGATATTCCGGAAATCGAAATTTTGGAGATCGGCTCGTTATCTGACTCATGGAAGAACCAAAAATAATATAAGTGTAACCAATCGAATGGAAATTTCTAATCTTTCTCTTTGGTTTCGATCATTTTCATGTAAGACGCACCGAAACCACGGAAAATGCAAAAAATCAGCAGCAACTTGGACGATCTTGATGGTGAGAGTGTCATTTAAACCCAGAACTCGACGCAGTTTTTCACCAATATTTTGGTACCGATGCGTCTTACACGAAAAATTCTGGTTATCAAAGAGGAAGATTAGAGAATTTCCATTCGATTGGTTACACTTATATTATTTTTTGTTCTTCCATGAGTCAGATAACGAGCCAATCTCAAAAATTTCGATTTCCGGAATATCGCTGAAAATCCGACGTTTTCGTAGAATTTTTCAATTTTCCTCGTTTACCGTCCATTTTGAGAGAAGAACACTAAAGGACAAATTTATAGAGCGTAAAATTTCCAATTCTTGTGTTTCATTCGATTTTTTGAGCTCTGCTATGTCAACTGGGGGACAGAGATTTACAGAAGAGGATTATCGGAAGTTTCGTTTTATAATCTTAATTTTCATGTGATTTTCTCTTTACTCGTCTCGTAGGTAAGTCTGAAAAAAAACCACTAAACCATCCCAATTGATAATTTCATGTTCTTTCGATCAAATAAGTCAGTTCTTTGCTGAGACTTACGGTTTTCGAGAAAAGGGCGTGAGAAGACGGCTTGATCGGGGCAACTGGCGGCCTCCCCTCAACTGCCGCATGATCAATGGGATCCGCATGCGGTCTCGCTGTGCTGAAAGCAAGACGCTGAGCCCCTCAACTGAGAACCGGAGCATTGACGTCAAAAGGCACCCACAATGCACCGCGCAGCCAGTTTCCCGCCAAAAATCCGTTTTTTGAGGATCCAATTTTCAACTTCAATTTTCTCAGGAACGGCACAACGTAGAAAAAAACTGAAGCCATCTTCGTTCTTCCCGCGTTTAGGACTATAAGATCAAATGGAAAAATCACGAATCCCCGACTCACTCAACAGCCCTATTATCGATGAAAACACTTAAAGGATAGGTTTCTTCGAGCGCCTTCAATGTGTCGTATAGGCAATTCCAACTCCCTCAAGTACGAACAGTTATCTACCTACCATACATAAACGGAGGAGTGACGTTCTTTTGAATTAACCTGGCCCTTAAAGGGTTGAGTTGCTTAAAAATGGATAGTTTTCTACTGAGAGACTTCAGCAAAGTAAAGCTGCCTCATCGACGACGCCACACTGACCTATGCAATGGTAACGCGTAGCGACTGAGCAAGGGGGACATCGGGGTCGGTTCTGCAGGTCGCGTTTTACAAAGAGGACTTACAAACCAGACGGCCCGACCGACCCGACTCACACGTTCTATGTTTAAAAGGTAACGACCCGGGAGTTAACTTTGCGATGAGATGGCATCGGTTTTACTTTGCTTGTATCGCCAAGACAACTTGGTTTTCCTCTACATAAGAAAAAAAAAAAAAAAAAAAAAAAAAAAAAAAAAAAAAAAAAATGCAAACTGCTTCGATATTTGTTAACGACGAGCAATTGGTGCGCGGACATGTTCCTTGTCTTAGCGTACTCTCCCCCTCTCCCTCTACTCCTCTTCTTTCACCTCCCCCCTCTCATCTCCCCCTCCCTCCTCGTTCTTCGAGATGGTAGCGAGCCCCAATAAAATCGGGTGACCGAACAATTTGCACGAAGTGACCGGAATAAAATCTTTATGCGCTCACAATCCAGCTGTATTGAACATGATTGGCACATGTTGCCAGATTTTGATTGCAATCTGACTCTCTTTAGGCAAAGCAGAAGTTTTGAGTGATGAAATCTTGACTGAAAGGAAAAAGGTTTTTTTCTACCAAACATCAGAGATTCAGAGCAGCTGGTGCTATGTTGGCCGTTTTTCACCAACGGTACAAGAACTACACGATTAAGCTTCAAACAGGTTTTTTTTTTTTTTTGTTTTTTTTTTTATTTTATATATATATATATATATATATATATATATATATATATATATATATATATATATATATATATATATTATATATATATATATATATATATATATATATATATATATATATATATATATATTATTATATGGTACTTTTGGTAAAGTACGGACCAGTTTGGGTTACTATGGATATCGCACCACATATCATTTAAACTTGTTTTTTTGTGATGCTGGGTACATCAGATGTAAGTTCCAGAACTGCCGCTTTGTGTAACTTAAATTACTTTTTTTTTCAATTCGCTGATGACTCTACCGGTTGACCACAGTTTGTGTGTGACTGTTGTATGCAAGGAAACACTCTGATTTGACAAATTGTCTCAATCGGTGGAGTCTTCATTACTGACTTTAAAAGATGTACGATTGTTTGATAGTTTGACGGTGATTCCAGTCTACCCATTGCAAAGGGTAGACAAGAAAGGTAGACAAGAACAGGGAAATACTAAACAAGATATATTTTTCGTTTTATTTTTGTATTTATTTATTTTATTTTTTTTTTAAAGAAAAATGTAGCGCTAAATATGAAATAGTAAGTAGTATTTTGATAAATAATGGTTTGGTAACATTCAGAAGTATGTTATAGGATGTACTGACGTATCACTTGAAAAACTTAAAGAAAAAAAAAAAAAAAAAAAAAAAAAAAAAAAAAAAAACGAAGAAAAACCTTTATATAGGAATTTTATTCTTTGAATCTCATTGGTCAATTACGCTGGTCAAATACTTACATTATAAGAGCCAGTGTCGCCAGGTTTGTGGAGCTTTAGGCCGTATTTTTCCCATAACCTCCTGAGACTCAGGGGCAAACCGTCTTGCCAATAAATTCCATAGTAGAAGCGGCCTGATGGCGAACTGTCTTCCCCAAGTTGTTTTCAACTCTATGGCCGCTAGAGCGCTTCACTAATCGTGAGTTCAACCAAATCTGAAAAAAACAGCAATCTTATCACGGGTTGCTAGCACTGTAAAAATCCTGAAATCTCCTGGTCTCATTAGGATAAGAAACAATGTAAAATATACGGGGTTTAACCTGAAAACCGGCAACACCGTTAGGTTTCACAAAGTTTGAAGGATTTGAACTTGTTCATGCGAACATTCGAGGGAATTTTCTGCACAATCCGACAACGTTGAGTCCGCGCGCGAAAAGTGCTTTTATTTAATTATCGGTGACCCACGGGAACCCTCAACTGCTGATAGGAGGAAAGGGTGTAACCGGTTTCTAATGAAAGTTTCCCGTTCATATGACGAATGTGAGAAGACAATTAGCAGCGAAGCTGATGAAAGGACAGTAAATTGAAACAACATTCGACACCCCCTCCTCGCCTCTCCTCTCCTCTCCGCACCACCCTCCCCCCTCCCCTCCCCCTCCCCTCCCCCCTCCCCTCCCCTCTCCCCCGCCCCTCCCCCTTCCCCCTCCCCACCCCCACCTACGACGCCTTGCCCCTTCCACCCGCTCAACTCTGATGTCCGTTGCCGCCCAATAGTATTAAAACGTAAATTAACAATTTAACGTACATCACCATCTCCTGTATCTCCTGTGTCTAGGAACTCCGCGAGTAGGTACAAACTACAGAGACTGGGTCCATACGCACTGAAACGCGCCGCACTGCAGTCGCCTCATAGTGAGTTAAAACATTGCATTATCTGGACAAACGAAAATCGAGTGCATGAACTCTTAATAATTATTAACAATATAAGTAAGCATGTATGTAAAACTGTGTTAAATAATCGATTCGAAAGTGAAGCAGCACTTCACCAGCATTCGATTATTTGACATTAAGTATAATGGAGGGAAAGCATTGTTGCCAAATTGCACGAGCCGCCACTGCAGTAATTTAGCAATCATTCTTTCCAAATTAACGTGTGAGAAACAATAATCGATTCTTGAGAGGGTCATGACCCTTTTACTAATCAATTGTTTTTCATAAATTAAAATGGGAAGAATCGATCGTTGCCAGATTTCTGGATCCGCCTCTGATAGAAACAGACAAGTGTTTCGTGGCAAAAAAAAAAAATAAAAAATAAAAATAAAAAAAAAAAAAAAAAAATCACCAATTTATTTTATGAAGCAAATTAAATCGACGCAGAGAGAAAGAAAAATACTAAATTGGTGAAATATCGGAATTGCTAATTTTACAAAAACCTGTTTGTAAAATCAGTAGTTCCACCATTTTTGGCTAATTTAACATTTTACTTATTATCGGTGTATGTGCATCGATCAACATTAGGTGACTGTTGGCTGTTGTTGGAATCAAGTTCATGCAAGAAAGGTTTTCAGTAAAAAAATTCAAAAAAACTTTTCCCGTCCGGAAAAATCAATGAGTTGACTCACTGTGCGTCAGCCCGCAGTACAGGCAGAGGTGGAAAATTTATCGTTGAAAGTAAATTAAAACAAGCCTAGATTTTAGCCGAGCTTGTTTCTTGCTGAAATTGAGGCGTTTGGTGCAACAAGGACAGTTCTACCGTTTCAAAATACATCGGAGGGGTGTTGTTGCTGCATTCAATGCCTCAATTGTACTTATACAGTGCCAATGAGTTACCTTACCACCATACATGGGGGCAGGCAGTGCGTACATCGTGCAAGCTCCTGCCGTGAGAGCAATGGGCATCGTAATATAAACGCGTGCCTGCCCAACCCTGATTGACCTCAAAGTGTGACTTGCATGAGTTGGACGTAAAGGTCTAAAGGAGTATTTAAAACTGAATTTTACTCTGACATTATGATATTGACTTTTCACGCCAAACTTTTCTGTATAGGCGTAGAACTTATGATATAAACGCAGGCTGTCCGCTTGCCACCTCTGGCTGGTAGAAGTGATCCATATTTTTTTTAAAACAGCAAAATTTGAGGAGTTCCACCCGCAACGGAAAGTAACCTCAGGCCCTCAGAAACCATGTTCCAACTATCCTCATAACCTCAACAAATTTTAAGGGCGCCCTCGTGATTTTTTGATGTTCTAGGGGTAATTGGGACGTAATTCCTCTGAGGCCTTGAGGTTCTATTGCAGGGACCACTTGAAATGTTCATTGTGCATGGTTACAGGGGAATCACCAATATTTCCAAGAGCTTAAAGAAAAAAGAAGAAAAAAAAAAACATGATTCATAAGTCTCAAAGGGTTTAAAATCGTAGCCTTAATAGCAAAATGTGCAGCATTGGGAGGTCGATATATCCTGTGAAATTTTGCCTAGTTGTGGCACTTGGAGAAAAATGAGGACCTTCGCCTGGCTTTTAATCGTTTACTCTTGAACGCCGGAAAGCAAGTAGGCAAAAACACTGTATTTCAATGGGAAACCCTAAAAAATTGCCTATTGTGGAGAAAACAAACATAATTTAAGCAAAATGGATAATACTATATAAATGTAAGGATAATATATTACGTAATACTTTCAAATGTGTATATAGTACATGTGTAGAAGTGTTTTTTTTTTTTTTTATGTATAAGGGGTGATGGGGTTTGGACAGCACCCCTCTTCGCTTTCCCCCGAGTTGTAGAGTTCCCAGATTTTGAAAAATTCTCAGAGGAATATTCGGAAAATAAGGAAGAGAGGTATTGAGAAATAGAGGATATTCGAGTATGAGACAAGTTTCAGTGGCGGATCTAAAAAAAATTTCAATTAAGAGGCTGAAGTCCCCGAGGAAGGGGGGAGGGGGGTAAAACCTACTTATACCCCCAAAAGGCCAAACATTTCCTAGAAAATCCTTTGTTAGACCATTAAAAAAGTTGGCTCAAGGGGTGGCTACAGCCCCTCAGCTCCCCTCCCCTCCCCCAGATCCGCTTTGACAAGTATAAAAAACAGACTATACGGCGTTGTGATGGAATGTAGAGCAATGGAGTGAAATGAGGGAAATATTGATGAATTATATGCGGAGAAATAATGAACAAATTAGGTCAGTAGGAAGGAGGCGGGGAGGGTTAGCATTAAAATCTCTCTCTATCACGGTACACCGCTGGTTGCTTCGGTTCAATGATAACCGCGATGTCTTTGCAGGCCTTTAGAGTGCAAACCGGCCCGTGCTCCAGGGCGGTTTGAAGCAAGTCTGGAACTTACAGGCGTCTAAAGACACATCCACAGGAGACATAGGAGAGGGTCTTTCGAAGTATAAAAGCTGCGGTGCCGAGACGCGACGCGACATTTGCTTAATTGTGGGAAAACATTGACATCAGCCTGGTGCATGGTGAAGCGGCGCGGGCGCGTCGGTAACTGTAACATTGTCATCGTAAAACAATTGCACCAGGTGGATTGTGGAACCGCGGTTGGCGCGCTTTTGACCATATTGGCGGAACCAGCCCGCGGACCCGCGATTTCTCTACAAGCGGGTGGCTGTAATGTTGCCGGTGATAAAATATCGAAGGATTATTTATTTATTTATTGCTCTAGATGTATGATGAACTAATTTATTCAATCGCAAAATTCGGCAACGGTGGGGTGCTCATTAAACGCGATCGTCTCCTCTACGCTGCGGCGTCGAGCCGCGCCGGTCGATGCATATGCGCGAAACGCACTCCTCTATTCAAATGTTGTCTCAAAACTGGAGTAATAACCCCCAGAGTCGTCACTTCACCACAATTACCCCCGCGAATGGTAATTGGCAAATGGTTTCATTTCATCAGCGAAAACCTGATCCTTTTGTCCATCTCTGTGGCGGTCTTTCTTGGACATTGTTGCCAACACAAAATTATTTGGAATAAAAGTAAAAAAAAAAAAAAAAAAAAAAAAAAAAAAAAAAAAACTTTGAATTAAATTTTAGATAAAATATTGAGAGTGCAAACCTCGAACTCGTCTATAACCTTCAATTGAATCCCCATTAAAAGTATATTTTTATTCACTCATTGATTCCTCAGTGAAATCCTGATTCTTTCGTCCATCTCTGATCCGGCCTCACTGGGGCATTGTTGCCAACGCAACATTTTTTGGAATAAAAATAAACTGCTAACTTTGGATAAAATTTTAGATGACTTAGATGACCGCAGCATATACTTAGAGTAGAAACCCCGGACTTGTTTTTGAAACATCAATTATTTCAGCATACTTTCAAATTATTTGAGCCGGCTCGTTCGATGAGGCAACAACGCATTCTCATCATTCCAACCTACGTAAAATAATCGTTCTTAAGGAGGCTCATTGAGCCCCCAAAAAATCGATACTTTTCAGATAGTTTTAAATGACAGAGACCATGATTGCCAAATTGCACTTCCCGTCACTGAGCCCTTGGGAAATATCAGTCATTGATTTTCCTGTAACAAATAGAAGAAAAAACGGTGAAAGATTTTAAAAACGTTGGAATCGATTTTACTCCCCTTCGTTAGCTGATGACCAACGATTTGAACTAATGCAAAAGTATCGATCAGTAAACAAGAAGTATTAGCTCAGATGCAAGGAAGCAAGAAACCAGTTAATAGCAAAAGTTAATTTCAAGTTTTTTTTTTTTTTTTTTTTTTTTTTTTTTTTTTTTTTTTTATAAGGATGTCAATGACTTGAAAAAAGTGATAATGTGGAATTTAGGAAATATAATGGTGCTGTAAAAAAAAAAAAAAAAAAAAAAAAAAAAAAAAAAAAAAAATCATATCTAGTGATCCCTTAGAGCACACGAGCCCCGATGTTGGGGTGTACTTGCTCCTCTCTCCGTACCCCCCCCCCCCCCCCAATCCAAATAGATTGCAACTCACGAGCCTCCGCGCCGATGGGCATGATCTGGCAAACGTGGGCATGCAGCGGCGGCAAGCGGGCAAGCAAGCGATCGGATTGCCAATCGCCAATTGCCCGCGCGCACTTATTAAATTATAAGTTTCTTCTCGTAATAAGAGTATTGTGTTGGGCTGTTGGATGAAACTATTTTCTCTCTCTCCTTGCTCTCTGCTCTCTGCTCTCTATGCTCTCTCAAAGGAAACAATATGATTGACCGCATTTGCATTGTGTGTCCTTTATTATTGCTTTATTTGAATTTAATCGCTTTTATTGTTTCCACTCTTGGCGCAGGCGATGCAGCCTGTCGCGCGACGCGGCGGGCGTCACACTTGCGGATCCAAGAAATTGTCCTTCTCTCTCTTTTCCCCATTAGAACGCATGTGTTAGAAAAGTATAGAAAAAGCGACGCAGCGGGCGTCACACATCACACAAGCGGATCCAAGATATTGTCCTTCTCTCTCTTTTCCCCATTAGAACGCATGTGTTAGAGAAAGATAGAAGAGGGTGCAAAAATCACATGACTGCCCCTAATCTATCCTTTTCTAACACACGCGTTCTAATGGGGAAAGAGAGACGACGACAAACTCCTGGATCCGTCAGAGGGGCGTCCGGCCCGCTTTACTTGGTTGGCGACTTGACGTTTTGCGCATGCGCGGGCTCCCAACCGGCTAGGCCAAAGTCGATCGGTCGTTCAAGCGAACTGTTTTTATCTAACATCGATCGAAAGTATCGTGACTCTATTGAGAATTGACCTTGTTCAATGTGTTTCTTTTACGAACTTTCATTACAGTCATTTTAAAGCCTTCGGGGTAGTTTTCACAAGACTTTACGGCTCAAAAATCTTCTTTTTTTAAAAAAAAAAAAAAAAAAAATGGCAACCTCGCAGTCTTTTGAATTGGAAAAAAAAAAAAAAAAAAAAAAAAAAAAAAAAAAAAAAAAAAAAAAAACACGCCAAGTCAAAATGTGCACAAAAATCTGTAAAAGGAAATGAGTCCAAATTCATGAAAATATAACCCGTATAGATCCTGAGAAAAACGTCGCTAAAGTTCAGTCTGTTTTACATTAGTGAGAAAGGGATTATCGAACCCCTTTCAAAGTCATGAATTTTTATTGCTAACCAACTCCTAATTGGCCACTGTCTGCAAAATGAAAAACCTCCTTTAAAGTAAACCGCAAGAACTTACCCTCCTTCACCTGATAAGCCACTCTGATCACTGATGTCACCAGTGCATAGTTATTACAATAATATACCTTTACTGTTTTTGCAAAGAGGCGTAAGTCAACCCAACTTATCATAAACTCCACTCAAACTATCTTTTCTCATTGGTAACCCAACGAATCAATCTCCATGAATTTTTTTGCGAGATATCCCATACTCTACTTCCAAATTAGTAGAAAAAAATTAGAAATATTCACAATAAGCTTTCCTTTTAAAAATGAAGTACACTGAGAGAATCATTTTTTTAATCCAAGGTGTATTTAGTTTATTTTGAAAAAAAAAAAAAAACTGCACAGTGAAATATTGACGAGCGGAGCATTCCTTTAACCCAAGGAAAATGTCTGCTACTACAAGTGAAAGATTTCTTTGTTTGTGACAGTGATTCTCCTTCATTCAATTACAACTTTACTTCGCGCAAGGAAAACTGTCACAATAAGAAACGTATTTCCTTGTTTTTAAAGAAGTGATTGCTCTCAGTGTAGCGAAAGGTGATTGAAAAACGTTAAATTGACCATCAGTAGCGGCCCGTGAGATTTGGCAACCATGCATTTTTCCCACTTAAACTTAGGTAAAAAATCGATTCAAGCGGAGGCTGGCAGCCTCCTCGAGTTTCGATTGTTTTCCATGTATTTAAATGGGATAAAAACACTGTTGCCAAATCGCACGAGCCGACACTGCTGACCATCTTTGTATAATAGCACCAACAATATATGCTCAAATTGTGGGCAGCAAAAGTTCGCGTCGACCTCTAGACAGAATTTTTTTTTTAAATAATTATTGAGGCATGGGTGTGCAACTGGTTGGGGACCAAGCATCATAGTTTTGAAATTATTCTAAAAAAAGGACGTGACGATGAAAATCGTTGGAACTATACCATGAAATTAAAAGTTTTAGGATAATTAATCATCGTACTCAGCGTCCTGTGGCACGCGTAAAATCCTTCCGGTTTCGACAAATTGGTATATTTTCTTGAAACCGTGCAATTTCCTAAAACCGGATTTTCTACGCTTTATCATACGGAGACGGAGGACGACCATGAATCTTAGCAAAATCGGTTCCTTCGAGCATCGCACCCTCGCCCAAAAAATATGACGAAGGAATAGAATGAAGTAGACAAAGGCCACCTAGGGCGATTTAACAAAGTAAACATAACGAACAAAACTTAAGTTCGGAGGCATATTTGGCTTGATTAACCCTGATGTGATATCCTTCAACGGAGAAAAGAAATTCGGGCTTCGGGTGGATAACGGGAGAGATTAGAAGATCCATTTCTGCAAGATTACGTAAAAAAGATTAGATGCATAACAAAGGCGGTTTGTTTGCTTAGTCCTGTATTCGAAGCGACCAAAACTCCTGCGGCCCTGTCTGTCTGGGCCTCGGCTTTGGGTCCGATTTTTTTTTTTTTTTTTTTTTGGTCCAGCCAGTGGCTACTGTGTAAGTATACACACCCATGCCCTAACAGAATAGACTCATGATTTTTTTTTTCTCTCTCTCCCTCTCTTTCTCTGCACTGTGTCTTGTTGACAGAGGTTTGGAAATCATCCTGTGATTCTATTTTTTATGCGCATTAAACAAAGAGAGAGATAGAGTGGGAAAAAAACGGAACACTGATCTCTCTCCGGGGCACTTAATCTCACCAGAAAATGCTACTGCACGCATATAGGTGTTCTCCCTGTGTGCCTAGTGTTTCCTCTGTAGTAATACTTCATCTAAGTTTACTCTATTAAATTTCCGTCAAATGGTGGCTGCCCAGGTTGGGACATAACAGTCGACAAGGAGAAAATGGGGGAATTCTATAGACTTTCTTGCACTGTTTGCACTATCTTCCAGTAAACTGTGGCGTTGAGTAAAAACCGATGAAATTAAACCCATGGAAAATATCGAACTTTTGTGAGTGGGGTGCACAATTTTGAATTCGATCCTCAGCAGGGGTTGGTAAAGACGAAATACTAAATTGCAAGATCGTGCGTTATGCAAGTATGTCGAACAGTCTCCAGTGGCGTCGAATGCAATCTGGCAACATTGTCTTCAGTCCATTTAAACGCATGATAAAAGTCGAAATTTTGAAGGTGCATAGGGCACCGCACGAATCGACTTTGTACACATTTAATCCACGAAATGCAGCGTTGCCAGATTTCACGCGACGAGACAGGACTTGGAGATTTTCCTTCGAAAATGACTAGTATTCTTTTCGAAATGTTTTTTGTTTTTTTTTATATACTATAGTAAGATATGTATACGAATAAACTGAACTAATTCAAACCTCAAAATAACCTTAAACGAGCTCTCGAAAAAACCAACCGCCCAAACTAACCTTTAGAAAAAAAGAACGCACTCCGCACTGTTTGTTTTAGGCCATGAATAGTATAAAAAACAAAACAAAAATCTTGCCAAGGTGGTAACCGAGTTTGCCTAAAAAAAGATGTGCAATTGATGTGATCATTGCACTTTTAACTCGTACTTTACTTTGGAAAAACAAAACAGCGTTTGAAGTTAATCCAATCCATGTACCATGTAATAATCTGTATTCGTGCAGTAACCATGGATTGGATTAATTATTTTTGGCATCATTTCGGTGCTTTTGACAGTCCAAAGTCCCTAACAGGAACGTTCTCACGATGAATTGAAGGGCTCAGTGCCTCCCCCACCTATCTAACCTACATTTACCTGATGAGCCCTGTGATACATTAGAGAGCATGAAATCAAAGTCTCATGGGTAAAAGTGGGCTAAACAGGTATGGCACCGAGCCCTCCAAAGGCCATTCAAATTTCAAAATCAATCCTCCATTATTATATTGCTCAAATGATCACGAAATTACTATGACCTTAGATTTGTCGAATTCGAGAGTCCATTTATGGACAAGCGTGGAAGTGGTGATCGAGAACCATTAAAATTTGCAAACTTCGAAAAGGTTAGAAGTCTATAAACGTTTTGAAAAAATGTCGCTCCCCGCGCGCTATCTTCGTGAGAAGCCGAATCGATCCGCCTACAAGGTTGCCCGTGTCTTGTTCGAGTGGTTTCCGACCAGTAGCTCATTCCGGGTTCAAAACCCAACTCCTGAAGTGCAAACACTTCGCGCGGAGGACTTCAAAGGATTGCAATCCTCCGGGTGTACGTGAATGCATATAAATAAAAAAATGCAACAATTCTCGCGCGAAATTATTAACTGTTCAAATATTTCTTCCTCGATCAACTTTTTCCTGGAACATTATAACTGCACTGAAAATGAATTCTTGGGTTGAGGATTACTCCCGCTCGCGATGGGGGCGCTGAGGTGTCTCTGCACACCGACCTCACCGATAGAAACCGGTTGATGGTGGTGTGAGTTGAGACTTAAATATCTTCGATAAAATATTCAAAATAGCTCATTTTGTCTCGAAACTTGGCCAATGGGGCTGTTGGACAACCCTACTTCGTGTGATCGGAGTATCGGATGTTATGCCAAATCTAGCAAAAATAACGATTGTGTAATGTGCATGCCATAAACAACTTCCGAAATCCTCTCTCTGACCATAGATATAGCTCAATATACTTGACCAACATATATTACCGGAGGGGGGGGGGCAAGGTTAAGAAGTATGCTCACCTGACTTCGCGCCACGAAGTCAGTAGCGCGCAGTTCAAAATCCAGATCCAAGATGGCCGACAAAAGCAGAAAACATTGTATACTCTTTCCAGAAAACATCGGGATATTTTCTGCTTTTCTGGAGAGGGAAGTCCAATGTTTTCTGGAAAGAGTATACAATGTTTTCAGCTTTTGTCGGCCATCTTGGATCTGGATTTTGAACTGCGCGCTACTGACTTCGTGGCCCGAAGTCAGACCAGCATACCTCTTTAATCTATAACCTTGGGGGGGGGGGGTTAAAGAGCCCTCAAAGGTTTCTCTTTTATACGACTTACAGCAACGAACAAATTAGGAAAATATAACCTTAGGCGTAGGCGACACTAGTGCGTGCTAGAACGTAAGGTAAACTTCATTGGAGTACTTCATATGCAACGTTTCACTTATGGTCAAATTACGTACTTGATTACATATGGTTCTTTACCGTACTTTCTGGCAGTAGCCAAAATTGCAAATGAGAACTAAAGTAATGAGTATGGCTTTAATTATACGCCGTATTTTTTTTCGGTGAGCTTGTTGTAAGTTAGTTAACGGATTACCTTGCAAAAATTCTCAAACCAAGCTAAATTCAAAATAGTAAACTGATCCATATTGCAAGTTGGTAAGTACCAAACTAACATCGAGTCAATAGTCCCAATAGTCCGCAATTAAAAGTTTTAGGCTGCTTCCTATACACACATTGCCATCAGACATCAGCGGCGAGGCGAGGCGGTCCATGGGGAATGCTTTAAATCTCGAGCCCTCCCACCCCCCTCCCCCATGTTTTCGTTTGGAAAGAGGGCTTAAAAAAAGAGAAAAAGAAGGATAAAAGAAATAAGGAAAAATAGAGAGGAATTAAAAAGAAAATTAAGTTGAAAGGACATAAGGATAAAAAATGAACCATGTGTACTTACATTCCCTCCTCCTACAGTTTTCTGAACTACACACCTTCAAATAGCCAACAGGGTCATTAGTTTTTGACTTTTCAATCCCCCCCTCCCACACTTTCAGACTTCTTGAACACCACAGCTATTACATGTCAATACCAGAGGCGTAGCGTGCAATTTGGCAACGTTGCAGTTCGTCCATTTAAAACCCATGAAAAAGATCGAAGTACTGGGTGTTCGGTGAACACCTTTGCATTCAATCTTTTACATGGGTTTTAAATGGACATAGTACACCGTTGCCAAATTGCACGCTACGCCACTGGTCAAATCACAAGTAAAGCAGATCAGTCTGCACCGCCTGGCAACTATGTTGGAAGCCAAGTAGAAAAAAAATACCAATGATCGTTTAAGCGCCGGTTTGAAACAGCTTAATTTTAATTAAAATGACGTCCTACCTAAGCAAAGAGAGAGGTTAGGTTCAGGAGCGAGAGCGAGATCGAGTAGGGGATGCGCAAGTGCGCGCGTGTAAGTAGAAAACACCAGCTTCTTCTCTCCTGGTGGTGGGAGGGGGGAGAGGGGCGTACCTTCGGATCGCAATAATTCACCAGTGAGGAACGCCTCTGGAGAGGAGGACGATAGGAGGTGATAGTCACTAGTCAGCGCCGCTGACGTACACATTTTAAACCGCGGAATACAAGTGGAAAAACCTCCAGTAACGTACAGAAGGAGGAGGAGGGAATGGATCACGAAGCGCGGGGAATGTGGAACGGGTGGAACGGGTGGAACTGGAGGAACGATATAGAAGGAACGGGTGGAGGGGGAATGGTCCTCCAGGTCGGATGCGGCAAACGGAGGCGGCGGGCATGGCAGCTATAAACTCATCCGCGGAAACAGCTTCCGTGCCGCCAATGTTGTTTGTTTCTTTTGTAAGTTCTTTTCTTTTCTTTTTTTTTCTATCAAGTTACCAGTACCTAACCAGTATCCAGCAATCATCGAGGAGTGTGTACATCACGAGAGAGAGAGCGCCGATGGACGGACGGACGTGCGGTTATGAGAGACCAATCAGGAGCCTCCAGCCAATCCCCCTCTCCCTCCCCACCCACACTTACCCTGTCCTTGTTTCTCTATCATGAGCGATAGCGCGTGACTGCCTCTATGCTACTATAGCTCGCGCTGCTTTGCTCGCTGTTTTTGTAGGCCTGACCACGAAACCGCGCCTCCTCTCCGCAAACAGGAGACTAGAGACTGGACTGGACGCAGCGCGCGGACAGACGCAGGCCTACGAAACTGATCGAATCGCGATCGACAGAGCCGATCAGCCAATCAGCCAATCATCGGACTATAGGCTTCATTTCTGCACGGCCGCATGGTGGCGCGGCGGAGTCTCGATTGATCGGAATGAACGCTCACTCCTAGAGACAATTAGGGGCCCAGCACATGCTATATGCTTGTTATGCAAGTGAGTGGATACACGAATTTGTCTTTCTCTCTCTCTTACCATTTGAACATATGTATTAAAAAAGGATAGTATACGGGTCCATCGCGTGACTTCAGTCAATATCTCCGTCCTTTTCAATCGCACGCGTTCAAATGGAAGGAGAGAGAGAGAGAGAGAGAGAGAGAGAGAGAGAGAGAGAGAGAGAGAGAGAGAGAGAGAGAGAGAGAGAGAGAGAGAGAGAGAGAGAGAGAGAGAGAGAGAGAGAGACAGAGAGAGAGAGAGAGAGAGAGAGAGAGAGAGACAGAGAGAGAGAGAGAGAGAGAGAGAGGATCGCTGAATTTTACATGAGGCCTTATGGGCGACTGTGGAAGGTTATGGACATGAATTTTGAGGGGGGGTTCTCTTCCATTCTTCGGGTTTGTCTGGCACAAGTTCTCGAAAAAAATAATTCAGAGCACAATTTGACAAACAAAAATGTCGGTAAATATCGGTCACAAACTGCCACGTTATGATAAGCCTCCGCGTATGTGGACGATAGTCGCTCACAATCGCTCGCAGTGGTTCGCATCGATCGCAAAACTCATTATGCATTAAGATTACGTGTGGACGGCTGCGAACATAAAAAAATACAAGTGAATGAGAAAGACAAATTCCAAGCAACAGCTATTAATTGTTCAGTTTTGTGCGGGGGCTCAACAATACGACAGCCGACAGTCGCCTATATACAGTTGGGTAGTGAACATTGCTCCGGTCAAAATCTGCCGGTAATTTCGTTTTAAAGTCAAAATTTTAATTATAATCGAGGCATGCAGTTTTGGAATAAATAAAGAGAAACCGTTATCCTGTCAAGAAAAGACAACTTAAACTTTGAATGAAACCTATAACCTGTTCCCACCACTCAACAGTAGGCAAAAGGCAACCTGTTGACTGTCGTTTCGATGCCCGACAAAAATTGAAAATTAGTTCGAGTAACACCGTTCTAGAACAATTTCGGAGCGTAGAATCTTGGTTTGAGACTGGTCATGGTAAAATAAGCGTTCAGTAAATTGGTGTCTCGTCAGTATGAAACAAGTGAAATGGCTTCGAAATGTTTCAGAGACAGGTTGCTGTGAATGTAATATACTGAAAAGTGGCGGCAGTCGCGACTTGCAAATCCTCGAAAATATACTGGCCGTGGCGTGCGTAAAGCTCTCGAGGTCAAATGGACTCAGATTGCACTGCATGTCGTTCAGAAAGATTATATATACTTTCAAAAAGCAAGTTGCTAATCTGCCATAATGAGACATACCAAGCTCCTGTTCAAGGCAAATATTATTGTCTTAAAATTCTCATCTGCGTTGGATTTTCCCCGAAAGGCTTCTGGCAAGTTAATAGCCCACAATCAAACCAGGGATTGGATTTGAAATGCAAATAATAGACACGCAAGGAATTAAAATTGTTTGATGCATTTCCCCCCCCCCCCCCCTTCATCATACGCACGACCATTAAAATGAGGAAAAATGTTTTCTGTATAGTTTCCATTTATGCACGGCAAGAAACTCTGGCAGGTTTGTGTTAAATACTAAGAATAAATTTAGTAAAATTGCAGTTGGCGGATTGGCCAGACCCTGCATCTTTGGGTCCGGGTAATCGAGATCACTGTACTTAAAGAAGTATAAATTGCGATAGATGGACATTTTCTCATGAAAGGCGCTCAGAAAGATAATGGAAATTCCCAGCCAGACTGATATATACGAGTACTTGCATGCAAGCGTATATGAATATGAGCCCTGACCTGCCTTAACTCGCGGCTTCTGATGTGGGAAAATTTAAGATCGAAATTCCATTGTAGATTTTAGGAAGAGGTGAAATAGGAAATGACGTGGTAGCATTCTGGACAAGATTAGGAACCAATTTTCTGGTGACATCAAGTTCGCAAATAGGCGTTATGATTTTTCTTGAACTGGTTGTGTACAAAGAGAAGAGGTTATTTCTTTCTCACGGGTCTTTACAGAGGTCAAATATGGTTGGTTATCGGATTATTTTTGCCCAAGGATACAATTATTTCGATCGACGAAGTCAGTTGTTATTATTATATTTTTTTATGTAACGACTTAGAAAGATGAAGTATGTGACAGCCATGAGCTGCCCCCCTCCCTCTCACCGCCCATAGAATCAATGACACTGGAAAAGACAAACCAATAATTTGACTATCAAGGACCGCTACGGTTATTTCTTTTAGTTTTTAAATTTAATTTGATTTATTATTAAAGACAGTTGTTAGTTTTGAAAAAAATAATACTTTTTCATATAGATACTAAAGCAGTGAATAATCAAAGATTTCTCTCAATTTTTTGCGAAAGTGTTTATGATAATTTTACAATTTTTTCTCCGAAATCCTGGAAATACTTGACCTTGTATGAAAAAAAAGGGAACAAAGTTTTAACTGTCCTCATTTATTCCAGAAAAAAGCTGAGCAAAACAGTCATTATTGTTATAGTTATAAAGAAAATTCCCTGACTCTGAAGTTATAATAAGCTGCAAGTTATCCCTGGCGACCCTGGCGCTTATAACATATGATTTATTTTTCACATGACCCTGTGCCCATTTCTACATCCAAAATCCCCCCCCCCCTTCAGACTCTTCCGAGTGGCAAGAAAAAGTTTTATCCTTGTAACCCCCCCCCCCCCCCCCCCCCTCTTCCCACCCAGCACCAGAACTGATGCCTTTGATAGGTAGATACATCAATAGATCGAACAATTTAGTAGTAGCACCTAACTATGCTCGGTCAAACATTTTTTCTTGGCAAACATATTTTTGGTCTGGATGATCCAACGATTAACGTGGAGGTTGTGAGAGTCTACATTTCTGATTGGTCAGCGGTATATTTTCGAGTCATCAGCTGTTAAAAATTCACGTGGAGGGTAATCCTTTCCAAACAGAATTGGGGTCCTTGGCTGTTGAACGTAAGGTGCATTCCTTTCTTTCATAGAGCGTACCCCAAAAACGTTTAATTTTTTATTTTAAAGCTGCATTTGATGGTTTTCAGACAAATTTTTCTTTTCATTTTACGTAAAGATGAACTAAAAACGTGTGTCGAAATATCAAGAGTGGGTACCAACCGTTCTGCATTTGATTGATCGATTCAAAATGCATTGAATTGGCGCGGCATCAATTCATGTCACCTGAAGATAAAAATGTGAATGACAGTCACAGACTGAAACTAAAACGAGACAAGTCATTGTCGCGGGCAAGCCGACGTAATCGTCGTTTTTGCGGGTGTACGCAATACCACAAAGCACTAAACTTTCTATTTGATGGACGGACTCAAAAAAAAAAAAAAATCCAAAACATAAGCGCGGGAAGATAGGTAAAGATAGGTAATTGTTTTCAAGGAAAGCTCAACTTTGAAATGATGACCACTCAACCTGCTTGTACGGAAAAAATAGACTGGTAGAATTTACCATCTGCTTAGCTGATTTTGAAGTCTGCTATCAAGTTTGGTAAAGTTTACCATTGTATGGTAAACACAACGTACCTTGTGGTGAAATGTACCAACAGGTTATCTTAATTTACCACAAGGTACGTTGCATTTAGCATACTTGATAGCAGACTCCAAAATCAGCTATTCAGATGGTAAATTCTACCAGTCTTTTTATTCCGTGTGGAAAAGTCACGTTGCCACCGCTAACTTTCAACGTGCCTTTTGTATGGCAACTGGGAAAATGCTCCAAAAAAGAAGATTTAAATAAAAAATAAAAAAAAATAAAATAAAAAATACATAAAAATTGTGAGTCCAATCAAAATGGTACCTGTAGAATGGTTTCGGTGTGTTTACATTGACCGCTGCGGTTCACAAAATGGGCACACCCACGAGACAGAAACAATAGAGACTCGTTTTCGTTCCTTTTCGTCGTTATGTAATTGATCTGCAAGCGGCGAAAATGAGCTGCAATTATCGCCGGGATCGAGCAGTGCGGTTATTCTGGCAAGTTGTTCCGAGCTGTCGCGCAATGGAGCGGAGCACAACGGATCCGAGCTTGTATTTTTCCGTTCATGGAAACTTTCAGCTTTTTTGCTTTAGTAACTTTTCAGGATTGATCGAAAATTCCACTGAGAAAACAAAGTTTATAATTATTACTGCCGAAGCAGCCTTTTAAAATAGCTTCGCAGAGCAAAAGTTCTAGTTCGGTACTGGAAAAAGTTGCAGTTGTTTCGAAGCACTACTTCGGTAGACTGGTAGAGAATAACAGCTTTTGTTTTTTAATTCTTTTGTGCAACCAAAGAAGTGCTTTGGTACGACCGCAACTTGCTCTTAGAGTTAGAACTTTGATGCAGCCTTTTAACATAGCTTCCCAGAGCAAAAGCTCTAGTTCTTCCGAAGAAAGTTGAAGTTGTTCCGAAGCACTACTTCGGTGGATAGAGTAGCAACCTTTTTTTCTTGCATATCCGCCACCAATGTAGTGCTTTGGTACGACCGCAACTTCCTCCTAAAGTTAGAACTTATGTTCTTTCAAGCTATTTCAAAAGGCTTCTTCGACTGAACTGCTATATGGTTCAGAGGATTCAGAAGGTGAACTGGTGGGTTTATTTTTTGACATTCAGGTCCGTTTCCCTCTATTCGTCGACTCCACAGCCCCCTCATTGACTCCTTATCGCTTTCGTCAAAGCATAAAACCAACAACCAACCAGGGACCAATAAATGTTCGGTACAGACGGTCCCCGGAAAACGTTGGATGATGAGCGTTTACGTGTAGTTTTAAATGTATGAGATGCTCACTAATCATCTGGGGCAGGGCCGTCTGTACCGAACATTTATTGGTCCCAGAACTGGTCACCATATTGGCTGATACAGCCCTTGCGAAAGAGGGACGAACACAGGATTTCTGCCCCTTGGTGACCCCTTTTCTTTTTTCTCTTTTTCTTTCCCCGTTTTCCTATTTCCCCCCTTTTATGATCAGATGGGGGGGGGGAATCTCCCTATCCTACTGTGTACGCCAATGATACTCGCTATTGAACTTTTACTCAAGGAACTCTAGTTAGTGGCAAAGCGTGCTATCTGAAAACGTAGAACTTTGTCCATTTGAGCCCATTCAAAAGGTCGAATTCGTTAGTCATCACCGATCCAAGATAGAGCGATATTTTTTGCAGGTTTAAATGGAAAGAATACAACGTTGCCAGACAACACACTTTGCCACCGACTCCAGAGTGTATGTGTGGCTAAGCTCGGTAACATCTGTGGCTCCAGCAATCTGTCAACCTTGCTTTCCACTGTTTGCACTCAAGTAAAAAATCGATCCAGGAATCGATTGTTTCACATGAGTTTTAACGGAGGAATCCTGAAGTTTTTAAATTGGTCGAGCCGTCACTTTATTATGTAACAAGATGTCCGAAACATGCAATGTTTGGATCTACTGTGTTATTACAAGCGCGATGGTGGCGGCGCGGCGGTCGTCTGCGCGATACCGCGGCGGGTCGAAAAATTCGTATTATTTTTAAATTAATCAAAAAGTCAAGGATGGATCATCGAGCATGAGTATGTAATGCGTGTCGTTTTGTCTCTCCCGCACTCGTTGACATTTCCGCGTGACCCCCGCGACACCCCGCAACCCGCACTCACTCTCTCACTCTCTCTCATACTTACTCGGAAAAATCGAGGATTAGTCATTCGCGCCTTTTAAGCCGCGCGCCCTTGCGCTAACGCGGTGAATGCGTCGAAGTCTGGTCTTCGATTGACCTTCAACCTTCATATGCTGCTAAGTTGTGGTCCGATCCGACCCTAACGGTCCGCACTTCAACTGATGGTTTTGATTCTTTTATTTTGGTACGTCAATCAATCGCTTGACCTCACTCCATAAAACCACTCATTGACAGGGATGAGTCGATAAAATTAGCTTTTTTTTTTTTTTATCAAGCCACACTTAATGGTGTCATTTGGTGTGTATTTGATGGGAGGTCTCCGATTCAATGACCGTTCCATGTGTGAGCAAAAAAAAAAAAAAAAAAATTACATTTCAGAGAAGTGGCTTCGCGTGAAATTTGGCAACATCGCTCTTCGTTCAATTAAACCCGTGAAAAAAGCCGGTCTATCGGTAGTGCACATGAATCGATGTTTCACTAAGGTTTAAATGGATGAAATGCATAGCGTTGCCTGATGGCAAGCGACGCCACTGACACAGAGTATGTTTTTGTCATGTAAGTGTATAGAAATAATACCACTTGTGGATCCAGGAGCTTCCCCCCTCCCCTCTCTCTCTCTATCTCTCTCTCTCCACCCATTTGAACTATGCGTTAGATAAGGACAGAGGAGGGTGTGAAAGTCAAGTGATTGCCCATGTAAGTTGTCCTTTTCAAAAATAACGTGTTTAATCGTGGAAACAGAGTGGGAGAGGGAAAAATCCTACATGCGAGAGAGAGAGAGTGCATATGTATAATAGACATGCGGTAATATTTATTTATCTCTGCTTATATCACCTTTTTTCGTAAGAAAAAGCAAAAGTCTTAAGTGCTATTTATCCGCGAGATCATTTTCAAAACTATAACTTTCGTAAGAAATCATGGCCACAGATTTGATGAGTGTTATCTTACTTATACTGAGATGCGTCTGACTTGCTCAGTATCAGTAGCGCACCGAGAGTTTCTTCATCTCTCTCTTTTCTCCATTAAAAAAACTTATGTATGGGCAAGGATGGACAACGGGATAAAACCCCCTCTTTCTGTACTTTTCCTACTTATACATTCAAATGGGAAATGAGAGAGATGGAAGAGATCCTGGTTGCGCCAGTGCTCAGTATTGTCTGTTAAAAATGACGTAGAAAAATCTATAAAATTTGAACAACCTCGGCGCAGGCCTGCAGAATATTCCCTATCCGGCAATCTCGGATTGCATGGTCGGTGTGGCAAAATAGGAAATTTTGTGGCAAATTGTGGCAAATATTAAAAATGTTGTGGAAAATTGTGGCTTAAATGTGCTAACTTGGAGGTAAAATTCTATCGATCGCTAATTTGGAGGTAAAATTTCATCGAGCGCGCTGATTCAGAGGCAAAATTTCATCGACCGCATAAAAATAACCTTTTTGCAAAAAGTGTGGCAAAACAAAGTTAGTGCGGCAAACATTTTTCGGGATTGTATAAGAATACAGAGGTTGTGTAAGATTCTGCAGGCCTGCCTCGGCGTACTGTAACATTGTATCCTTAAAGCATTTTTAACGAATAAAACACCATCAAAAACGCCTGAGCTTTTTATGTAAAAGCATGCGATACATTTAATGCAGAAACTGAAGCTCTACGTCATTGGTCATTGGCTATTTTCAGTCCGAAATTAGGATTACGGGATGACACAGACTGTCCTCACAGTTAAAACAAGGTTAATAAAGACTCTACGAAGCAAGGCCTCTCTCCCACCATAAGAACGAGGACAAAGAAGAAAGCGAAGACACCAAAATAAATTAAGATAAACAGAGACATATATGCTGAACAGGGTATTTTTCTCCTCTTTTCAATTTACATTGTTTGACAATTCTTCATTGTAAATGCGCTAGTCTTCTCTTTTTTTTCCACTCGGGGGAGAATTTATGAAGTGCGTTATTTTGCGTGAGTGTACATTAAAACTGTGAGCTATGGAGAGGCATGCTTTGACAGTTAAAACCGTGGCAAAGAGAGGTAATTATCTGGTTAAGCGTCGAGCCGACAGCTGACGCACAATGGAAAGGAATGACTAATTTTTAGGAAAAGAATCAGCAAGTTAAAGGGTTATAGGAAAATTTGTCCAATGTTTTACGTCCATATTAATTTTGTCCGTTTTTTTGGTCCTTTTTCAAGGAGATCATGCTTTGGCTGTCCAAAAATTTTTGTCCAGAGGCCTTTTGGTCTGATCCTTATCTTAAACCTATATTGACAAAATCTGTCCAATGCTAAGGAAATGCCAATGCTAATTTCCAAAAGTGGGTAGTGATTTTCTGGAAATTTTTGACCATGGCTGATTTCCCCCGAAAAACATTGTTTTTTTTCCTTCTTAAAAATTGATCAAAGGATGCATGATTTCGTTGTTTTACTTGGTTACTGCCTTTTACTTGAAATAAACTCTTGTAATTTTCGAAATTTATTCTCTCAACCAATTGTTTGAATGGAAATTACTTCTTGGACGAAAATTATTAAGGTCGAATTTTTACTTTGGACTCATACATTCTTTTTTGGAAATTACTTCTTCTGAACGTTTTACAATTTTTTTACCGTATCTTTAAGCGGACAAAATATTTAAAAGGTTAGTAATATTGTGGACAAAAATTTCTTTTGAAAACATTATAATCCATTGTTAAGATTCTCTAACATCAAGTTTTTGTTTTTTTAGAGATTGTGGGAGAAAGAGGTCACTCAATTACCACCACTTTTGATTGCTAAAAAATTGAAAATTGAAAAATATAGGATGGACAGACAAGTTTTAAAACGTTGCGGGTGGGACAGTTAAGCTGGAATGACCCTGATTACGTACCAAATAGATTAATCTTTACCCACTGTGAGACGTTAACCGAAGCAACAGATAAATATGCGTTTGGATTTCATTATGCAGTTATGTCGGAATCGCCGCGTTCTCGTTCAGTCGTTCCTTCAGCTTTACTCCTTTTGCGTTTGCTCCGCCGCACGATGGTCCAGGATCATCAAAAATAGGCCAAAAATCAGAAAGTCAATTTATCATCAATTTATTATTTATAAACGTTCAAGACTTATTTTAATCACAGAAAACACATTTAAATAGTAGTTTAAAACTAGAAATGTCTTTGGAAAGTTTTATATGAAGCTTTTAAAAGGTCGAAAACGATGTTTTTTGATGAATTTTTTTCCCACTGATTTGTGTCCACTTTTTTCCGATCTCAGACTATAGTGCGCAGCGTGGTTTTGTAGTATGGTGAGGGCAGAGGGAGTAGGATAGAAGGCCTCCCTCAGTGGTGGCGCTTACCAATGCAAGCTGTGCGGTAGGAGAAGGTGAGCGGTGAGCCGGTGAGTTCAGTGGTGAGCTTGGTGCTTGATGTTGATGTCGCTCTTTAAAGTCGACCAGTTTTCCCGAACGGTGCGGCGCTGAGGGCACAATCATATTTATACATATATCAGAGCTGCCGATTTGCGTAGATTTAATGCCATTTTGAAATTCAACGAACATTTCACCGGTTGAGAAAACATTACTGAGTTTTATTCAGTTTTTGACTGTGATGCACGAAAATACTAGCGTCTTTGGTCTTTTCTCAACCGGTATAGAGTCGTCGAGGAGTCACTCCTCCTTAACCCTTTCAAACCTGAAAATATATTTTGTTCAGGAACGGATATGTGGCTTTCATAGATGATCAAGGAACACCTTTCTCATATAAAACGATATTGCATATCATATTTTTATTTTCTCCATCAGATTCTATATGTAATTTAGATGTACATTTCAATGTGCTCCAAGGTAATGAAAGGGATAAGGTTGGAGCAAAAGCTCGCAACAAACCTATCCAACCCATAAATAACTTAAGGTTTTTTTTTTTTTTTTCTTTCTTTTCTTGTTCGTTTTTTTCATAGGTTTAAATGAAAAAAAAAAAAAAAAAAAAAAACAATAATCGATTTTCCGCGAGCCACTACTATGAAGTGTGGAGCCCCCGCAACCCCTCCCTCCCTTGCCATAGCCGATGGACCACCAATGACTACCGTAGTACGTCTTACCTGAAGATTCGGTTTCCTTCGTTCAGAACTGAGCCGAAACGCCCAAAACCTTTCGCTGCGCGTTGATGAGAATAAGTTTGTCAAATTTAATTCGATAGCCACATTACGGGCTGAGCAGTGCGCGATGTGACCTTGATCAAGAGGGTGAAAGATAAACCCGCGCGGGACTCCTGTGTTTCGTCATTGATGGATCGGTCCTTGTAGTTGTACTCGTCCACCCCGTGCCGATCTACGGGTCAAGTTGACTTGGACGTGGGATACGATGAGAAAGCGGATATAAAACACTCTAAGCCAGAGGACCAGTCGAGTGGCACGAACGCGGGAAGGACAAGCGGAGGAAAAGGGGGACATCTTCAAGACCGAAAAACTTCAAGGCACCCCAAAACCCAAAAGACACTCGCTTCTTGCTAATTCCTCCTCCGTTTTTTTTTTTTTTTTTCTTATTTAGAGGGATGAACAATTGCGATATAGGAGGATGAGATGCGGTCACGTGACGATGCACAATAGTCCGAGATCGAGAAAAAAAAGGCCAAAGATCAGTGAAAAAATTTTCATCAAAACTTATCGTTTTCAACCTGAAAAAAAAAATGGCCAAAGATCAGTGAAAAAATTTTCATCAAAACTTATCGTTTTTAACCTGGTAAGCTAAATTTAAAACTTTCTAGTGACATTATTTTGTAGGTTTAAACTACGTGTTAAAAGTGTTTTCTGTGATTAAAATTGGTCCTGAAAGCTTAAAGATTACACAGCCACTGAAAAACAGCTATCGTAAGATTTACCATAGCTCGATTTAAATTTTTGACCAACCAAGAAAATTGTAAATTTTATGTTTTCCATGGTTTGAGTTCAAGATGTCTTGGTTAAAATTTAACCAATACGTCTTGAACTTTTCTTGGAACACAAACGTAAATAAACGTAAAACTCACAACGTAAATAAACACATAGCCTCTGAAGCTGTGAGGTTGTCAACGTTGGCAATCCTTGGACGTTAAAGGTGCATGCATCTAGATTGCTCGATATTTTACCGCCATCTTGGATTTCATTAAACGTCTCTTATGAGTTTACCATCGCATTTCATGACTTTCTGATGCCACCAATGGACTTTTCACCCGATTTTACCTACGATGAAACACTCTTTATCGTTGTAGCAAAAGTTTGCAACAAACCCATTGTACTATCCCTTACATTGGTGCCAGTGGCGTAGCGTGCAAATTGGCAACGTTGTAACGTGTCCATTTAAAGCAGTGTAAAAGATTGAATGCGAAGGAGTTCACCGAACACCCAATAGTTCGATCTTTTTAATGGATTTAAATGGACACATTACAACGTTGCCAAATTGCACGCTACGCCACTGATTGGTGCACATATTGTCATGCTTCAAGAGGTTTTTTTTTTTTTTTTTCAGTGTTTGTTTCAAAAGTTTGCAACAGATCCATATTGATTGGAAATTTCTGATTATTTTTTTTGCCACTTTTCAGTGGCGTCGCGTGCCATCTGGCAACAATGCAACTGCTCCATTTAAACTCATTAAATATATCGAATTTTCCTTGTGCACTGTGCAGTGTGCACCCCCTGAATTCGATCTTTTACATGAGTTTAAATGGATAGAATACATTGTTGCCAAATTGCACGGGACGCCACTGCCACTTTTTGAAGATCCTCGACCACAGTGCGATGATGGCGAAGCAGCACGCTTGAATGTAGATCCTAGGATCTTCTCCTCCGTCTTTTAAGGAGAAAAATAAAAAAAATAAAAAATAAAAATTCAGTTCGGTCGATTTTTCGACGATTCGATTGATTTACCCCTCCGAGCCCCTGATATAGTCACGAAGTTGCATCTGCAGCATCGACTGTTTGAGATGGCGTGTCACCTTCACAGCTCACACTCACAGGGACGGAGGCAGGGATATGTCCTATCATCGATCATACGAGAAAAGTGACACGGTCCGATCTGCCCTGTCCATTGCCAAAAGATGCAGATAATCACAGAATTATCTTTCTTCCGTGTCCCCTTTTTTTCTCTCTTTGTCTCTTTCTCTCTCCAGCTAAGACGGACGCGGTGCGGCGCACTGTGGCACGTTTTATGATAGTAAACTAGAATGTCTTGAGTGAGTGACTTTACTATGATAAAACTGTAGGGAATACCCCACGAACACTTTCTCACATCAAACTTAATCTGGGGGGAGACCCCCTTATATTTTCTGGGGGAAACCCCCTGACCCCCTGAAGGGGTTAATTTTACAGTAGGCTGGTTGCAGAATGTTTCAGCAAATTTTAATCAAAATTCAAACAACTTTGAAATATTTCGATTTTTCTTATATTTACCCATTTTTTCCCTTTGATTTTAATGGAAACTTTTTATCATTCCATAACTTGCTTAGAATTTAAGATTTTGAAAAAAATAAAACAAAAAAAGTCCCTTTAAGGACTGTCACAAGCAACCTCTCTGCAAAATTTAAGTGTATATGGACCATTTGGACCAAAAGTTATGTCGGGATACAGACAGACAGACATCTACTTTCTCAATTTCTAACTTCCATTAGAAGACTGTTGGAATGCCTCCTTCGAGAAGGTGAATTACCAAATTCAAATTTACGGGCTTATAAGACTTAAATCGAGTTTTAAGATAAATATCAAATTGTTTTTAACTTCCAAGACTTAAATCTGGTTTAAAAATATCTATCAAACTGTTTTTAATTTGCTTGCGTACGTAACCTTTCAGCAAAATTTGATGTTTTATAAGAGAAATAGGATCCAATATCCTGCTTTCCCTTCGTTTCGTCCAATGTGCGCCCTTAGGGTTCGGACAGGGGTTAGAGATGTGTCGCGTCATCTTCCTTTGTCGATCGCTTCTCCTTTAAGCTTCCATGTTACGTTAGGTCCGATTGTGTAATAATAACCACGCGACTCGAAAGATTTTTTCTCCAAGTCATCCCGGATGATTTTTGCGCGACTATCCCCGATTCCCATTCCATCAATTGTAGCGTTCGATTTCATTTCATCTATATATATCTGTAACGACCTCTCTCCCTCACTTCGTTCCAAAGGTCCTCTGCTTCCTCCGCCCTCCCCTCCCCTTAGACCCTACTTTCTGTTTGTTCGGTCAGCGATTAGGCGTTTGATTTCGAGACGTGACTTTTGCCGCCTATCATGATCATGAAAAACGCGAGCGCGTGAATCAAAAACCGCCCCTTTCTTTTATTTAAAGTGTTTTCTGAGTAAAAATATGTTCAAAATGTAGTGCTTCCGTGTTGATAATCTTGGAAGTAATTCCACTGTAAAAGGACTTTTTTCGCGCCGAAAGTGTTAAAGACATTGCATCATGAAAACGTTTACTGCTACAAGTCGTTTCAGAAGTGCAGGTGCACCTAGACCGATAATCTTTGGAATTTACCAACATTATTATTTCTTATATTACATGGTAAAAAGGAACGAAAATGGATATTGAGCGTTGGCACTATAGAATGACAGTATAGATTTACCACTACAGAGAGATTCTTAATTCACCAACTATTCCACCGGTTGACAAAAATAGTTGCTTATTTCAGTTCCACAGGATGACTATCACGTGTGAAAATACTTTTATCCATAATTTTCTTCAAAACGATGGAAACAACGTTGCCTTTGAAATTTAAAGTAATTTTGATATTCTCCAATAATTCCATCATTTGAATGAATAGTGCAGAAAATAGAGAACTTTTGACTCATATTGATGAACTGTGTCCGGTAATATTTTTTTTTTTTTTTTTTTTTTTTTTTTTTTTTTTATATCAACAAGTGGAATCATTGATTAATTGAAAATTTACCTCATAAGATCCTTATAGTGACCGCCTTGACAGGAGTTTCGACTCTAGTTGCTTGTCACAGAGGTGGGCCGTGCAATTTGGCAGCAATGTTTACATTCCACTTGAATCAATGAACAAACGTCTATTGTTGGCGAAGCACTGCTTTTCAGTCAAATCGATTGTTTCACATAGAATTAAATTGAAGGGAAAGTACTGTTGCCAAATTGCCACAGCCGTCACTGACGGGATATCACGAGCCAAAAAAGTCGTTGAATTGTACCTTAAAGCGCATCAATTACATGGCAGCAAACCGGTCATTTTACCTTGAGTGCCTCAAGGAAGATGGAAAAGAAACACGAAGAAGCTACAACCGAGTGCCGCCGCGACTTGGATGGATATAAATCAATTAATGTTTAAAGGCCCTGCTTGAGCTGATGGTTATAGCCCTGGTAAATTACGCGAGTGAGGATAATAAAAATTAATGGAGCAGCTCCATTCAAGCAATCAGCATTCAGTATTTTGTATCCAGCATTCAGCACGGGACGCAAACACACCAGTATAAAATAAAATGTGCAATTCTGAGTGTAATTTTTCAATTTTTCTTGTATACGTAGACTGCAGTGTTTCCAGTACTGCTCGCTCCAATGTAGGGCGATTAAAAAGACGTTGATGGCGCATGGGTGGATACAGGAATTTGTCAGTCTCTCTCTCTCTCTCTCTCTCTCTCCTCTCTCTCTCTCTCTCTCTCTCTTTCTCTCTCTCTCTCTCTCTCTCTCTCCTTTCTCTCTCTCTCTCTCTCTCTCTCTCTCTCTCTCTCTCTCTCTCTCTCTCTCTCTCTCTCTCTCTCTCTCTCTCTCTTTCTCCTCCTGTTCGAACGCGTGCGGGAAAAAGAGACGGAAATAGGTGTTGAAGTCACGTGATGGTTCCCTCTGCTGTCCTTTTCTAATGCACGTGTTCAAATGGATGGAGAGAGAGAAAAATCCCTTCCTGTGTCCGCCCATGGTTGATGGAAGGCCAGGCCAGGACTCCAGGAGGGAGGGTGAGGAGAGGAGGAACATTGAACACACTTTCTCGGTAACACCATAAACTCAATTTTAAGAGCGTCATCTCTCTTCTTTTATTTTCAATTTTTGGGGCTTGATCATTTGTTTTCGTCGATGGTTTAAAAGTGTCGACTCGACAAAATCGACTGACTGCAGGATGTTTGCCGATTGTTTCGACGGATTATTTCCCACTGAATATTATACTTACTTTCTTCCAAAAACAAAAAAAAAAAAACGAAACAAAAAAGAACAAAAAACAAGCAGGGAAGCTCCGATACATTGCATGTATTGGAAAAGCGTGCCTGTGAATTGTAAACATAAAAATCTGCGCATAAGTTGTTTCATTTGGTCTTCTGCTCTGCTGGGTTTTGCAGAAATAAGTTTTGCATAAAGGCTTACGCATACACGGTTTAAATATATTTATTATAATGTAGTTCATGGGAGAAGATTTGTCAATTTATTGTATATTATTTAAGGTACAAGAAGTGCTGTTGGAGCTTTGATTAAGAAAATATGACAATGTAAATGCATTTGAGACGTAGGTATATTTGAAAAAAATATTTTTGAGTCGTTGTTTTTGCAGTGACACATTACAATTGGTTCAGTGTTTTTTCTTTTGTGGATTACAGTTGTTTGAAATGCATCAGCAATACTTAAGGAGACATTGTAGTATGTAACTAACATATGAATTGAATAAATAGATTTATAATATACATGAATGATTCAATAATAAAAATTTGGATGAAATCACTGATTATAGAGTATTTGAAGTTTAAATGATTCTGCGTTGAATGGATGTAAAAGATTATTTATAATTTAATAAAATGAAAAGAAAAGATGGGTAGCTCATGGTTTTGTTAGTGGAATATGGTGATGAAAGGTAAAAGAAGGAAATTTAAATAAATGTCTACATATTGATAGAGACGAAATAGAGTCTTTCCCTTTCAATATCTGAATTTTTAGACACAGTATTGGCCGATTTGGATCTAAAAATTTAAACAATTACAATTAATGTCAATAAAAGCAATTCCTGCTATGTTTTCATTAAAGGCTTTACTGTACAGAGAAACCTTATGGTGAATACTCAAGAAAAATTAGGCTGAATATCTATTTGGGAAAAAAATGCTATGATTAGCATCCAGAAAAAAATTACAGACGTACATACTAATTGAAGTATTAATAATTTATGCATCAACTTCGACAACTATAGTTATTTAGTCCCCTACTTCATTGCGATGCGTCCCTTCAAGCAAACAGAGTTGCTTATCAGAGTTGCAGAGTTTCTAGCCTTTCATTCGATGACATTCTATCAATGAGAAGCAAAAAAAGTTACGCATATAAAAGCTTCCCCCCCCCCCCCTCTCCATACATGTGCTTATTTTAAAAAATTGGCCGTATAGTGGTACCTTTGATGATTATATTTAATTTTTGGATTCTCTAAAAGAGAGCAAGTATAGTCTGGACTCAGCGCATGAGATTTCAATTATTTTACTCATCGGACAGTGATTAAATACCAGAGGACCTGAATAGAATAAAAGAAGTCTACTATTTTTATATACAAATGAGCCAGAGCATCCGTTGCTGGCATTTTTCTCGAAAATTACTGAAACAAATGATTTGAAACAAAACAATCAGACAGAAAATTGACTCCAAATTTTTCATTTCTGATATTTTCATAAGCTCCTGACAACCTCTTGGGGTGTATTCGGGGGGGTTCAAACACATTTTTCAACTTTTCTCGAAAAAACCCTCAATGCAGATGTAAAAATTCATTTATAATCTAAAAGTAGAGAAAAAAATTCGTTTTATAAGTTTGAAAAATAGGCGCAACGTAGGAATCTGAACAAAAAACTTTTGTGAAGAAAGCTGATTTTATAAGCTTTCAGATGGCGCAAACCGCGATGCCGAAAAACATTTCGTTCAAGAGTTATGACCGCGCAAAGTTTCAAATCTAGGCCAAAAATAGGGTTCCGACTTTCGATCTAAAAAAAAATTTTGTTGCTCCACCAATAATCGATGAAATTCATTGAAACTTGGTGGAAGGGGGTTTTTGGGTCGCTGAATTTATTTGCGACATAAGTTTTTCAAAATTCTCAAATCATATATGGCCGCCATAGTTTTTCGTTCAGATTCCTTCATTGCGCCTATTTTTCAAACTCAAAAAACGGATTTTTGGAAACTTCAAAAGTAAAACAAAATGCAAAAAAAGGGTAAAATTTTTTTGAACAAAACCCTGTAGCACATCAATCGAAAGATCTTTGAAATACGCATCTTTTGGTGCAAAGTTCACGTCAATATATTTTCGTTCAAAGTTATGGAGCATTGGGGGTTTTTGACTTTGCCCCCCTGCACTCCCCCCCCAAATTGACCAAATTCAAAAAACTGGATATTCTGAAAGATGATGCTTAGCTCTATCATCCCTGAAAGTTTCATCCTTTTTTGGGGGGGGCACTCCTAATGGTAGCTGGATGGACCCCCTTTTTATCAAAACAAATACCATTAATTGAGCCTGTCTCGTCCTCTAAAAAAATAATACAAAAACCATAACTTCGCTTACACTTTCGAACAGGCGTTAATGTTGTAACAATTCCCGAAACTAAAAAATTAAAAGAATACTGATTAATTTGTTTATTTTTAAAGAGATCCATTTTCAACCCATAAAAGATTGAATGTTAAAAATTGCGCTTTAAAAAAAAAAAAAAAAAAAAAAAAAAAAAAAAAAAAAAAAAAAAAAAAAAAAAACATTTATCAGCTGATCAAATAAAGGCAAAGAAACGTGACTACTTCATTCCGCGCTCTCTAGCGGGTTTTCTTGAAGCTTTACTTTTTTGAGAAGGTATCCTATAAGTAAATCCATGATCTGTATCGGTTTTATTTCGCGCCTTCTATTCGAAAATATCAGCTGACTCTAGACATTCACAGAGAAAGATTTTCAAATTAGTGAACAGGTGAGCCGCAGTGCAGCCAATGCAGCCAAACAATCACCGGCTGCAAAACAATAATAAAACAAAAAAAAAAAAAAAATCACACAACGACTCGTTATCGGCCGCCCGTACGAAAAAACCCCCAATGTACTTTAAAATCAATTTTATATTCAATAAACGTAATAAAATAACACAAAAACAATGTCCAACATAACAAATTAATCATAAAAAAAAACAAAAAATTTTTCATCGTAAAACCAAAACAGCAGAGTAAAATTACAACAAAGTTGGCAACATAAAACGCAAAATATTACCTCACCGCACTCCACTTACCCCTCAAAAGTGGTGAGTCCGTCGTTTAATTGGAATTATAAAAAAACTAAAGCATTAAAATGAATCCAACTATTTTTGCTGCAAACTTTAGAAGGTACGATTTCATAATTGTACCATTGCAATCCTCAAAACGCAACAGACACACGGAAAAAAACACAAAATTCAAAAACAGCCGATTTTCAACTTTAGGCCACTCAGCATAGGAATACACGTGGAAAGCATAGGCTGCCTTTTTCATTTTTCTTTTTTTATTGTTAGCAGCAAAACGATCGGAATAAGCGTGCCATGTTCCATGGGCACGCTTAACAAACAAACAAAAAAACTGGACGGACTGACAGTGTTGGAAAATTGCGGGGTGTATTCTTTCAGTTCACTCAACTCAATGCAAATTTGTGGGGTTTTACAAAATAAAAATTGCAACACTGCTGACGATGATCACACGCATTGTCGAAATGTTGCCTGGTAACGTACATTGATCTAACTTTTGATTAAAAAGGTTTGTTTGGCTTTGTTTTGTTTTATACAGGGTGAGAGTTAAAGACCACTTCGGGATATTTTGAGAATGACTCCGAATTTTAAAAATCGCTGGAACACGCACGCTCAATGGTGCATTTGCATGGTTCTGAAATTGTACGTTATTTTATGAGGAAAAAATGAAAATAATCGATGAGTTGTCAGCATCAAAGGTACCTTTGGTTTTTTCTCAGCTGTCCTGTCCAGGTTTCGAAGATACACTCGAGTGAAGAAGCAGAAAATCGTGCGTATTGTGACGTCTTAAAGTAGACTCCTTATTTAAAGCGTAATGAATATTGGGCCAAAATTGCATTTTTGGAACTATGCAATTTATGGAAACCAAAGGTATGCTTTTTCAGCACACCGATCGCTTTCATTTGTTTACTATGAATAACCGTAAGTCGAACTCTTGCAACTTCATAATTTCTTTGAGGGAGGAATCTTTTTAGGGGGACCTTTCTCAAATTTGAAATATATGTTTCCATAGAAATTATATAACGTTTGTTTCAGTGTCTTTCAAAATTCTGAGCTGTTCTTAAATTTTCACAGGAGAGTGCTCCTTTTTTCTGCGCACCCTGAGCAGCCTTCATTTTTATTGCGTGCAAGTCTGGCAACCCTGCATTTTTCTCATCTAAAGCCATGAAAAAAGTCGGACTGAGTGATTTCTTTGTTAACTTCCTTAAAATTTTCAACGCCTTTGAATGGGACACTATGTAGTTCTAACGAACAACGTTTTAAAGCACAATGCGTTACTTAAGCTGTTTCTGCAAATGGACTTTATGTGAATCGGTTCTCGATTCACGAATAAAAACCCCGAACCATCTTGCGCAAAACAAGCGTAACTATAACTTTTGTCCTTTACAACAGCGTTATTTCTCAGCATGTACGATGTATGTCTCCCCGTAGAAAATATCGCCAAAGCGCACAGCTTTGCACATAGTTAGCGGCAGAAGCTCCGAGCGAGATTAAAAGAGGAATACCATAAAAAGTGTGGCTGAAAATGAAACTGATCTTTGCGAGGTGAGGGAGGAGGAGGAGGGTGAGGGGCAGAGAGGGGGGAGTATAAAACGTTATGCACTGAAACACGCGCCCGTGCCCAGCAAGGTCGCCACGCGGCTCGCGCTCGCGATTTAAATGCAAAATACAGTATGTCCCAAAAGTATCTAATTCGAGTCCAATTTGAAAAACACGCAACTCATTTTGATTAACAGTGAATCTGTCCGTTTGGTTTTAGATCGGACAATTTTTTTGAGGATTTGTATGAAAAATTCCATCACCCAAATTTGACGAGAGCTGCTATGTTACTGTTTAACGAAATGCAATGCGTATTTTTCATCTCGGACTTGGATAGTACTTTTGCGACACAATGTATTCGCTGCAGTGGAAACATGACAGTTGACACTTTGAAAACTGAAAATTGTCATCGTCCATGGGAGCGTCCTCTTCTCCCAGAGCTTCATTTCCATGATTTACTTACGGATTCCGAAAGCTCAGACCAGCACGTCTAAAAAACAGAATCAAAATCTGGCAAGAATTACCACTATTAATAAAAAGATACTAAAAAATTCCAAAAGTTTTTCTCCGAAGATTTTAATTTGAACTCGCTGCAGATCATACGGCTAAGTTAAAGTAGTCCATTTAAATGGGGCTCTTGCAAACTTTTGCTGGGAGCGAAATGAATAGTCCACTTTGCAGTAAAGACCCGCGAAAATCACGAAAATCACACTGAGAAAGTCTCAAATTTAGTAATTAACTCACACAACTGCTATAACGGCAAGATTGTGATGGCGGTTCAATGCAGTCATCATGGGAGATTCCTGTCTAATTTGTCACTTTCTCTACGGAAACACAGAGATACGTCTCAAATTAGATAGGAATTTCCCCATGATACCTGCGTAGGTCCGCCATTAAGACCGATTCTGAGAGTGAATTTAGTGATTTTTTAGTTTACTCATCGTCACTTTTACAGTTTTTTATGCAAGCATCATCTCTGCAATCCCGTGCAGCAAAAGTTTGCAAAAGCCCGACAATCCGAGAAGACATGGGAGGCGCGTGGGTTCAAAAAGTGGGAGGGGGCAGTAATTTTTTTTCTCGCAGTTCGGATAGCAATTAGTGGTTTTCAGAGTTTTTACCTCAAAATATACCTAAAATATACCCATACCCCATTTAGATAAATAGTCTCACTCAATAGTATACCCTCGGGCTAGTTTCGCTAGCTCATTGCGTGCACTTAAAATTTGACAACGATCGCGTGCGATTGTGTTTTAAAAGGTTTTGACTAATAGAGGATCCGTTTGGGTGCTTGACACATAATTGAGGCGTGAAAATTCAAAATGTTGCAAGTGCCATCTGACGTTGCAAAGATTGTGCAACTTTTTCTCTCTGTAAAAAATAATTGAAGGCTCTGAAAAGAACGAAAATTTTAGCAAATAATTTTCTTGAATTTGACAAATTTTCCTGGGAAAAAATTCCAGCTGAGTTTTCCCAGAGGTTACTCTAAAAAAAGATTAAGAAGCTGCACAATCTTTGCAACGTCTGATGGCACTTACAACATTTTGAATTTTCACGCCTCAATACGGTTTTGAATGTTAGAAAGGTTCCTGTGGGTCACAGTTTTTCCGCTGCGAAAATATGGTTGAAAGGTATGAAATGTCACGAACTGTATGCGCGTACATTCATGTCCAAGTTTTTTTTTTTTTTTGCACACTCGGTCTGGAATGTCTTCGTTGCAGTACATCTTATCAATGTTGTCGTTGGACACGAGCTCCATGCTATTGCAAGACACGACATGGTTGCCAACTGAAAGGAAAATCTTCGCCTCCTCCCCTCCCCCCTCCTCCCAACACAGAAATGTTTCTGGAGATGCTCTGTCCGGCCCTTTGATGGATTTCTCATCAAACCCATCTGCTTCACTTTACAGAAATTCCGATTGGGAAAGAACTAAATAGAATACTTGTCACGGTAACAGGAACTTTTTCTCAGTATGCTTTGACGAGCAGTGTTTCTGTTTGTTTGATCCTCAACCGAGTATTTTTTTCAAACCAAATTCCCTTAATGTCATAGAGAGATCTCAAGTTGTTCTTGAGGATTTTTTGTTTGTTTTTTGTTTGTTTCCGAATTTTCCCTCGAAACATCAAAAACCCTCTATTATCGAATATTTGTAGTTTTATTTTTTTCAAAATTTGTTGTGTCAATTGATAGTTTTTGAAAGGAATAAATATAATGCCTGAACAACTTTCCATCTCGGTGAGCATATAGTTTTGGAATATTTTCGGATTTTTTTTCGGGTTTACTCAGAGATTTCCAATATCTCATCTGAAACTTTTTGAAATCATTTGACTCAGAACTGCCGATACCTATACAACAGCTTATTATTCGTTTGTTCTATCAAGCACAAACACTTTAGCATCAGCTAAAGACGAAAATGTGTCTTTGAAAGTTTCACTTCAAAATTTGTTTGTTTTCTTCATTTTGATTAAATTTAATCACGATTCTACGCCATGCAAATTAGAACATCAAATCACTGTTTTTTATAATTTTTATATTTTGTCGAGACTGATAGTGTTGAGGGCTCCTTCAAATGTTTGATTTGTTCTCCCTTATTTTCTCTCTAATTATGTAGAACTGTAGCGCAGTTTAGCGCGACGAGAGATTCTCTATCTATCTTTCTTCTCGATTGAAACAACTACGTTCTAGACAAAGATAGACAAGAGAATAAAACCCCCCTCTATCTATCCTTTCTGCTACTCGTGTATTCAAAGATAAAATGAGAGAATGGAAGTGATCCTATCTACGCACACCACTGAATAATATAGCTCTATTAAATTTGTGAAAAATGTCGTGGATTTTCCGAAATTTCAAATTTTTAATCAATTTCTCAATTTCAACCATTCCTTAATTTCAATCAATTTCTCAATTTCAACCAGTTTCTCAATTTCAACCAATTTCTCAATTTCAACCAATTTCTCAATTTCAACCAATTTCTTAATTTCTATCAATTTCAATCAATTTTAAATTTTAAATTTAAATTTTTAATTTCAATTTTTCAATTTTTCTTCTCCAGTTGACCCGGCAACGTCAGAGCGCGCGATCTTCGTCTTCTGCGCTCGTCTTGCAGGTGAAGACAACTTTACTGTCAACCACGCCGAGTAAAGTTAAGAGCAGGGGACGGGAATTTTTTCTTCGAAGGGTGCATGAATGTGAGGAAGGGGGGAGGGGCGGACGAGAGTGAAGGGTGAAGGGGGTATGAGGGGGAAATTATCCACTTTTGCGAACCCATAACAGTCAACTAACTGTTTTCCACCGCTTCACAGCAACTAATGCCCGGATATGTCATATCGCCAGCTGGGTTAAAGCCAATGGTCATTTTTATCTTGGCTATATCTCGCGCGGGGTCCATTCCAGAGAATATTTCCCTTTCTGGAGCCCTCGAGCGCGCGGGCCGAGACTACGGGCGCGATATGTGAGCCAGTAACTGCTGGTTGTCCGTCTGTCCATCCATTGTCAAAGCTCTTGAGCACTGATGGTTCCAAGAACTTGTTTTTCTCTCTCTTTTCCTATTTGAAACAATGTGTTAGAGAAGGATAGAAGAGTGGGCGAAAATCACGTGACTTCTCCTGATCTTTCCTTTTCTAACTCACTCATTCTAATGGGGATAGAGAGAGAAGGATACGTGAGTCCGGCGAGTCGCGTCGCGTCGCATCGGCATGCATCGTTTAGATCGTTCCGAGAATGCATCTCAAAAAGATGACCTTCTCCCATGACTTTGCGACCTTAACGCTGCCAAACCTCTCAAGTATATAGTCTATCTAAAGAAGTCAATAATAGGGATGTTGACTTTTCGCTGACTAGATGAATCAAGTGTTGAGTGTTGCGAGAAAACTAGCAAAAACAACAATAGTTATAAACTGAAAGTCTGAAATCTGTACCTACATCAACTCGTAAAATGATGAAAGCGTTTGAAAATTTACAAAGCGCGGTGACCAGGGCTGCCGTTTTGCGTATAATCAATGCTATTTTTCCATTCACCGATGATTCCACCGGTTGAGAAAAGATTACACAGTTCAGTTCAGTGCATGACTGTAGTGCACGAAAATACTCTGATCTGTAATCTTTCCTTAATCGGTGGAAACTCTGTTGATTAATTAAAATATCAGCAAGTTTTTTAAAGTCATCGACGACTCCACCGGTTGAGAAAAGATTATAGATGCGAGTATTTTAGTTTATTACAGTCATACACTGAACTGAAGTGTGTAATCTTTTCTCAACCGGTGGAATCATCGATGAATTGAAAAATAGCATTGATTATACGCAAAACGGCAGCCCTGGCGGTGACACATAATAAAGCAGCGATTACGCAGACACCATGGGGGATCGGGATCAGTGGCGTAGTGTGCAATTTGACAAAAATGCAGTTCGCCTATTCAAACAGATGAAAAAGATCGAACTATTTGGGTGCTCGGTTAACACCTTCGCATTCGACCTTTTTCATGGGTTTAAATGGACGCAAAACAACGTTGCCAAATTGCACGCTACGTCAATGATCGGGATTACCATCTAGGTTTTTCCACTCGCTTTTTACTGGCAAGCAATATTGTTAAACACCAATGAAGAGTGCAGGGGAAGTATGATAAAAGTCACAAACTCCCATTTTTACTTTCTCACGGTAACGAAGTTAGACAAATTTAGAGAGTGTTGCGATGGCGCGAAGATTTTCAAGGTATTTTGTTTCGATACTTGCACTGAGAGAATTCTTTTTTTTAAATTTAAGGTGTATTTCGTTTGTGTTAAAGAACTGCAGAGTGTAATATTGACTAAGGGGAAATTCCTATAACCGAAGGAAAATGTCGGCTGCTACAAGTTTAAGATTCTTTGTTGTGACAGTGATTCTCCTTCATTCAATAGAACTTTTCTTCGCCCAAGGAAAACTGTATCACAAGTAAACATGTTTCCTTGTTTTTAAATGAGTGATTTCTCTCAGTGTAGGCAGGCTCTCTCAACTAAGTTGTAATCATAATTTATACAAAGTGATGGCTTCTTATCAATTTATCATGTCTAATACTTATACTATCCAAAGAACACTCTTCCATCAAATTTCAATATTTTTTAACCTCTTCTTTACAGGGTTTTATGCAAAACAAAATGTGTGGTGTCTATTCGTCTGTCAGTCCGTAAACGCACACAATTTTTGAACCGTTGATCCGCATATGCATCCCAGATTTTGTACTATTGTTGCTCCCTCTAGTTTTTCCCAGAGTTTTATTCTTCTTCTTCTTCTTCTTCTTAAATTTCAACTTTTAAGTTAGTTATGGAAACTTGTAAGTTCGTTTTAAAGGGGGGTGGGGGGGTGGGGATCTCTCCTAGATTACAATGGTAAGAGAAAGTATTCGTATTGAGTATTCCATGCAGTTTATTGTTCTTAAACTGAAGGAAATGGGAAAACGACTTCCTGATAACGTTGCTTGCTCATGGTTTGGATTACTTGCTTCTTTCAACTCCTCATTGTTCGTCCCCAGTTACCGATGTTGATCAAGTTTTCAAAGGAAGGACGTTCTGCTCGTTTTTCACAGCAGCGGCTTCAATAAAAGACAAATAAATGAGTCAATTTGCATCAAAAATGAAAATTCCCTCAGGGAACGCGATTACGTCTTATAATGACTGAGAAAAATGAATCCGAAAACGGTCGTAAAATCGGTCGCGGAGCATTCGTTGATCTTTGATTATTGACTGAAAGATTTAAGAATCCCGGCGTTGTCAGATTTATCGCTTACGTTTATCACCTGTTTGAGTCAACGCGCCCGATAGTTTCACCGCGGTTGACCAAAAGATTACATAGTTCAGTTCAGAGTGTGAGTGTAATGCAAGAAAATATTCCAATCTGTAATCTTCATTTAATCGGTGGAGTCTCCATCGCTAACTTTTAAAAACGTTTGCAGATTTGATAACGTGGGTCTGAGGTGTGCTTTTGCACAGCCTCGATTCTAACGTAAAATTCTGCGAAAATAAACGATGCGCACATTAAAAAATTTCAAAACCCATTCATTAACTCAGGAAATCACTTCAATTTCAAACAGCCGCTACACTAAACACTATTTGCACGGAAAAAAAACTACGGTGAAAATAACCATACGGATATCTGATTTTGGCACCTGCTAGATGTTATGGTAATGTTAACCAGAAGTATACTATGTTTTGACTAGGTACTAGGTGATGTTAGCTGATTGCATGTCGAATTTACTCTAAGTATCGGTAAATGTACCATACTTCTGGTCAAGTTTACCATAACATCTAGCAGGTGCCAAAATCAGGTATCCGTATGGTTATTTTCACTAATCTTTTTTTTCCGTGTGCGCGGACATACTAATAGATAGACAGATCTACCGGGTGTATGTTAAAGGCATCGTAACCACAAAATGATGGAATTTCTTTCTGAATACATGAAATATTGGCTGCACTTGCTGTCTGATGGTCTTTTCTGGCTTATCAAAGATTATAAAATAAAACAAGAAATTTACGCATCTAAACGAAACATTAATTCAAATGTTTTTAAGTTTCTGTTCATGTTTTACATATATAAACGCGGTGGTTCCGTCTGTGTAGGTGTATGTCTATGATAATAGTATCTAGTGTAGCGTGGGTTGTTTGAAATGGAAGTGATTTCCTGAGTTTATGAGTGGATTTTGGAAGTTTTCAATGAACGCATCGTTATTTTCGCCGAATTTTGCTGTAGAATCAGTGTGTCATATTGCTGTATCATTAGTATGCAACAGACCCATTTAGAGGTGATTCCACCGATTGAGAGAAGATTACAGACGCGTCGAGTACGCTGATCACCCATTGGACTGGTCACTCTAGAATCTAGATAAAGTTATAACACGTTGGTATCAGCCCGATATATGGCAACGTTGGATCATCCAAAGCCTGGACTAGACAGTGATGAGCGGGCGGGTTAATAAAAAAGCCATAAACAATCAACATAGGAGAGAAGAATCATGTTATTGATTATTATACGGGGGGACCTGAGTCAAATTATCGAGCCGACCATCGAAAAATTCGGTGCTGTTACGGTGAGATGCTCGCATCAAGATTTCCGGCTTCTGGATAGAGGCAGAGGGAATATTTTGCATGTATTAGATGAGGCTCGGACGGTGTTGTCAAGTTTCTGCATCCATGGATTTATATGGGAGAGGTAAGTATCTATTCCTGAAAAAAAAAAAAAAATTAAAAAATTAAAAATATAAAGTAAGTTACAATCTATTAATATGAATCAAAATCGACTACTTGACCAGTAAAACTTACAGTTCTAAAAAATGACTAACCAACCTAAGTGCCAAAAGTACGTTAAGAAAAACTTGAGCCTTAAAATAACTCTCTAATTAATCCTCAGATTTAGTTCCACAGTAACAAGGCATATTTAAATAAATCTAAAAACATAATTCTTATTAATTTTATATTTATTGAAATTGTTTATAAATCCCCTCAAACACAAAGCATGGAGTTATAAAGTCCTTTAAAACCTTAACACCAAATTTTGAGCCCCGAAATGTGCGGTGATTTTTCACTGAAATTTTCAGTTTTAATCGGTCAATTTTATCACGTCATCCCAACTAAAATAATTATGTCTTTTCAATCCTAAAATTAATTGTAAGTAATAAAGCATCAGTAATATAAATTTGGAAAATTTATCGTAATAAAACTATATAGGTACGGAACACACTTGATATTCTTTAGCTTTGTATCTTGTAATCATAAATACGTTAAAGAAAAAAAAAAAAAAAAAAAAAAAAAAAAAAAAAACTTTAAAATTGGAGAAAACGGAAAAAATGGAATTCTTTATATCAGCACGCTGGATGGATAGTTTCACCGGCCCCTTCCCCAGGAATGGAAGTGATGAAAAGGTACAATCGGCAACGTTGAATCTGTCCATTTATCTCCACTCCAATGCACGACATTGCACTTGTGAAAATTCCATTGGGTTTAAAATGTATCCTTCGAAATTTTCTGGAGTTTGAAGATAGCCAGATAGTTTTTGATTCTCTGCAGTACTTGTCCAATAATTGTACATACGTCGCGATTCCTGTTCTATTTTTTTACGATTTCGCTGAAATGCGTATCAGATACTTTTGTTTCATTTGAGTTGGCAACTCTGAGAGCCATATACCATTGCCACAAAGCGAGGTTCACGGTCAGCGAGTATCTTTTTGATATTTCATCGACATTTTAAAACGCTCGTCATCCAAAACTGCTTTAGATATATATTTTTTATCTCTTTTTAATAATTTTACAACCTGATTTGATCACCTTCGATTGAAATTGTTTATAGAGTTACGTCTTGTTTTTCAATGATTGTGAGACTTACGAAAGTGCTCTCATGAAAGTTGTACCTCTCGTCAAATCTTCATATTTTATGTAACTATAATATGAACAAAAAAGAAAAAAAAACTGTCCAAATCTATGTATAAGATTTTTTAGGGTGTATTACGTTATTGCTCGTAGAAAAATGTTTATTATATGGTCGCATTCTGATTTCAACTCTATGAGAGTGGGACTGATCTGTTTTAGAGGGTTTTTTTTTTTTTTTTTTTTTTTTTTTTTTTTTTTTAGACATCCATTCCTATGATGGAATATTATATCGGTTTCTATTGAATTTAAGAATGTTCTGTATAGCTGATATAAAACGAGTTTACCTCAGAAGGGGAAAAAGTGTAGTAGCACAGCAACAGTGCATTGGATGATTTCTGCTGTCCCAATTAAATCTGAGTGGAATGTACTACGTGGTATGGACGACCGTATATACGCTCTATTGGCGCGGCACGGTCTCTGAAGATTATCACAACCGTCATTTTAGGGATATTTTGAGGTTGGATTCCTGAATTTCTCCAATTTATACCTTGCAAAACAGTGAGAAAAGAAAAATTTTGAAATCCCATCATTTGAACTTCAAATCTTTTGGTTTCTACAGATTTTTGTAGAAATTAAATTTTCCAGAATTCACTATAAGTTTAAATCGTTCGACTTTATTTTGAGCCTTAGGGCTCAAGGTTTAGAGTATAGTTTCTTGTTAAATTTTACTAATTCAAACCCATGAAAAAAATTGATTTTGATAGTTTATACTGTACTTGCGGCTCGGTTCATTTCATGGCTCTAAATGGACAAATGCAAAGTTGCCAAAAAGCACGCTACGCCATTTACACAACTCTTTTAACTCGCTTTCAAAAACTCACTTTTTCAACATTCCGGACCACTGGGACGCTGGGTCTATCCAAGGGGCTGATTCTGCTCTTTTGAACCAGATGAGACGAAATAGCGGGAATCGACCAATTTCGTTGGTTTAAACGGCGTCACGTGACAGATTTTGAGTCGTTCGGGGGATGGGGAGTCATTCGGTCTGAAATGGACGACTTGAACGACTTCAAAATTGTCACGTGACGCCGTTCAAACCAATAGGAATGATCAATTCCCGCTATCTCGTCTCGTCTCATCCAAAACAACAGAGTCAGCCCCCAGAAGAGCAGAATCAACCCCCTGGATATCAAGAGCAGCGCATCTTAACATATAACTTTTAACTTTTAATGCGAGAAACTGTGACAGCGGATGAAAACCGTTTTTTTAAACATTTATTAGTACATTTCTTCTCAAACCTTTTTGGTGTAATAATTTATTCATTTTTTACAGTTTTATTTGTAATGACATATTCTCAACGTTGTACTCTTTCTTAATTTCTTTTCTCTCTTTTTCCAGAGCCGTTCACCTTGCATCCCTTTGTTTACATGTCTTGGAAGGGCGCAAGGACGTTATTTACCTATGCCACCGCGCACCGGTGCTATAAAGCAATTTATGACGATGATGCAATCGATTAAGGTCAGTAGGTCACCACGATACCATGGAGTGAAGACACGCGTCCGTCTACAATTTGAGGAAGTCTCTTTGGAAGCAGCTGTTAAACGCGGGTAGGCAAAGCAGGGGGCACTGGGCAGGTAGAACAAACTCTAAGCCTTATCAAGAAAGGATCACTGAACTGTTACTCCTTCGTCCGCATATTTTATGGCAAGGTGAAGGCCGCGGTCTTCAGGTAAGGGAGGGGGCGGGGTGGGGGTTGCGCATCCTTGTAACTCACCAGACACCGCGCAGGAGCCGATAAATGATCTTTTTTTTATTATGATTATACATATTTTTTTTTTCCTTATTTCCTTCCTCGTATTAAATGTGGGTCGACTGCCTCAACCCTTTGCTTCAGGTAAATGTAAACAGACCGGGTATTATACCTTCATACCTACTCCTCCGAATTCCGGTACTCGTCGGGTGGACCGGCTGACGCATTTTGTCAGTGAGGATGGTCAGTGATCTTGTTGAGGTAGGTCAGCGTCATGTTGAGCTCCTTTTCGAGGAGAGCGTCTCACAACGGAGAGGATTTAGAGGCGGACAGAAGAGAAGAGAGGCAAGTATTTCTGGACTTTGTAGATTGCATGTTCTCCATTGTTTGAAATAATGCTGACTGTAAAGATTACGATCTCCTGTTCTTTCAGCGCAAGTCAGCAAGTTAAAGGGATGAGCTCGTCATAACGTTATGACTCTTTATCAAACACCCCTTCAATCCATCAATTAAAAATAAAAAAATAAATTAAAAAAAAAAAAGTTCGTTTCTCCGTAGAATTTGTTTAAAACAATTCCTCTTTATACTTTATTGAGATCTAGCGTGGTTTTTTATAGATATACAAGAACTGTCAAAGGGCAACATTTTTCGAGATAAACAATGAGAAGGAAAATATGACGAAGAAAATTTTCAATGTATTACGTTTTCTTTCTCTTAGCTCTTCCACTGATATAAATAGTCGAGGAAAACTACTCTTTTTTAACTTTTAACAAATTAAGTCGTTAATTTCATTACACCCCCACCCCAAAATAAAACCAAAAACTACTCCGCGGCATGTGACAACTATGCTACCTATTTGTGAAACTCAGCTTTGCCAGAATTTAAAAGGTTCCTAGTGACTTGAATCATGGCTCGCACACATGTTAAGAGAAGGTTGTAAACATTTTTTTTTAAATTTTTAAAATAGTTTTTTGTTTCATATTTATTTTTATTATTGTCTGTTCAGCGTGTCTCAAGGATCATTTTTATATGGAAGAAAAGGGTATGCAGATTTTTGGGGAGGAAAATTATAGAAATAGTTTCCGCTTTTAAAAGAATTGTCAACTTATTGAAACAACTTACCTTTATTTATTTTAAGGTCGACCTTTTTCCATGATTTTAAATGGACTTCATGCAATGTCGCCAGATTCCACTCGCCGACTCAAATCCATGCAACTTCTGCTTCATCATTTTAAACTTATATCAAAAAGTTTCAAAAAAAGCAAGGCTTGAGATTTCAAAGAATCGGTCAAATCAGTTGCTGAGCCGAGAATCTGCGTCCTTAATTCTTAAACTGTTTTTTCCTTTTCTCCTTTTTTTCCCCCGGAGATCCAATTTCAATTCACTCGCCTGCGCAGGCACCCAAATCTTGAGAGATCTTTAATCTTTTTATCAGGCATTTAAAAGGATTAAAGTATACAAACACCCATGGATAGTATACACAGGCTCAGTTTTGAACCGTTATTTAAAAAAAAACATTTTTTCTCCATTCAGGGTGAAATTCAGGGTGAATGAAAGTTACCTTCAGACACACTGTCGAGCTCCAGTAACTCTTTGAAACTCAGCGGGGGTGCAAAGAGGGTCTCCTATCTCTACCCTTCATTTTTACCCTCGGTTTTTTTTGTCACCTGCATTTTTCACTCGCTGCTAGTATATAGGTATATAAGAGGAGAATGGAAGGCATTATACAACTGTCTCAAGTCCGGCTGTGCGAGTTACAATCACACTCCTTTTGCAGTCCACCGGTCATGCGGCACAATTTCTCACTATATCCGAAAGGATAATGCAGGTACAATGCCCTTCAAAAGGAAGTACCCTGGTCGAAATTTTTACTCTTTTAAATCTTGGCAATCTTTAAATAATTTTGATGGTCATGGATACAAAGATACAGCCGATTACAATGGAGGGGGGGCTGACGTTCAGCGGATCCTAAAGAGAATGTTCATAATCACCGATGATTTCACCTTTGACGAAAAGATCAACTCACAATTATTCCGATTCAGCAGGAAGCATGAATATAACGCGCGAAAAAAAAAAAATATGATCTTTGATCTTTTCTTCCAAATTGATTTATTAAAATTCCATCAAAGTTTCAAATCAGCGGTGTTCATCACGGGGGGAAAAAAACTACGGTGAAAATAACCATACGCGATACCTGACTTTGGCACCTGCTAGATGTTATGGTAATGTTAACCAGAAGTATACTATGTTTTGACTAGGTACTAGATGACGTTACCTGATTGCACGTCGAATTTACTTAAAGTATCGGTAAATGTACCATACTTCTGGTCAAGTTTACCATAACATCTAGCAGGTGCCAAAATCTGGTATCCGTATGGTTATTTTCACTAATCTTTTTTTTCCGTGATATTGGAGAACGCAAGAACATTTGGTAAATGTGATATTTGATAAGTGCTAGGGGAGAACGATAAATGCCGTACAAACACCCATTTTTTGTTTTTCGGCCGAAGGAAACGGTTAAATGACGGTTAAAGGTTATTTTTTCTCACAAATAATCAATGTATTCTCATCCACCAAAATTGAGTTTTTTTTTCGCTTATGCAGATCTCTATTTAATTTGCACTTTTATATCTCGTTAGATGTCCAAGAAAACTTTAACTTCGATTTTTGTGACTTATTAATATTTAACGTTTTTCTCCCGGACTCATCATTTGCGTCCTGTCTCGTTGTCAAAATGTTCAATTCTTTAAGTTAAGCCCGGCCTTCAGCCTCGCCATTCTCAGAAATATTGAAGGGCTGCAGTCCTCCCCCCCCCCCTCTAACTCATAAGTCGCGCCGCCTAAGACGAAATGGGGAAAATTGTGATCTACCCGGACAGAACTAGACCGGACAGAAGACCGGACCGTTCTGGCGTTCAAGCCAGGTCGGGCCGGACGCAGGAGTCTCGCCGGCGAACGTTAAGCATTGTGGCTGAGTTTTGAAATATTAAAATTTGCTCCACGGTGATGATTCCGAGTACTGAGGGACGAGTCATGGTGAAGGCTTATTGCGCCGGATTTACAATCATCAACGGTTGCCAAATTTCAATCACAATGTGCAATACCCAACTTAGCATTCAAAATATATAAAAAAAAGTATTTAAATTAGATAAATAGGAGGCATTGGCTAACCAAAATGAGGGGGTACAAGGCATACCCCCTCTATCCTCTTCTGAAATGCAGGGCCGAGTCTTAGAGCAAGGATCGCTGATAAAAAAGCATTTGTGAAAGCTTAAATTTTCATTAGTGTAAAATTTGTACAAGTAACATCGAGTTATTTTAACATAATGTAATTTCGTCCTTTAAAACACACTTGAAAGAACTGACAAACATACGATGTCAAGATAAATAATGAAAACCTAGTGCAGGCTTCAGCTCCTCACGCTGAAGTTTACTTTTGTTCGCGATGTCATTGGCACTTTATTTCCACCTGTACACGCATGGTCTAGATTACGATGTCAGAGTGTCTTGAATTTTGAAGCAACCGTTGTTTCGTCATCAATAAAGCAACCTGTATCATATGGATTGGAATTTTTTGTCATAGATCTTCACGGAACACCTTTAAGCCTGGAAGATTCCAAAGTTGTCGAAAATTCCCCTAACATACATTTGGTCTAAATTTCCCCAAAGGTAACGCTAGTTTCTCAACTGTTGCCGGTGCATTTGAACTTACATTTTGGTGGAACAGTTCGCAACCTTTTTTTTCCCCCCATCACACCGTATGTGTACGGTTTACGAATTAAATTATGTTATAGTCGACTCCTTAGATTTTGGTTCAGTAGGCAACCTGCAATACTTATGTTACTGTCATTGAGTCTAACTTTGGCCCAAGGGGGGGGGGGTAACATTGGCCCAGGAGGAAAAATAATTTGTGAAGCTGAACAGTTTTATTATTTGAGCATGTTTGGATAATGTTTTCAGGTCAGTTGGTAAGTAATAATCTCTATAACCAGACATGCTAAAATAATAAACTGTTACAAATGATTTTTCCTCCTGGGCCAATGTTACCCCCTGGGCCAAAGTTAGACTCAATGACAGTACTGAATTCAAGCATGGCAGGTGGCCTATCCGAGCATAAATCTAAGGAGTTAACTGACATTATATTTAATTCGCCAACTGTACTATACTGTATTGTAAATGCTTTGAGCCTCGAAATAAACGATACTTTTGCATTGGTTCAAATGGACGGGAAACAATACAGGATCGTCCGCAAGCCAAATCTGCTTGGCAGTCTCTGTCACACAAATTGGCAACTCCGATCACATATCCTCATCGCTCGCAGAAACGACGTGAGTCACAATTGTCCATGGTCACCGCCTGTGCCCGAGCCATCACATAAGAAAGGCATCGCACTTCACTCGCTGTATGGTCGCTCGCCCCGGTCATATTTGTACGTGTATAATTTGCAATCTTCTGACAGTATTAAATCTTATGACCCTACCCTCCTACCCCCTCCAGCCCGACCCTCCCACCCTCCCCGCATCCCTTATGTCGGATGCCCACAGCCACAATGTTCCATGCTCCGGCTCGTATACTCTGCTTTATTCCGCTTCCATGCATATGGACAGCCCAGCCGACCGGCCCCGGCCGCGGTGGGTACCGAACCTAACCGAACCGATCACTTTGACCTTTAATGCTTCAGTTCAAGCCTCTCTCTCTCTCTCTCTCTCTCTCTCTCTCTCTCTCTCTCTCTCTCTCTCTCTCTCTCACATACACACACACACACACACACGCAAACTCTCTGTGCCTTCTGCAAGTCTTCGGTCGCAATCTTCGACGTTTGTCAAAACCACAGGCCAACACTCCAGATTGTTCAACCCTGGTTCAAGAATCGGATAAATTACCGGTTGATGAAAGAGCATGGATTCTTTCCGTTTCACTACTTCATACCATTGGGCAGGGGGCTGTCCATGAGTGCCCGCAGAGAGGGGCAAGAAGGGTCCCCCCCCCAGGAATTCAGATCAATCAAAACTTCACGATAAAAAACGAAAGGAACAAAAAAACATAATACATTAATTAAAGCTGTAAGAGTTGACACAATTTATTCTTAGTTTACTTTATAATGTTAATTTATTTTTTGCAAGAGATAGTTGTAAGCATTTTCTTATCATCATTTTCATCTTCTGTCACTTTATACTCAAAACATCAAACACGTTAAAATTATTTTTATTTTTATTTATTGCTGCTTAAAATTGTACCATTAATATTTGAAGACCAATTCAAATTTTTCCTTATCTTATGGTGCGGGGAGGGCTCCCCCCCTAAATGCCATTCAACAATTCCCCCCCCCCCCAATTTTACAGTCGAATGGTCGCTATAAGATAGTTATCCGATAAAATGCAACACTGCTTGTTACTAGTGGTAGGTATTCACTTAACGAAAATTCTAGTTCCTAAAAAAATTCTAGTGGTAGAAAAAGTTCCTGTGTCAGTGCAATGCAAGGTACACATTTGATGCAGAGAGTCCATCCTAATCGGAGATGGAAGGGTCGATACCTTTTTGAGGTGACAAGTGGCGTAGCGTGCAATTTGGCAACCTTGCAGCTCGTCCATTTAAAGCCATGAAAAAGGTCGAAGTATTTGATGTTCTTTAATCAAATTTGCATTCGATCTTTAATATGGGTTTAAATTGACAAAAAACAACGTTGGCGTCGACTGTTGGCAATGGACGGCGGCCGCGGCGACGCCGCCGACGGGGTGGTAAAAGAAAATAATGAAAAACACCGAGGAGACCCCAAGACCAGAGCGACAGTATTACATCTGCGGCTTTGTCGAATGTCCAAGGCGTGTAATGCCAGAGGGGCGGAGGAGAGGAGCGGGGGGGGGTGCCTGGTAGATGGTCCGGCGGGGCTGTGGATCTCGGTGAAGTGCGGTACGCAGCGTTCAAGTCTCCAGTCTTTCTGTTTCATCGCTATCGCACACAGTGAAACAAAAAATGAATTTTTCCGGACGAAAAAAAAAATATTTAGTTTTTTTGCGTCAACAATATTTAAGACACTATTTTTTTGCAATGAACCCATAATCTGACTCACATTAAGTTGTGAAATTCATTGAAATTATCTGTTATTTATCTTGTCATTTTTTTTTTTTTTTTTTTTTTGTCACAACTTTGTTTTTATTGTTTCGTGACCTGGTGACCAGAAAAATCTATAATTTGACCTACTGGGCGTCACCACGGCTGCGGCCGCTCGGACGCAATTTACTTTGAAGTTGATTAGATTCACGGTTTCAGCAATTATACAAAATTACAATACATATATAAAATATGAAAATCATATTCTCGTTTTACGACCCATCTCTCGCCGTCGCCAGCGCCCTGTTGCCGAACTTAGAGTATAAATGACAAAGAACTTTAATACTTTTAGAATTTATTTATTTTATCATCAGAAACACATTCTTTTGGTTTCCAACGCTGATGATTTATAGGTTAGTCGTTTTGTCATTTTTCTTATTTTTTCTAATTTACATTAGAAGTGAGCTTCATTTATGACGTAAGTAAGTGTGCGCGATAACCCAAGAAGATCATTTTCTTTTTTAACCAAACTTCAATATTTGATAATAATTTTTAGCTATAGATTTAAGCTTTAATTTAGTTCTGTAAACATTAATTTACTGATTTTGAGAATGTATTATTATCTTTCTAGCTTTGTGCGGGTTTGAACATTACATCGTCCATTTTATGATATTTTTTTACTATTGAATAGTGATAAACTGAAAAAAAAAAAAAATGGACAGAAAGTAAGGCCAATTGCAAAGTCAGCAGAGATGAATCACATCAATCGTCACAAAAAGAGATATAATCCAATATTTACGTAGATAGGTTAGTCCGATAGAGCTATGTAATCTTTTGATCCGTTATTTTAGCGGGAATGAGATCTCGCCGAATTTAAAAATCAACGACCATTTGAATAACACAGTTTCCTGACTTTGTCCCAAAAATAACAGGGCTTACAAATTTAATTTGTCTTCATGAACTTTGGTCTATACTCATTTGTCAAAACTTTATTTAATAAGTAGTATACTGATGATCGGTATATCATTAAACAGATAGTCAAGACAGAAAATCCACGAATGTCGCTATTGGTTCATTATAACAATATAACACTTGACTGTTGCTATGGCAACCACATTCAAGGGATCCGTTGCTTTAGATTTATAAAGGTCACTCATAGGTAGCATGTAAACAGACAATTTAACCATGCGTGGAGTTGTGGACCATATGTCCATATAGCAACAGTCAAGTCTGATAATTCAAAAAATTTTCACCAATGCAGTTACTTAATACTCATGTACAGTCTTGACTATCGGATCGACGCAAAATTTAACGATCAGTCCGTCCGCATGACACCCTCTTGCCTAAAATTTCACAGTGTCAGCGGTTCCAGGAATCTCTCTCTCTCTCTCTCTCTCTCTCTCTCTCTCTCTCTCTCTCTCTCTCTCTCTCTCTCTCTCTCTCTCTCTCTCTCTCTCTCTCTCTCTCTCTCTCTCTCTCTCTCTCTCTCTCTCTCTCTCTCTCTATTTCTCTCTAGAACTGAACGAGCGATAGTCATAAGACCAGATTCTAGTCATATTACCAGAAGCACACCGATATGTGAACGACAGGAAGTCAAGTATTTTGACCAGAAAATTCTGGTGTTAGTACCAGATATGGTTCTAGAACTAACATTTCTTAAAAAATTTTAAGAACTGTGGTACAAATACTAGAATTCTGGTAAGTGTACTATCCCTTACATAGGTTCACATCATGCTTCTGGTAATCTTTTTCTTTTTTATCAGTGTATTCCTCTCCCTTCAACTTTCTTTCTATCTCTCCTCAAGATTTTGTGACTTTAATTTCAGCGATCCTCTCACCTCACATCGTCATAAGATTTGGCAGCCTAGCGCGAAAAGTGATTCGGTTTAGGGCTGAAGAAGTAATGTGACGGCGTGTTGGTCGAACCGACGCGCAATGGTCTAAGATCGTTAAAAAGTGGCCAAAAATAAGAAAGTAAATTTCTCATCAATTTATCATTTATAAACTTTCAAGACTAATTTTAATCACAGAGAAGACTTTTAACAAGTCATCTAAACCTAGAAATGTTCTATGAAAACTTTATAAATTAAGCTTGAAAGGTTGAAAACAATGATTTTTGATGATTTTTTATCATCGATTTTTGACCACTTTATTTCTGATCTCAGACCACAGTGCGACAGATGGACGCGGACGGATGTAGAACCAGTGTTGCCAAATTGGGGTGAAAAAGCCGCACGTTTTACATTGATTTAAATGGGGACGATACGGCTTTTTCGATGCATCGACGCTTGTTCGATGTTTGAGGGACATCGAATGCGGTTCGATGCATCGAGAATGCATGCAGAGATGCATCGAGACACCGATCCACATCGAAACATCGATCATTAGCGAAACATCGATTCATATCCAAACATTGCAACTTCGATCCAGATCGAAACGTCGACAGTGAAGCATCAAGCAATATCAGCACATCTTTCCGCACCGCGTTTAATGTACTGTGGGACTATTGAATAAGGTTTCAATTTTCCGACCAAAGGGTCATGTTGGTCACCGTTCCGATCTATCTTTAAGATAAAAATCAAGATATACGGCATTAAAAAATTCCAACGCTTGACTCCTTTTTTTTTTAATCATCTTGTTGACGTCTTGGTAAATGAATGATTTTATGCAGATCGATTTTCCGATGCAGATTGATGTTTTCGATTATTCTATGTAAATCAACGATTCGATACCAATCGATGTTGCAATGTTTCGATGTGGATCAATGTTTCGATATTTTTCGATTTTTCGATGTTTCGATACATCGCTCCGATTTTGGGAAATCGACATCGTAGCGACTTCGATGGACCGAACGAGACATCGCACAGGCCTACTTTTTACCCTCGATCTGGCCACACTGCGTAGAACGGACATCATCGGTCGAGGTGGTAGTTGACGCATTTACGATGCGACGGCGGGTACGTTCAGATCGGACCGGGACCGGGACCGAGACGGAATGAGATGAGATGGCAAAGAGAGGTTGAGGTTGAGGTTTTACGTTTTAAACTTTTAAGAGCCACGGATCTGCCATTCCGCGGTGTTCAAACAATGACCACACGGCTCCTTGCTTCATTGTTCCTTGCCGCAGCTAAAACGCATCGCGAGCATCGCCTTCCAGCGTGTGCTGTGCAACGCGCTTTTTTTTTTTTTTTTTTTTTTTTTTTGAAGACGTCAAAAGCAACGCCACCGCAGCAGACTAGACGCTCCGCGCCGCCACATTATAGGATCGTTCGTTGGCACTTGGACTCGCACTCGTATACTTGAGCCCATGAGCAACAAAGATATTACATACTGAGAGAAGACTTAGAAATGGAAGAGGACCGTTTTCGATTCATGATTATCCACAGTGGGTGAGTTCAGAGATTTAAATAATTAGACCAAAAATAGTGGGGTTATCTCCTCCTTCTTCCTCTGTCTCTCTTTTCACCTACACTGAAAAGAAAAAAATACTTTGGCAATACATAGATACTGAGTATTCTTTAGGTAGGAGAACCACAGTTTTAGGCTGGAGAACCAAAGCTTTAGGCAGATTGCCCGAAGGCTTTGGTTCTTCTGCCTAGAGAGTGCTCGGTATCGATATAGTACCTAATAACTTTGGTCTTTGTGCCTAAAGTGTTTTCTCACTATGAGAAAACACTTCTCAAGATATTAAGTTAAGTATTCTCAAGATATTAAGTTAAGTATTCTCAAGATATTAAGTTAACTTAATATCTTGAGGCAACGAGTCTTGGGGCAGTTGCAACTGTCTAAAATGTTTTTTTTTTTTTTTTTTTTTTTTTTTTTTTTTTTTTTTTTTTTTTAAGATTATGATAGTCCTTGATAAGTTGAGAATAATGGTGCCTTTGGTCATTTCATAAATGTCCTAGTTTTGGAGATACACAGGGGTAAAGTGTGCGTGATGGTGATGTCATTACGTGGAATTCCCATTTAAAACAATGTATTTTGGGAATCGAATCTCTGGATAGTTAGGAACCAAGGACATCTTTGTTCTCCGGTCATCAAGTAAGTACTTTCATTTTTTTCATAAAAAACACAACATTTCAGACCCTTTGTAACTTTCCCATTGTGTGAGGCAGATCTATGTATAGTTACAGCACCGAACGTACTCGGGCGAATGACGTACCCGAGTCTCCGATATGCGCGTTTAGATTCCAAAATTTGCTGCAAAATGCGTCAAATGATACTTTCTCTCAATTTCACAAGTTTTCTCAAAATTCTAGTGGAGACCACACAGATTCACATCTGTTTCAAGCAACCTCTACAAGGTCAGAAATGTGGATTAGGAACAGCTCGAGCCTTCAAAGCAGAAACGGACGATCGAGTTCATTGACTCTTCAAACCCCTCGACTAAGGCTAGTCTAATTTAAGAAGCATCCTGGTCCTGGGCTCCTTCACTCCTTCAGATATCCTCAACCCTCCCACCCCTCATCTGGTGTCCTTTAAATGGGCACATGGGCGCTGGGCTGTTCACGTTGACTCGACAGGGCGTACATCTTCCCCCGTGACAAGTGTTAGAAATTTTTACACGACGGGGAAAGGGTGGAGGGGTCCGTCCCGGACCGAGCGCAATCTCCTCCGGTAGGAAGGGAGTGGAACTTAGAAGTGAGCGTCTTCGATGACGAGAGTCAAAATACAAGGGAGGGTATTTTTAGTCGAAGAGAACGCCAGGACTGGAAGAGTTTTTGAGCCCCTTCGTTATTCCGAAAAAAAAGGGGGTGAGATTGTAACTCCGTACGGGCCCCGAAGAGGAATGGGTTTCGCGGAGGAGTCAATGAACTAACACCCCCTCCCCCTTCCCCCTTTAAAACCGCCCCCGCCGAGATCGAAACTGGAGAGCTGCGGACAGACGCTTTCTTTCTTTCAACTGTTTTTAAGTCGCAGACGTCTGGTTTTCTGTCAAAAATCTACCCCCTCCCACCACCCCCCTTGGCATTTGTTTACCGTCGCAGGATACGCATGCTCCTCTCAAGAGAGTGGTTAGTTGCAAGGGGGGGGGGGGGATGATGCTATGGGGTGAATGAGCTGAGACCGGACGGGATGCGAACGGTGCGCAAAGACGTGTAATTCCAGGATTGCCGATTTTATTTCAAGACCTGTGAGTTGATCTTGAAAATAATTGGATCAGACTGGTAGATAGGCTAAATGGAGGATTTTCATTGGATCTCATTAAAGAGTTAAGTTTGCCTCTGTAACCAAGAATCCTTCTGCTACATCCGATCGGTAAAGACTGCTTGGAACAAGGGTTTAACTCAAAGAATGTAGAGGAGGGATATTTGATTATATACACATATAACCAATTCCCAGGGAGACAGTAGAATTATGATGCACAATAACTCTTGTCACAGAATGGTAATTCAATGATAAATTCTGGTGAAAAGACGACCAGAATGAAAATCCTACCAGACTGTCCCTGGTTCACTTAACACTGGCCATTCTGGTAATTTTCTGATAGTAAAATCAGATTCTGGTAATATTATCATCCTCTTTTTTTCCAGTGTAGAGCTCTCTCTCTCTCTCTCTCGATAAAATCTATAGAGGAATAACCAGCAAAAGGTAACTCATCATTCAACCAGTATACCAGTCTGTCTCATCCAATATGATTTCCAAGATCGGCCCGTCACAGGATCTTTAAAAATTCTCCTGCTTTGAGGATACTTTCTTGAGGGGGAGGCCGGTCCACGAAAATTGGAAGTTTTTTTTTGGTGAGGATTATGATTTTAATAGCGGTTATTCGCCGATTTTCCTGATATTTTGAGATGATTTGCTCGTGTGCTGTACTGCAGAACTTTTATAGGCAATTTCAAGATTTCAATGAAGTAATTGGCAACAAAATTTAAGCCGATGCAAAAGTATTATCCGAGGCCAAGGTTTTGTACTGCTACTGAGGTTTAACAAAACTTTTAGGGAGGTTATCGATCGATGCCAGCGGTGAATGAAAATAAATTAGATTCTTTCCCAAAAACCAGTCATATGTATTTATTATCTATACAGGGTGTCTAGGGTTAATCAGACAAACTTTCAAGGTCGATTCCTTTGACCAAAATAAGACTCTTATTTGCATAAACATGGGTTTTTTGTCCAAATCAAAGAATCAGCTGACAAAAACCTTTTGAAATATCTTTGGTCAACAGAATTTTTTCAAAACCACAGGTTTTAAGTGAGATAATAGCTGCTCAATGTGAAAGAGTTAGCGAGTTTACCATGGTAGAGTCCACACAGTCAGCCTCACCACTGCTTCTTCATGTCGCCTATCACAGTGAAAATCACCAGAAGTAATTTTTATTTTAGTTTTTAAAATTTTAGACCGTTGGCTAGGACTATTCAACAACTTTATAAAACCAAGATTTCGTTCTTTTATTTAACAATAATAACAATAATAATAAGAAACAAAAAACTCACTTGGCAACAGTGGGTTGATATGATGCATTTATCTGTCTGGAAGAGGTTGGAGGGTGGCTTGGTACCATCCGACTATTCCTCTATCCTCTCCTAATCTTGACCCTTGACTTTCAGCATCCGGCAGTGAATTCTGTGTTCAACCCCGTTATACGCACAAACAACAAACACCACACACCCTCACAAACTATTAACAGATTTCTTCTTCTTTTTTTCTTGTTTTTGTTCTTGTTTTTTTTTTTTTTTTTTCTAGCTCAAGACTATGAAGTGTGGACGTTATACGACGGGATACACTGTTTAGACTTATTACTGGAGTTAGGGTCGATTATCTTTAAAATGATTGTCAGACACCGTTAAATTGAAAAATACCCAAAATAGAACCATCTACGGTTATGTAGTTTTGGAAAAAAAAACAAACAAACAAAAAAACAAAAAGCGACAAGCTGAAAGTGCTTAAAAAAGTTAACACCAAGAATTTGCATCCCAATGTACTTCCTCTCATTTGAAGGTGTGTGTTATAGAAAGGAACTGATATGTATAATTGTCTATAGAATATCCACCATTTTTCAAGAAATGATAATAAAAGAGCAGTCCAGGAGTACCTAAAATTGATTATCATTGAACTTGCATTATCATATAACTTCCAATGTGACTTTCTCTCCCCTTCAGACATAACAACTTGAACAAAAGCAGGGCCCAATGAGGCCATTCCCCGTATTATATTTCAGGAATCCTGGCTCGCTCCAGAAGTTGTAAAAATGGTCTTCAACTCTATAAATAACATAATAAATGTCATATTTTTGTTTTTTGTTTTAAATTTTCTTCTGCACTATTGAGAATTTTACGTTTCAATCGAGTGTGCAGCGCCGCATCGTGGAGCGATTCAATGAGTGGGGTTGGACATGGAATATATGACTAAAAATAAAAATTTGAATTTGAATTTGAAATTGGAATTTGAATGAAATTTGAATTGCGTATTAACAAAGATATACGCATTTAAATTTGCCACGCCATGCAGTGGCGTCGCGTGCAATTGGGCAACAATGTATTCTATCCATTTAAACTCAGGTAAAAGATTGAATTCAGGGGGTGCACAGTGCACTAAGAAAATTCGATATATTTAATGGGTTTAAATGGAGTATTTGCATTGTTGTCAGATGGCACGCGACGCCACTGACGCCATGTCCGATCTCTCCCATTGACTCGTCCCAATGTGCGGCGTCGGCAACGAGATAGAGGAGTCATTGATGCAATGGATGAGTGCAAGAGTGGGAAAGTGAGGGAGGAAAGAGCCGAGACTGAGTCCAGGGGGAGGGAGGGTTGGGTCGGTGGGTCGAGGGGGGGGGGGGGGTTGAGGGGAGGGGAAAGGTGTGAATGAAGCTATGAAGCCATTGAGCGAAGAATGATCGGAAGCTGATTGCGTTCGCGTGAACGGATTCCATTGGCACGGAACAGACTCATTCATTTTCTGCGGAGTGTCGGACGCAGACGATGGAAGACCAACCCAGAAGTGGATTAAGGAATTTGTCCGTCTCTCTCTTCAGCCATTCAAACGCGTGTGATAGAGAAAGATGGAAGACGGAGCGAAAGTCAGGTGACCGCCGTTAGTCTGTCCTCGTTTTAAGATAATACTGAATTTTTGTTACTAAGAGATTTTGATCGGGATTTGTGTGGCATGGAATGGGACAAAAACCTGCTAAAATCCGAAGTTGTTGAGAGAACTTGGTGATGCTGTCAACTTCGATGCTGAATTTATATGCCTCGAGAACATAAAAAAAAAACCAACTCCGGATTTTTGTTCAAAGGTTGGAATATGCTTCATTGGAATTGTATATTAAGGATATCACACAAATTTGCTTCAAGTGATATTGAAGCCGGTACAACCCTAGAATATCAGAAAGCACCCGCTGGTAGAGAAAGAGAAAGAGAGAGAGAGAGAGAGAGAGAGAGAGAGAGAGAGAGAGAGAGAGAGAGAGAGAGAGAGAGAGAGAGAGAGAGAGAGAGAGAGAGAGAGAGAGAGAAACGCAGGCCATACCTGAGTGATATTTCAAGAGCCAGAGAGTGAGGCACCTTGAAAAAGAACACCAGAAAGCACAGTGGCGAAGCGTGCTATTTGGTAAAGTAGAATTTTGACATTTGAGCCTCCTTGAAAAGGTAGAAATCGGTGATCATCGCCGCTTCCATGAAAGTTCGATATTTTTCGTGAGTTCAAATGATCCAAATGCATCGTTGCCAGATTGTGTTGACTTTTTTGGAGAGGTGGTGAGAGAGGGAGGGGCAAAACTGCAAATTTTTCGTCCTTTGCAAAACGCCACACGTCAAATTTATGAGTTTGGTGACCTTTTTTTATCTTCTTTTGCTTGTCTACCCTGATTTTGCTGTCTTCGAAGAAGAATTTTGAAAGATTCCTTTTAATTTTCTTTTTTTATCCTGTTTTTTCTGATTTTGCCTCCCCTAGAGAAAGCCGCCGGAGATAAGCCACTACGATATAAGTTAATCAAAGAGTGGAAAACAATCAGAGGAAATAAGTAATAGAAATCGTATTTTTCGACGCTTTTAAGCTTAATTTAAAAACTTCTGGTGAATTTCATATAGGTTTAAATTACCAGAGAATTAAAACAGTTCTCTGAGTTTAAACTTGGTCTTTAAAGTTTATAAAATTGATAAATTGATTAGAAAACTTCATTTGGCCACTTTTTGACGATCTCAGACCATAATACAAAGCAGTGGCGGCTCGTGCTACTTGGCAACATTGTTTCGGCTCCATTTGAATCTATGTCCAACAATCGAAGCGCTGCAGCACTTTCGAATCGATTGTTTTACATGCAATCAAATGAAGCGAAGACAATGTTGCCAAGTAGCACGAGCCGTCACTGATACAAAGATACCCTACCCTACCCCCTCCAGCAGGCACGTCCTTACCGGAAAGTAGATCAACCTCTGCCCTCCCTCTCAAGTGGACCGGAAAAGCAGAAAACGACGGTTGTGGTCAAAGAGTATACGCTATACGCACGCATAAATACAGCACGTGAGAATTTAATTGCTTTCTAATGTGGTCGAAATGGCCCCCCTAAAATAGATTGGTGCTCGAGTTTGAATGGGGTACACTTGTTCCATTTTTATAAGGTGAGACGCATATATATATACGAGTGGAGTTGAAGAGGAACGGCAGTATTGAATGTAAATTGTCTTTCTCTCTCTCCTTTCATTTAAAAGTGTGTGTTGGAATAAGACGGAGATAGGGGCTGAAGTCACGTGATGGCCTCCTCTGCCATCCTTTTCTTATGCATGTGTTTAAATGGTCAAAGAGAGAGAAAGACAAATCCCCGTATCCGCGTATGAATGTGGATGTGAATGAAGCCCCCTAATAAAAATAAAAGAAAGAAGAAGAATAAAGATTGAGAGGAGAAGAGAAAGAGAGGAAGAGCTGGACGTTCCGAAGAGGTATCAGAGGAAGGACAAAGCGGGTCCAGTTGGTCGGTCGCGGATTTGAGAAGTCGTGGAGGATTGTGGACAGAGAGCAAGCAATTACTCTGTATGCGGTTAGGACTCCATTAATCACTCCATTATCCTGTCAGATGGATTCTCCGTCTATGGCTAACCTTACACCACCGCATTTATACAGGGTGCGCTTTTGCGAGTACCTCTGATTCCTCTGAGTGTCACGTTATAAATCGGCTCAAGAGAGAGACTTCACCCCCCTCGCTGTTGGGCTGGCCGTTTGATATTTATTTAATGGCATCTATCAATTCCCTGATGAACGAATTACTCAATTCGGTGTACGACTGTAGAGCCCTTATATATAGAGAATGGGCTTGCAAACTTTTGCTATAAGCAAATAAATAGTCCAATCCTATGTGAAGACCAGCAAAAATCACGAAAATCACAATAAAAAAGTCTAAAATTCAGTAATAAACACACAAAACTGCTATAGCGGCAAGATGGTAATGGCGGTTCAACGCAGGTATTATGGGAGATCCCTGTCTATTATGTCACTTTCTCTACGGGAACACAGAGATATGTCTCAATTTAGATAGGAATCTCCCATGATACCTGTGTCTCTCAGCCATTAAGCCCGATTCTGATAGTGAATTTCGTGGTTTTTTAGTGTGTGTTCATCATCATTTTTACAGGTTTTTATGCAAGAATCAACTCTTCAATCCCCTGCAGCAAGAGTCCCATTAAGACAAGTGAAATCATAGGTGCCACCATTGAATGAGTTTTTGCACATTTGTGTATCTTCCGAGGGTCGTTGTTGTGCTTTGATCCAATTCAAAGATTACAGTGTAGAGTTTCTAACTGTGTAATCTTTATAGACATTCTTGAGGTGTATATCATGATTAAAATTAACAAATTAATCGATGATTTGCTCTTTTATGCGTAAAATACCGTTGGACCTCTTCGTTTGTAAACAAATGTGCAAAAACGCATCCAATTGCGGCGCCCTTAGAGCCAGTGACGAGGCGTGCGATTTAGCAACGTTCATTTTTCCCATTTAAACACATTAGAAAGGTCGAATGCCTGGTCATCGCCAATGACTAAAGCTTTCGACTTTTTGAATTAATTCAAATGGAGAAAGTACATTGTTGCCAAATGTCACGCCTCGCCACTGCCTAGAGTCTGAAACTCTCATGACCAATCAGAGGTTGACTATATATCCTCGTGTCGTAACTCTCTACCTACAGAGAATCTATATGGCTTGTACAAAAATAATTTGATCTGTAATTTTTTCTCAACTGCAGGTGGAGTCTCCGTCACTGCATTTAAAAAGAATCACGGATAATTTTTGTAATTTAAATGTTATTGCTCTGATTGATTTAGAAAAGATTACAGATTACTTTTGCGCATTTACAGACATAAAATAATGTGTATAATCTTTTGGTCAATCGGTGGACTCGTCAGTGAATTAAAAATGTCATTAAATGCACACGAAGTGACGAGTTATTCTCTGTGGAATCATGGTTATCAATTGAATTTCTGAATTTCACTTTACAAGCACCCTGTATCATCTCACACATAGACGTATGCACTCACATTCTCACATTAATCTGATTAAATATCCTCCTCATCTATGATCCACTTCGACTCAGCCCAAGCACTCCGTGTAGTTTCTTACAGGTGACCCCTTCACGAAAAAACAAAACGGGCTCCGAGGAAACTCACTCGCATCGCAATGGCCCTACGCCCTACGGCGTATAAGCGAGCGCTGTGCGAAGCTATCAAAAGTCGCAGGCAATTTTGAACGGCGGTCAGTAGATCACAACCAAGGATATCCTGGACCACTGGCGCAACCAGGATCCCTTCCATCTCTCTCATTTCCCATTTGAATGTATACATAGGAAAAGGACAGAACGAGGGGATTTTATCGCCTTGTCCATCCTTCTCTAACATACGTTTCTTAGTGGAGGAAAGAGAGAGATGAAGAAACTCTCGGTGCGCTACTGTCCTAGACATCTGACATCTGTACAGTGACTAAATTTGAATAGTGTTCAATGCTTTCTGCCCCGAGTACATTTTATAATATAAAATCTGCAATGGATGCAGTGATCTTGCTATTTGACAACCATGTATCAATGCGAATTGAATCTAGGCAAAAGTATCGATTTTGCAGGGACTCAGTGAATCCCCTGAAGATCGATTATTTTACATAGATTTAAATGGAACGAATCCGTTGTTGCCACATAGCATGAACTGCCGTCGAATGAATGCTATCAAAGACACAGTGCTCATCGTCGTTTTGCCACAGCATTTGTCTTTATCTAGATTATAATTAACATTTCGTCGTCCATCTGACGCATAGGCGTAAGTCGATTTTTGCAACTTTTCAGGAGAGCGAAAACAAAATTAGCAAATTTTCATCAGCTTATGGATTCAGTTCTATCAAAGCTGGAAAAACTTTATTGGTACACAAATGTTCATCAAAGCCTCTAGATTGAGAATATTTTGTCAAAATTCCAAAAACTTTGAAAAATAAAGATTATGCGGGTATTTATTTGAGCAAAAATGACTTACGTCATATTGTTTGATTGACAATATCCCGACCGCGTTGATATACGCAGCGGCGTATCTCCTTGATTTATACGCCTATAGTCTGAATGAATCTCTCTCGTGTTATTCCATTAAACGGTAAACCCGTTACTTATTATTTAACACATCACCACAGGTTTCTGGTATTACACCCACATATTTTGAGACGATTTTAGGGCAGTCAAGCAATGACATCAGAACAGTGATATTATCGCTATAGATACTGTCAAATCTTTTGTTATTCACGAGTTTGCTTTTTATTATTTCAATTTTTAGTTCCAAATCAGGAATGAGAAGAGTTTTGTAGAAAAGTAATCAACTTAATTGAATAATTTATATGATTGCTTCTTAAAGAATATAGGTAACTATTTATTTTTTTAGAAATCAGTCTATCGACTCGTATGACGCCTTTCTCCACCAGTTCTTATCCTGAGCTAGTTTTTTTCATTTTTACATATTTTTCACAACCTACATTTTGAATTATTTATTGTTTTGTACACTCTATTCTCTATTACCCATTTAAAAAAAAAAAAAAAAAAAAAAAAGTGTTCCCTTATAGAACGAGAAAGTGGGCAAAATCTATTTGGAAGAGTAATTAATAACAAAATTGATAAAACTATAACCAGTACCCGGTGTTACAATGGCTCGGTGAATTTGTCAGGTCAAGAAACAAATGATTGAGCGGCGAAATTTGGTCTTTCGGCCCTATAAACGAGCGACAAACAGTAACACAAAGAAAGGAGAAAAGATAAAGGTGGACGTGCGGGTGTAAGTCGGCGTCAACATGCAGATTTTCCATTAGAAGTATAGGCGAAACACCGCGCTCTCGGACTTACGCCTATACGTCTGACTGACTATCTGGCTTTGTTGACTTACGCCTATACGTTTTTCCGTTATAACTTGAAAACTATTGAGAATTTGACATTTCTGACTTCACAGATCGAAAGAGCGTCAAATTTTACATAGGAATCAATGAAAAAGTCAATTTGTCAAAAATCCGACTTACGCCTATGCGTCAGATGGACGACGATTTATGAGTCTGTATAATCTTTAATACGTGCTTGTCATCAATAATTAAATCTGATTCCTGATAGGGAGGAAAATAGGAAATGATGGTGTGTTATATAGCTGCAATTTAAAGCTTGTGATAAATACGTCTACGAAGCTACAGACGGGTGCGATTGCAGTTATGTTAATGGAGGTAAATGAGATACTAGAATCACTTTCTTTACTTTAATTGAGTAGCTGAGTACAACAAGAACACATCTTTCATTTAAAGTAAGTACATTGGATAAGTGCCCTCATAGCACTTAACTCCTCAAAAGTTCTTGCATTGGAAACGGCGGAGAACTTCAATGATAGCTCCCTTTTATTTTTTTTTATTTTTTTTTTTTTTTACAAAAAAGTATATGCATAATTTTTTTACGCGAGACTTCTTAAATTTTTTAGAATCTCAAGTAGCATTTTGAATGGTCCGAACGTTTTAAAAGTTTCCCTTTGTTTTCGTCGGCAAAGAATGCAGTTTTAAGTTTTTGCTGCCTCATGGAATTTTTCCTTTACAAAAAAAAATAAAAAAATAAATAAAAAAAATAAAAAACTATTTCCTCTTCAAAAGTAACAATAATGACATGCAAGTTGATCGATACTTCATGAAAGGGAGGTGAGTAAAATAAATAAATAAAAACTAAAAAAAACTAATAAAAATAACGAGTTTTCTTTTGTTAGTTCATCCATCTCATGCGCGTTACGCAGATGAATAATTAAAAAAAATAAAAAAAAACGGTGCGATCGAAATGATTTTCCAAGAATAAGTATGTGTACTCTCAACTCAAAAATGTATTAGCAAAAAAAAAAAAAAAAAAAAAAATATACCACTTCGATTCTACTTTTTTAAATTTTTTTGGAGATGAGGGGACGGGATTATTTTTTCCTTGTTTTCAAAATTTTCTCGATTAGTGTCACAACAGCGGAAAAACAAATCTCCTCGTGACGTTTAATTACTGACGTTCAGGACGAGCAAAGGGAACCTAATTACATTTTTTAATTTAAATAAAAACAAAAACAAAGATAAAATTAAATAGTGAAATAAAAATAAAGGATACCAAAACTAAGTAAAAAAGTAGGAGAATTTCGGTGTATAATATCATACGTCGTTTAGTTCTAAGAAAAACCAATCAACGCGACTACTACTTTGAGTCATGGATCAAATAATTTGCCTTGCAGATGTTCATCAAAGAAAACAAATGTTTTTAAGTGATTCGAGATAAAATGCAGACGATTTGCATAAAAAGGGTCAAAATTTCTTTTAGTAAAAATGTTTTTCTCTTGTCACTTGTGTATTATTTTGTCGTTTGTTTTTGGTTGTTTTGTTTGGAGGGGCGACATTTCAAATGTTTCTTGGGGGAGGGAGGGGGGGCAAAGTCTGATCCGACCACCAAAAAAAAAGGTCTTAACAGTTAAGTAAGAAGTAATGATTTTGTGAATTAGTGAATTAGTATTTTTGTCAAAAGAATCGATTATTTAATAATCGGAACTATTCAAGACATAAATTTGACAGTTGATCAAAATCCTTTGGGAGGGGAGGACCCCCCCCCCCCCCCCCCCTCCAAACGACGCCCATGAGACGGACAAAACCTCCTTATTCTTATGTACAACACAAAGCCAAAACCAATAAAATTTTTCGATGTTCATTATAAAAACTATTTTTTTTTATCCACTTGAAATACTCGTAAATTAATACGTTTGACAAACCCACGTCTCGTCGACAGTCTCGTATCGTGCAATTTGGCAACGTTCTATTTGTGTCCATTTAAACCCAAGATAAAGGTCAAATGCGAAGGTGTTCATCGAACACCCAGTAGTTCACTATGGCTTCCCACTATTCTTGAATCCTTCTCTAAAAATGAGAGGGCTTGAGGAATTGGGTTCTTTGTTTTACCCTCTCTTTGAGCCCTTTTCCAATGAAGAAAGGAGAGGATTGATACCCCTAACCCCCTCCCCCCCCAAAACTGACCGCTGATGGCACTCCTGGAATCGATCATCTTTCATAGGTTTAGGTGGCAGTCGATCACCGTTGTCACTGAAAAAAAAAAAAAATGCTGAATTTTTAGCTACTTTTAGCTACTATTTTTAGAGCTTTATAACTGTTTACAAAGGTAGATTTTTAAAACTTTTTTTTTTTTTTGTATGGGATGGTAAAAATAAAGTTGTAATAATAATATTAATTTGACTTGTTCTTTAAGCTACCATGAATTTTTTTAAATTTAAGTCTTTCTTCATTTAAAACTTTTATAAAATTAGACTTAGTTTATTGAATTATTACTAATTGTTTCTTGATGAAACAGGGCTCTTGCAAACTTTTTCTGTGAGCGATTAAATAAAACAATCTGATGTAGAAACCAGCGAAAATCACAAAAATCACACTAAGAAAGTCTAAAATTCCGTAGGAAACTCGCATTACTGCTAGAACGACAAGATCGTAGAGGCACTTCAACACACGTATCTTGGGAGATCCCTGTCTATTATGTCACTTTCTCTACGGAAACACAGAGATAATTATGTCTCAATTTAGATAGGCACATCTCCCATGATACCTGCGTCTCTCCGCCATTAAGCCCGATTCTGCAAAAGTGAATTTCGTGATTTTTTTGTGTACTCATCGTCATTTTTACAAGTTTTTACAAGAATCAACTCTTCAATCCCCTGAAGCAAAAGTTTGCAGGAGCCCCATTGAAAACTGCTAGTTCTACTATACAAAATAGAAGAACTGTGCAATACTAATTTAACTACTTGAAGTTGTAAAACTAACGGTTTTTAAGTGTTGTCGAATGTCCATACACTGTTAACAATTTTAATACTTAAATTCAGCATATTTTTTTCAGTGCAGATTCCACGCGAGCCGCGGATACTGCAAAGTGTATTTGACTCATTTATTTGCTCAACCGCGTCGATATCCCTCGCTTGTATTTTTTGCGGTTGGGGAAACATCGGGCATATTGATTGTTATGTCGGCACACCAGCCCTGAGATGGGTGTTTTACACGTGTTTTATACGTGAAAGTAATGTTTCGTTCAGTGTTGACATCAGCTATCAAAGTGAACAGAAAATTTCAAATTTTCCATACTTCTCACTTTTTTTTCTTTCTTTTACCCTCTGGCTTGACTTCAGTGACCGAGGGCAGGGGGTACGATACTCTCTATCAATTTCAGTACATCCACGATAAAAAGCTGCAGTTTTCCGTCTTTTTTTTCCTTCCAATATCGCACAGTGAATCAAAACATCGGTTTTACCGGTTATTACAATTTGTATATTTTTTGCTACCAACAGAAATGTTGATATTTTCGTGAAATGAACGGAAGTACTAGCAATATCTGTAATATATATTTTTACCAATCGCTTGAATATTTGTTAAATTATCGAAATAGCTTCACGTTTTCTTATAGAGGTTGTTTCAGAAGTGTAGGCGGACCTAGACCGATAATCTTTGGAATTTGTCAACATTATTTCTGATATTACTCGATGAAAATGAATAAAAATGAAATTGAGTGTTCACTTTTCAACGAGGAAATCTTTAAACACAAAAGAATAAAGTCAGGAGCAAATTCGGTATTGATTTGAAGGAATGAAAGTTGAAAATTCGCCAAAGATTATGGTTTTGGTCCGCCTACACTTCTGAAACTACCTCTAGTCAGTGAAGGGTTGAGAAAAGATTACAGATTAGAGTATTTTGTGCATTACAATCTTACACGGGACTGAAGTGTGTAATATTTTGGTCAGTTAGAAGAAAAACATCGATGAATTGACAAAATGCCAGTAAATATACCCTAAAAAAGCAGTTCTGCTGTAAAATCAAAATTTTACTAATATTCTAGCTGTCTTGCTACTTGTTGTTTATACTGCTGAGTTTTGTTCATAAAAATACGCCAAGAAAATTGTGTACCTTACTCCTCTGTGCGTCGCATCTTGATTGTGTTTAAATAACAATTTTTACAATTGGAACACGCAATTTTTATTCTGACGTAAAATTTAGGCCTCACGACAAAAAAATAAATTTAGAAATGAGCAATATTAAAGATAAATACCCTACGCGAATAAAGGTTAAAAATATGATCACGAAATTGTCTCAATGTCAAAGTGGAAACCATATATTTTTTTGCTCACCGTTAGAATCCACAGGTGCTCGCTGTCTGATGAACGATACCAGGCAATTTGAGACGGGAATAGGACTACTTTTAACATTTTGCACAATTAATTTTTCTTTTTTTCATCTCGAAAATTTGAAGACTATGAGCTCTTCCACGAAATAAGCTGATTTAACAACAACAACAAAAAACAAAAAGCATATCAAAAAGCAAAAAAACACGCGAAATAGAATAGCACGCAATGGAAATCTGGTAGACCAAAAAGTTCTTGAGCCCATGCATATTAGGGGGGGGGGGGAAGGCAATTGTTTTTTTTTTCCTTCTTTGCGGGAGCTTTGAAAACCATATGCGCTAATTACAAGTATTGTTTGACTCGACCTCTTTTCGTAATCGTACTGAATCTAACTTTGGTTTTGAGCATATTTCTACGAATATTATACCGTTCATTTTTGTTCACAATTGCAAAGCATCTGCCAATATTGACGTAAGCTGAAATGGTAATTAGTCTAGCGATAATGTTTTCACGTTTTCAGTGCTTTTGGATGTACTTACGTGCGACAGAGTTCAATAGAGTACGTCACGTTGTCATACATTAATCACAAACGCATCGAGAAATTCGATCCCTCTATTTTCTCCATAAAGACATATGTTAGAAAATAGGCCGGACAAGAGGATCAAACTCACTCTTTTTGTCCTTTTTCTTCTCATGTATTCAAAGCGGAAATGGAAGAGATTTTGGTTGTGTCACTCACTTGTATACAGTGGACGTTTGCAATCTATGCACACTCTTTGAAGACCAATGGGTCTGTTGCATACTTTTGCTACAACAATATAGAACCTTGATTCTCATGTAAAATTCGGCGAAAATAACGATGCGCACATTAAAAACGTTCAAAATCCACTCATTAACTCAGGAAATCACTTCAATTTCAAACAGCCCGCGCTACACTAGACACTATTTGCACCGGTATACTACTACATAGACGGAAACCACCATGCATAAGTAGACAACATCATAACTACAACATTATAGAATTCCCCTCTGAATGCATGAATTATTGGCTGCATTTGGTGTCTGATCTTTTCGGTTTTTTCAAAGATTACAAAATAATATAAGAAATGTACGCATCTAAACGAAACATTTCAATGTTTGTAAGTTCTGTTCATGTTTACATAAACGAGATGGTTCCATCTATGTAGTTATACGTCGGTGATATAGTGTCTAGTGTAGCGCGGGTTGTTTGAAATGGAAGGTATTTTCTGAGTTAATGAGTGGATTTTGAAAGTTTTTAATGTGCGCATCGTTATTTTCGCCGAATTTTACGTTAGAAACAATGAGTTATATTGATGTAGCAAAAGTACGCAACTGACCCATTAAAACGTGCGTAAATAGCACTTTGAGCACTTATGATGCGGCTACACTGGAAAAAAAGATTATCAGAAGCATGACGATATGTGAACCTATGTGTGAGGTATAGTAGAATTACGAGAATTCTAGTATTTGAATCATACTTCTTGAAAATTGTTAGGAAAGTCTATTATATGTAGTTCTATAACCATATTCTGGCATTAACACCAGAATTTTCTGCACTGAAAAAAATTGACACCGTAAATTACGGATTACGGGTTGCACCGCCGAAAGTTACGGTCGTCACAACCGTAATCCCTCGGTAAACCTATACAGGGTGTCCCAGACCACCCGTGTAGGTACTTTTTCTCAAAAACGGCTGGGAGTAGAGAGCTGAAACAAAAAAGTCAGATAGGGAATTGACCCCAAAGAATTCAATGAAAATATTTTCAAAGCCCCCCGAGGCCCCCCGGTGGGGTTTTGGGGGGGTTCGAAACACATTTTTCCATTTTTGGCGGGAAAAAGCCTATAAAAGGTACAAAAATAAGTTCAGATTCTGAAAGAGCAACTCATTGTCGACATTTTTGCTCCAGTAACTTTTTCCAGAAAACCCCAATTTTTGGGGTTATGGGCCCTTTTGGGGGGAAATTTTCATTCGGCCACTGTGACCACACTATTCAATATTTTTCAAAAAACTAAAATCCATCTGAAAGAAGAGATTAAGACCTTTCGATTGATGTGCCACATCATACCTAAAAATGAAAAATTAAGGCCCCCACGTAGATTCCAAAATTTGGGGGTCTTTGGGGCCCCCCACGTAAAAAAAGTCAAATTGCAAGGTATGGCTTGTGATACGGCTCCCAGATGATAAGTCCAAAACATGGATGTCCAAAACTTTTTCGTCCAAAAATATATTTTGTCCAAATCATCTTTATGTCCAACGCGCTTGCGTCCATAAGACTACAATGTCCAATTATAGACAAGTCTCAATAGAAAAGTCCAAAACCTATGATTGTGAGCAAAGTAGTGTCCAATGTCCAGACATTTTTTTTTTTCTTTACTTGTATTCGCTTCTCTTCATTTTTTCTTCTTTAAATTGATCCACTCCGTATCAACATGTATTCTTAATTGAATGCAGCTCCACTGAGCAGAGTCATCTTACATGTGTTAATACTTCATCAACTAGTTGTCATAACAAAAGCAGCAGTATTGTCATGCATATTTTTGTTCGCAATTTTAATTATTTCTAACCTACAATTCAAAATTTCTGCGCGCAACAGTTTAACTTTTCGCTCCTAATTTCAAAATACAAATTGGACGCAACGTGTTTGGACATTTTATTAATCTAACTTGACATCTGTTTATTTGGACATAAACGATTTGGACGTTTCATTTTGGACAATCAAGCTTTGGACGTATAATTTTGGACATTGCCGTTTGGACAAATACGGTTTTGGACATAACATCTGTGGATCTGTGATACATCGATCGAAAGCCCTCAAAGAGTAGAATAAGATGACGCAATCCAAAATTGTCTACAATCATTACTTTCAAAATGGCGGCCATTTGAAAATTATGGGTGTTCAAAGGAAAGTCCTGGGAAAAGAGTCCAAGGATAAACGATACACCGATTGAAAGGCCTTAAAAAAAGCAAACGAATGGCGCAAATCGCAAATCAATCCGCCTCTTCAATCAAAAGTTATGACCGATTGAAGTTTAAGCAGCCTTAAATAGGCCTTATTGAGCCCTTTAAGTTTCAATCGGTCATAACTTTTGGTTGAAGAGGCGGATTGATTTGCGATTTGCGCCATTCGTTTGCTTTTTTTAAGGCCTTTCAATCGGTGTATCGTTTATCCTTGGACTCTTTTCCCAGGACTTTCCTTTGAACACCCATAATTTTCAAATGGCCGCCATTTTGAAAGTAATGATTGTAGACAATTTTGGATTGCGTCATCTTATTCTACTCTTTGAGGGCTTTCGATCGATGTATAACAAGCCATACCTTGCTATTTGACTTTTTTTACGTGGGGGGCCCCAAAGACCCCCAAATTTTGGAATCTACGTGGGGGCCTTAATTTTTCATTTTTAGGTATGATGTGGCACATCAATCGAAAGGTCTTAATCTCTTCTTTCAGATGGATTTTAGTTTTTTGAAAAATATTGAATAGTGTGGTCACAGTGGCCGAATGAAAATTTCCCCCCAAAAGGGCCCATAACCCCAAAAATTGGGGTTTTCTGGAAAAAGTTACTGGAGCAAAAATGTCGACAATAAGTTGCTCTTTCAGAATCTGAACTTATTTTTGTACCTTTTATAGGCTTTTTCCCGCCAAAAATGGAAAAATGTGTTTCGAACCCCCCCAAAACCCCACCGGGGGGCCTCGGGGGGCTTTGAAAATATTTTCATTGAATTCTTTGGGGTCAATTCCCTATCTGACTTTTTTGTTTCAGCTCTCTACTCCCAGCCGTTTTTGAGAAAAAGTACCTACACGGGTGGTCTGGGACACCCTGTATAGTCTGTAATTTACGGTGTTCAATACCGTATCGTTTTTTCAGTGATGGTAAAAGTACTAGACTTTCTGTGGTTCACATATTATCATTGCGCTTCTGGTTTTATCACTAAAATTTAGGAATTATTTTGTTCAGTGTATACCTACAGTGTACAATATTGCGATGACTGTAGCCTGCAGTGGTATCGCGTCCAATCTTGCAACGGCGTATTTCGTCCATTTAGACTCACGAAAAAGGTCGAGCTAATGAGAATGCTCAGTACACCTCCTAAAATTGATATTTTACTTGGGTTCAAAAAGACGAAATGCGCACTGCGCAGTGTTGCTATATTACACATAACAATTAATTAATTGCTTCATTGCTTAACATAGAACTTTCGACCCCTTATTGTAGTTTGAATTCACGGCTTTTAAAAGGCATTCATGACTTTATGACTGGATTTTACTTTAAATATTTCAGATAGTAAGCATCGGTTATTTTGGGCTGAAATCCGTATGAGTTCATGATCCACATTGCTGGATCAAAAAAGTGCAAAAGACCAATGAAATATATTTAACATTTTTTCATGATTTTTTTTTTTTTTTTTTTTTTTTTTTTAAATGTGCTTTTGTGTCACCGAAACATTATCAAAAACTTCTGAAAAAATATAGTGTGTTCCAAAGGAGTAATAGCGTATTAATATAATCTTTGATCGTTTTTTTTTTTAAACTAGGGAGTGCTTTTCTAGCGACATCTGGCAACCTGAAGTTGAACTAAATCATGCGCGAGAAGGGTGCAAGTTAAATAGTGGACTAATAGATGAGATAAAAAAAAGAAGATGCGTGAAATGACACAGACGCGCTCGGATGAAAATATTATAATACGACCGTAATTACACATTGGTCGGTGGATGGGATAAGGACTGTAAAGGTATATACCATGCATTGGCGCAACCTGCATCCCAGAATTGGTCCGTGCTTAGGCGCGACGCTGTCAAGTCTCTAATTTTTAGACTCTTATCTTTGTCTCGAACATTCATGAACTAAACAGTCGTTTTTATCGAGAGACATTTTTGAGTACATATAGTGGCCGCAGCTCGTGCAATGGGTCTGTTGCAAACTTTTGCTACAACGATAAAGAGTGTTTAATAATATGTAAAATCACCTGAAAAGTCCATTGGTGGCATCAGAAAGTCATGAAATGCAATAATAAACTCACAAGAGGCGTTTAATGAAATCCAATATGGCGGTAAAATATTGAGCAATTTGTATGCATGCACCACGAACATCCAAGTATAGCCAACCTCACAATATTGATCACACCCAATCACAACGTAAATAAACACATAACCTCTGAAGCTGTGAGGTTGTCAACGTTGGCAATCCTTGGATGTTAAAGTTGCATGTATACAGATTGCTCGATATTTTACCGCCATCTTGGATTTCATTAAACGTCTCTAGTGAGTTTATTATTGCATTTCATGACTTTCTGATGCCACCAATGGACTTTTCGGGCGATTTTACATACGATGAAATACTCTTTATCATTGTAGCAAAAGTTTGCAACAGACCCATTTGGCAACGATGTTCTTCCTCCATTTGATTGTATGTAAAGCAATCGATTATTGGCGAAGCGCTGCCTCACATACCAGCGATTGTTCTGCATGGCATTAAATGGAGACAGAACATTGTTGCCATATTGCACGAACCGCCACTACTTGAGTATTCTCAAGTTTCCGTAACTGCAGAGGACTTTTCTACTGTATGATATTGAAGCGTTGTTGAATTTCTTCAAAACTGATGTCAGAGTTGAATTGTGTAGCCCAAAAAGGCGCTGATCGAGCAAACTTTAGTGATTTTTGTAGTGTCGTGCGCGTAGAGAAATTATTTGTTCGGCCTCCTTCGACTATAAAATACCGATGTCCGATATTTACAAAAAAAACAACAAAACAAAAAAACTATATAACTCGCGCAGAAACGAAAAGTTACCTCAGAATGCGGTTTTAACTATTTTGTAGCGAAGGATTCTGATTGGCCGGAGACACAGTCACGACCATGAACCTGACCTGACCAATATGTTCGGCAGTGAAGGATCCACTGGAGGGAGGGGGGTCATGGGCACGCCCCCCCCCCCCGCCTCCGAAGCCTCAAACGTTGCCTTTCTCAGCAGAAAATAGCCCGAAATCGCTTCCACCGACGCTTCAAATTTCAAAATTTTACAAGCGTGCCCGTGCCCCCCTCCTAGAAAAATTTTCTAGATCAATGATATTGATTGACTGATGCATAAAGTAAGTACTTGCCCGGCGTTTCCTTTTCAGAATTTTGGCAAATTGACACGAAACGTGATAAATTCTACATAGTAATCACAAACAATCGCAAGAAAGTAAAGTTTACCAAAAAGAAACACACGTACTGACACAAAATGTAGGTACTACAAAGAAGTTAATCTATTGTTTACATTCTAACCAAGAATATACATTGCCGTCATCGGCCATCTTCGGTGCTAGTGGTGCATGCGTGCAGAGATTGATTCGCCCATTTGACCGCCCGCCATATTTGGCTTTCTTATAAACGCTTTTTGTGGGCTTATGAGTGAATTTTGAGACTATTTGATGTGCTCGATGTGATTTTCACGCGATTTCACATCAGAATTATTCCTCCGTGTTGCTGTGTTCAAAGTATGCAACAGACCTCAATGGCGGCTCGGATAATTTGGCATCAACGTTTCCGCTCCTTTTGGTTCAATTCAATACAATCGATCCGATGAAGAAGCAGCGCTTCACCTGCGATCGATTGTTTTACATGGATTCAGATTGAGAGGAAACATTGCACTATGGTCTGAGATCTAAAAAAAAGTGGCCAAAAATCAGTAAAAAATAGTCATCAAAAATCATCGTTTTCGACCTTTTAAGGTTAATTTAAGACTTTATGGTGACACAATTAAGTTTAAAGTACTTGTTAAAAGTGTTCTCTGTAATTGAAATCGGCATTAAAAGTTTATAAATGATGAATTTATGAGAAATTCACTTTCTGATTTTTGGCCACTTTTTGACGATCTCAGACCATAGCGCATTGTTGCCAAATTGCACGAGCCGCCACTGACAGACCCGTATTCTATGAGCCGCCACACTCTGTAATGGTAATCATCGATGAAAATGTCTGTTTGTTTAAGTCATTCAACAATTAGCCTTTAAATAAAGAGTACTTTTACGATGGTTACTTTAGCTATAGCCAAGTTTTACAATTTTGAAACTAAAGCATCACTCATAGACAGGCTTAACGATCGGTTTATCGACGAAGTGATTGATCGGCCCCCTGGACAACCTAGCCGAACCGGCAACAGCGGCGTGATCGGAAGAGACCCGGCACGCGATACCAATAGCCACACGCCCGCGCCGCGCCGCGTCGCGTCGCGGCCGCAGTTGCGGGTAACAAGCATTGATTCACTCTAACCGCGGGACGACCCCAGGACGAGACAGAACGGGATCGGTACGCGGGGTCTGCCTGCGACTATGTGACTGTGACGTCACGCACCTGTCGTTTGGCACCTGCCTGCCATCCTTGCGCGATGCGAGAGAGATGCGCGCCGCGCGCGAAGCCAAGTGCCACATCAAGGATTGTCTGCCGGATTGTCTCCTTAATAAAAACAATACCTTAACGTACTTACATATGCACGCGTGATGGAAACTGGGTATTTGTAATACGCACGTCGATGATAGCACGGAGAACAGAAAGCGAGCCATCTCTCCTCCCCCTTTTCCTCCCCGTACCACCATCCCTTCTCCTCCGATCCCCCTCCATCCTCCCCCACGCATACACCCCCCTTCTCTTCCCCACACCACCGTCTACACTACAAACTACCCGCGCCATCCAATTCATCCCAGATTGCACTATCATGGGTCCTCTTTCGCGGCTGTCAACATCCATCCATACTTGTGCATTAGAAAGCGCCATTTCGACAACAATCCGCGAAGTCAGCCTCGATTGATTTGCCGAGCGTAACCGTTTTGACAAATTGATGGGTGGTGCGGTGTGATTGTGATAGTGGCTCTGTGATATGCAACGAGCAATAACCAATGAGCTATAACTTTAGAGTGGCACATGAAGGAACGTTCCGCTGGTTCATTGTTGTCACCTAGGGCGCCGCCATCTTGCCGTAAAAATCGATTTTGAGGTTAAGTTTTGTAGGTTGTTTCCGGTCGTTTCGTAAACAAACTCGGACATCGCCGGAAACGACCTACGAATCTGCCGTCCAAATTCCCGCCAAATTCCGAACGACCTACGAAATTTAACCTCAAACCTTGGAATCTGCCGTCCAAATTCCGCTTTTTCCCGGGATTCCTTCTACCCTGTGTGGCACAAGGTGGACCAGCCCGCTGCCACTCTAAAGTTATAGCTCATTGGCAATAACCATACAGGGGGCTTCTAGAGTACAATGCTGCCATCATGTATAATGTATATTGTACGACTTTTTTAAAGTCACCGATAATTCCACCGGTCGAGAGAATATTGCACAGTTCTTTAGTGTATGACTGTTGTAACGCACGAAAATACTCGCATTTTGTAGTATTTTCTCAATCGGTGCCAATCGCTCGCTGATAAATTATCAAAATATCCGCAAGTTTCTTTTAAAGTAATCGACGACTCCACCGGTTGAGAAAAGATCACAGATGAGAGTATTTTCGTGCATTACAGTGATACACGAAGCTGAACTGTTTAATATTTTCTCAACAGGTGAAATCATCAATGAATTAAAGAAACTCTACTATACACATATATACACAGAACGGCAGCTTAGCTATAGAGTGATAATTTTGAAGACGTACCGGAGCAGGCAGCCATGATCACAGTAAAAAAATGTATTTGTAAAATTGCATAAATGTGCTAAAAATTGCAAATACCATGGAAAGGGGCGCCAAATATTAAGTGAGCTAACTCTTAACCGTTTAAAGACCAGGTTAGTTCACATGAACGTCACTTTTCCGTTTGTAAAGGGAAGGTAGTTAACTGTTCGTACTTGGGGGAGTTGGAATTGCATAAACGACGAATTGAAGGCGCCAGACGAAATCTCATCTTTTTATACCACACCGAAAATCGTGTTTATTCGGAATCCTGAAACTGGAACAATGTGAAATAGACTAGAGAAGAAAACTGAGTATATTCGGGCTTGGTCAATAAGGGGCTAATGGACCCAACCGTACAAAATCAGCTTTAAAAAGTTTTAGAGGTACAGACCATTTGAGAGAATCAAGCTAACTTTTTTGTCATGTGTAATTTTATGGGTGTCTCACAATTAGTAGTTTTTGGTTTTTATTTAGAAACTAATCACCATCACGAGTCGTTACAATAGAGTCCGAATTTCTTTGTGACGCATTGTTGAGTGTCAAACAAAGCGCATCCTCAGAACAGGACAATCGCGACTGAATCGTGACGGCGATCAGTTTTGATCTCTCATTGAGAAGAAAAAGTTCCTTGTAAAAATATCCTCCGTTTCATTGAAAAGAGAAAAAAAAATATATACATATATATTTTCGTCCAGTTTTCACAATAAATTAATCGATGTTTGTTAAGTACTGAATCATTCTCAAACCTCGAGTTGCGCTAATTAAAATTCATTACAGACAATGCAAACGAGCTCAGTTCAATGCTGCGACTTACAAAAAAGAAAAAAAGAATACAAAAACAAATAAACCGCAAGGAAGAAAAGTGAAACTGATTCAGAGCGGACCTGATCAGTGATCAATGATCAGATGACCAATCAATGTTTTAGCTCACTGCCACTTGAATATCCGCGGTTTCATCTTTGACGGGCTGGTAAAGAGAAAAAAATGAAGTAAAACTCAGCAACCATTCATCCAGCGTTGCCGTATTAACATTAATATAATAATACTATCAACTTTATATTTTTTGATACGGTACGAATAAAGTCATACTGCGGAGAGTCTTCCAGCCTCCCCTAAGGCCACGCCAGTGCTGATTGTTATGCGATTGAGGTAAAGAAATAAATAAGGAGTGGGGGCAGTGGCGGACTGGGACAAAAAGGCCCGGGTTGCTGGGGCCTAGGATTTGGGGAAAGAGGCCCGCACAAGGTACTGGCCCAGAAGGGAGGGGAGTGGACATGGAAGGGCCCGGGGTGCTGCAGCACCCCGGCACCCCAGCTCAGTCCGCCCCTGAGTGGGGGATACACTCAAATGGCAGTTGAAGAAGGTGGCACGAGATTTTTGTTGACTTCAATTTTGATAAAAGGACGATTGGTTGACTTGAACATAAATGAGAAGTATTTTATTTGAGCGTTTAATCTTTTCAAATTGAAAGTTATTTCTCTTTAAGTTTCGATTTTTAAATTAAAGGGTTGAATTTTAATAAGTGATATTATCCGTTTTCAATAGTTTTGGTTTGTACGCTGAGAGAAAAGTTAGGTAATTTAACAGTCTATTGTTAAAAATGGTGAGTACAAACGCATTTGTTGATTTAACTGACCATTTTGTTGATTTTACAATCAGATTTGTTAAATCAACAATCCAAAAAGGTAAATCAGCAATCCGATTTTTTCCAGATTGTTGATTTACCAAATGAATGCGGAGTATGTGTTGTTTTTTTTTTGTTTTTTTTTTTGTTTTTTTTTTTTTAAGAAGAAGAAAGGATAAAGTATTGGATCCTTTTCAGCACCCACAGGTCAGTGTTCACTTGTAGAGTGAGATTTAATGATATATTCTTCTTATAAACCGATGTAAAAGAATAGATTGTCAGAGGATGCAACGACATGCCCATAAGAAATCAATGTTTTGCTGGTGCTACCGTTTTGCGCGTATATTTCATGGTATCCCTCAATTTATTGCGGTGATTCAATCGGTTAAAACAAAGATTACTGCTTTGAGTATTTTATATGTCATTGTTGTATACCTCTCCACTGATAAGTGGTGTTTGCTTCAACGATAAAATCGATTGTTTTAAGATCAGCCTCTACTTCAGGCTCATATGCGCACACAATATTATATCGCGCTCAAACGGAATTGAACTTTCGATTTTTCCTCGAAAACTGGCAGCGTCGCGACCAAATGGTTGAATGCAAACCACTTTTCAGGTTACATGGTTATTATATTTTAACGAGCCTGCAGCTCGCCAATGAGCCAACGCGATCGGTTAGGTTCGGCTCGGCTCGGTTCAGATTGATTTCCGATTAGAAATCTCTCACAGTCCGAAACAGTTTCTCCGCACTGCGACCATACCGTAAGATGTCTCTTATCGTATCGACAGTCATAGGTTTGATTCTTGATTCAACCTATGACAGTTTCCGATTCCGTTTCGAACCGGTTTTCAATGTTCCAGTTGATCTTGTATCACAAACTCCAAGCTCACACAAAGTATAAACAACGAAATTAATTTTCAGGTGGTAACAACTTCGACGTATACAATGTATGCGCTTTACGCACGTAAAAAATTAAAAATTTAGATTTAAACATCGAGTGTTTAGTCTGACGGAGACGGACGGTAACAATTTGACGAAAACAACGCAAGAGTCTGTAGGGGAAAGAGGGGACAGTTCATCAACTGTAGTGATACTTTTGCAACTTTCTTTTGAGTGCATTAAAGAAAATAACGATACTTTATTTTACTTTTGGATTTTTAAACTGGGATTAAGTGTGTATGTAAATACATCCCAAGTATTAAGAGTTTTTAGTCAATTTTTCATCGTAAGATACCTGCTTTTTGATATCCATGAAAATCTTTTGAAAATAAGACGATTTCAACATAATTCAAAAATTATTTTGGAAAAAATGATTTATTTTTGTTGCTTTTTTTCAGTTGTTAAAATATTAAGTATTGAACCTTGAATCCCCCCCCCCAAAAAAAACAGGAGCTTTCCTAAGAAAGCAGGTACTACTGAACCGGTTTATATCGCTAACCTAAAGGCATAGCTACTCATACACAAAAAATAATGGAATGATTTAGCTGAGTGCTCCTAACCCTTTACAGACCAGGTTAGTTCACATGAACGTCACTTTTCCGTTTGTATAGGGAATTTTGTTAACTGTTCGTACTCGGGGGAGTTGGAATTGCATATACGACGGATTGAAGGCGCCATACGAAATCTCTATTGTTATACTACATCGAGAATCGTGTTTATTTGGAATCCTGATACTGGAACAATGTGAAATAGACTAGAGGAGAAAACCGAGTATATTTGGGCTTGGTCCATAAGGGGTTAAGGTTAGGATTCTGCAGCGGTTTTTGCTGTTTACGCTAGAACTTTGATAGTTCTCATCAGCAAACAACAGATAGGATAGTTTAGCTGTGCTTTCAAGGTTAAAACTTTGCAGTACTTAGAGACAACATGGACCGATCGCGGGGTGGAAGACTTCATTTTCGGGAACCCAACAAAATAACATAAGGAATTAAACAACATCCAACGGCTCCTATGTTGATTGTTGTCCAACGACCAAAACAATGATGCTTCTTTCTGATTGCCTACTGACATTAACTTCTTTGCTCTACATTGGAGCCGTTGCACGTTGCTTTGTTGCAACCCCCCCCCCCCCCAAAAAAAAAGTTGCCACTCAATTTTAACATTGGCGAGATTAGTAGTGAGTGGTCTCTCCTGCCTCTGGTAAAGAACTTGAGTCGTTTTTGCTATGTACACGGTATAACTCTAATAGCGCTCATCTCCAAAGAATAGATAACCGCTAGCGGATGCAGGAAATTCTCCTTCTCTCTCTTGTCCCCTTCAATGCATGTGTTAGAAAATGATATAAAAGGGGGTGAAATGGATTAAGCAAATGTATAGTGCCATTTGATGTAAAAACCAACGAAAATCACAAAACTCACACTAAAAATGTCTACAATTCAGTAATAAACTCACGAAACTGTTACAGCGGCAAGATCGTAATATGGCGGTTCAACTCAAGTATCATGGGAGATTTCTGTCTAATTGGTCACTTTCTCTAAGTATGGAAACACAAAGATACGTCTCATTTTAGATAGGAATCTCCCATGATACCTATGCGTCCCTCCGCCATTACTTAAGCCCGATTCTGAGAGCGAATTTCGTGCATTTTAGTGTACTCATATTGTCATTTTTACAGGTTTTTATGTAAAGAATCAACTCTTCAGTCCCCTATAGCAAAATTTCGCTAGAGTCCCATTCATGTGACTGTCCAGTACCGTCTCTAAACATACCAAGCTGCTTCTTTGAGGTTAGGGTCGTCTTGGTATACGTGCGCTTATGGAGAATGAAATATTGGTGAAATGCAAAATCGTTATTTATCCTCTCAAAACACGATTTTTAACTTTTTTACTGCTTTAGGGAATTGACTAAGCCCTAAACTTTCATTACTAACGTACTTTTTCAATTTTGGTTGAACTTCAAAAAACCACCCAAATCCTCGATAACGCCATAAGCATTCCATAAGCTTACATGGGATTTTACGTTCTGCAGACATTTGCGCTACCTAAGACTCTGAGCGCTACTATCAGTTGAACAAGATAAAAGGTCTCAAAAGCTTCATTAAAAGTGCGGAATTGCAACCGTGCGCTCTGAAAAATATTACTTTAGCCCTCTGATAGCTATTTCCATTCACTTTTCCTCCTTAGAAGTGAATTTTTCCAAAAAACTTAGTGTTTTGATGAATTTGAGGTTATTTTCTAGGAAAGCTAGATTCAAGAGGAATTAATGAAAATTCGCTCCAAAAGCTATCAAATTCGACGTCAGCGTTCAAAATTGAGGCAAACTGACAACATTTTCAAAGATTTTTGAGAGACAATTTTTAAAGTTTATGTTTGTTTTGGTAGCGCAAATGTCTGCAGAACCACTCACTTGCTTACATGTACCAAGACGAATCCTAACCCCACTTTTTCAAAAGAAGCAGCCGGGTATAAATAGAGACGGTATTAGACTGTCCCTAATCCGTCCTTTTCTAATACACGCGTTTTGATGGGGGAAGAGAAAGAAGGACGAATTCCTGGATCCGCCAGTGCAGACAACAGGATAATTTCATTCGACATCTCGCGAAGATTCGAGGGCAACAGTGGTTATTACAAGCGGGATCACCGTCTTCACATCTTGGCCTCGGTCCTGCTCGAAAAAGCGTAAAACCGCGAGAGGAGGGAAAGAGACGATTGAGAAGAATTCCCGAAGAAGATCGCGCGGGTGCGGCCGTGCGCCTCATCAGCATCAGGCGGTAAAATAGCGTATCAGAGGCGCGTGCGGCGGCGTGACCGAAGCAAGCGGAAGAACTTTTCAGCAAAACGGTGAGACGCCAAGCCAAGGAAAAACACACAGAAGGAGTGACCGCAACTCGCCGTGATTCAAGAGAGCTCGCGCGCGTCCGCGAGGAGGAGTGTTTGTCCGGTGCGTGTTGGAGTGTTTTTCAAAACCGAGGAGGAGTATATCACCATTCACCGGTCCGTCGCGTCCGAACCGAAAAAACTAAAGCCTGTGCCTATATACATCCCCCCGCCCCCTCTTGTTCGGAGTTCCGAGTCTTCGAAATGCTAAGCAGGTGGAACGAAAGAGTTTGACAAACCGAGGAACGCGAGGAAAGGAATCGAGCGAAACTGGACCGGACGGACGGACGGACGGACGGACAGACGTGGAACGGGCGGGACATTACGGACACTGTCCTCGACGTCCGCGTCCTGTCTCAAGAGTTTGGACTCTTTACGCTTTGCACTGTTGCCGAATCGGTGGATTTATGGACCGATTTTGTGATGATGTCTGGTGTATGGGACTCTATAGTAAGCACTATCTCTACACACAGGAATGGAGAGTCGTCTTTTTTGCAGGGGTAGCAATCGGGGGGTTTTGAACTAAACACGGTCCACCATTGATTTTGGGGAAAAAAGGAAATTTTTTGGAGAAATCCTCAAATTTGACGATTGATTTGGTCCCCCTCTCCCCTCCAAAATTTCGTAGTTTGCCCTCATCCTCTATCAAAGAGGTGAAATGACTTCTCTGGTTTTTGTTGATTGTTTTATTTTTTTCCTTCCCTCGAAATCACAATGACAATAAAGACGATGAAACGATGCGATGATGGCAATGAAAACTTTCAAACCTAGACATTAATTGCAAGTTAATTTTAAAGTTTACAGTTTTTGACTGTGTTTAACATTTTTATAAGTTTATCCTTGTTATTTTTCATGTCGTCATTATAACTATAAACAAACTCAGTTGCATTGAAATATCGCTGTTATCATTAAGGTCGTCTTTACCTAAAACTACAATCAGTTTCATTGGAATATTGCTCGTATCATTAATGTCGTATACACCCATAATCACAGTCAGTTTCATTGGAATATCGCTCTTGTCATAATGTCGTCTTCACCTAAAAAAACGGTCAGTTTCATTGAAATATCGCTGTTATCATTAGTATAACGTCTTTACCTATAAGCACAGTCAGTTTCATTGGAACTTACTTTTAAGCAGTGTCGTTTGCATCTATAAAGACGACCAATTCCATTGGATTGTCGTTGTTATCATTAATGTTGTTTTTGCCTATAAACACAGTCAGTTTCATTGGAAGATAGATGTTATTTTTCATATTGTCGCCTTGACCGAAAAAAGCAGGCAGTTTCATTGGTTTATCGCTGTTATCATTAGTAGCGTCTCTACCTATAAACACGACCAGTTTCATTGGAAGATCGCTGTTATCATTAATATCGTTTTTACCTAAAAACACAGTCAGTTTCATTAGAATATCGCTGTTATCATTAGTAGCGTCTTTACCTATAAACACGACCATTTCATTGGAATATTTCTGTTATCATTAATGTCACCTTTACCCGAAAACACAGTTTCATTAGAATATCGCTGTTATCATTAATATCGTCTTTACCCATAAACACGACCAGTTTCATTGGAACAAATTTGTAATCAGTGTCGTTTGTATCTATAAACGCGACAAACATTGGATTTTCGTTGGTATCATATAAATGTCATTTTTGCCTATAAACAGTCAGTTTCATTGGAAGATAGATGTTATTTTTCATAATGTCGTCTTAAGCGATAAAATCAGGCAGATTTATTGGGATATTTTAACTATCATTCACGTCATGCGTGCGAATTTCCAGGCATTCAGGTCCTTTCCCGCATTCGTTCCCCTCACCAACTCTCTTGTTTGGATGAGCCTTTGATGTCTTCGACTCTAGTTCCTCTTCATGAAGCCTAAAACCAACGACCAATCAGAACTCACTGAGCTCGTGTCGGTAATCCTAGACAAAATTTTTATTGAGAGTTTCTATGTCCCCCCCCCCCCCCCCACCCACGTCCAAATTCACGACCATATACTGTACAGGCAACATTGCGGGCGACACGTGACCCGTAACGGCTGGCAATTTTTCAATGGTCCACCAACAGTCCAACATCCTGGACTTTCCTACGCGGGTAACTGCATTCCCTTGTCAACACTGACTCTGTTTGTTCAACAAAGAGTCTCCTAATTGGCTCCGCTCAATTTGTGAATTGCAGATGGTTTAGAGGGGTTTTTATGACTCTTGTTTTCTTGTCCCTCCCCATCCTCCTTTCCTTAATAATCATTTCCGCACCGCGCACACCAGTGACCGGTCATACTCTGTTCACTATTCTTGCCGCCCGTCCGGCCAAGTAATCTTTGTTGCCATTTTCTTTTAAATAAATAAAAAAAAAATCCTTTGCTTCTTTTTATCTGTACAAATAAGTGCGTAATCTACTGATTTTTTCTGCAAACGCTGGCAACTCCAAGTTGGTCTGTCGCGTCAGCTTGAATATTCTCAAGATGACTCCAAGTTTCTCGTTATTAGACGTGCTCTGGAAAAGAGAACTACCGCCGCTGATTATTTGTATGAGTGCTAAACTTATATTATTTAGATTGTTGCCGGATTGACGGATCCATGAAACATGCAGTGTGCTTGTTCTGATATCAGTGTTATGGTTGGATTGGGACTATCCTATAGAAAAAGCATACCTCGCGTTTTAATAAGTGTTCACAAAACATGGGATTTGTAGTAAAATCCTGAAATTTTGCATAGGGCTTAAATGGGACCTCCTAGCTCCTCTAGCAGACACCGCACCTTTTAACTAGTGGTGACCCGTGTGCGAGAGGGAGGTTTGGGGGCTCAACCCCCCCCCCATTTCTTGGATGAAGGGCTTAAAAAATGAGAAAAAAAAAGAAAAAAGGAAACAGACAAAATGAAAAGAGAGAGAAAATAAACAGATGAAAAAAAAGACGACGGATCCTGTTACAACAACCGTCCGAACAAGAGCTCCAATAAGTGTCAAAATTGGCTCAACGGCCAATTTTTTCGGTCTGCAAGGTGTCCGATTAACCCTTGTGAGCCTAAGGTATTTCGGTAACACAAAGGACTAAGGGGGGGTATTTTTGTACCCCAAGGATATTTTCATGCAGCACAGTCAGTATCAATAATTTTGAAACTTTAATGGATGGATTATGTACTTAGTACCCTAAGAGAGTAATTTATGTGAAATTTGAGTAAATTTTTGCTATGTTGCCAAATTTACACCTACTTTTAAAAAAAATGTCAAAATAAAAAAAATGGAAAACATGAAATGAGGTACCGTATTATTTTTCCATTTTTGATAAATTTCCAATTTTTTTTCAATGATCTGACTTAATATTCTTAATCTACATAAAATTTCCGTAAAATTCACTGTAATAGATGGTTCCAAACTTAAAACTGGCAGGACGAAGGGGGGTATATTTGTACCCCCAACACTTTAAATTTCTATAATATCGACAAAAATTCATAAAAATTAATGAAATTTGGTAGACGTGTTCTAAGTATCCTAACTTAAAATGTCATGAAGTCCCAAAAAATTTTGAGCAGTTTTGACAAAATGGCGTCAAAAAAACTGGCCTGGGGTACAAATGTACCCCCCCTTAGGCTCACAAGGGTTAATGTAGACACAACTTTACATTGACAAAGAAGAGTACAAAGTGTGAGGTGCTTTTATAAGTTTCTTGGAGGCCATTTGTAAAGAATGCACAAAGTTGTTGAGCTTATGTGAGACTGTGTATTCTCGTTGTTACCTGAAGAAAGCACTTTGCAATAAAGGGATAACCTTATATATTTGTTTGAATTTTTCGGTGGGTTTTTTGTGTATCATTTTTTTTTTTTTTTTTTTTTTTTTTTTTTTTTTTTTTTTTTTTTTGATGCATCACCTTTCCATTGACATGTATGCTCAAACCTTTTTATTTTCTTTTAAATTTAATTCATTTTTCTTGTGCGTACCTAATCCTTTTTTTTTTACTCTCATGTGATATTAAACGTATGTAATTAGGAAGGAAAGAATATTCTAAAGTAACCTGAAACGACGTGTAGATACAAAAGAAACACAAATAAAACGGGAAACAAGGCTATAAAATTTGAAAAGCCAACAGGTGGGGGAGGGGGGGGGCAAACGCATGCACAAAAATTAAAATAAGATGATGCGATTTCTGGATCAAACGGTCCTTTCAGCCGGACATGATATTATGCACATATCTCTTTTTTCTTCCATTTTCTGAAAGGAAGGCATTGGTAACATACGCTCTGGAATGCAACAGAATGTGGAAAATCTCGAGAATGGAATCTTTGCATCTTCCGTTTGGTCATTCAATGCGAATTTAAAAACGATACAACACAAAAAATGAAAGCAATAAAAAATATGAAATCTGGAATAAAATAATAAGACAAACAACGATAAAAAAAATATGGAATGCTTCGTATTGAAGGGAAAAAAGAAAGAAAAATCTTGAATTCAACTGATATTTCACTTGGAGCTGTCATTAACGCTCTCGTCATCCGATCTACACGCGGCAAATGGGACGTTGATCTCTTGCAAGCTGATTTTAAAATCAAGCATTTTCAAAATGAATTAAAAAATATAAATAATTAATATCAAGTTCCAAAATCTCTGATTCGACCAATTCACTTTATCCTCCTTTTATCTTGAGAATGGAATCTTCGGAAAATCTAAATGAGACAGTAATCAGAATACGAGTTTAAAAAAAAAAAAAAAAAAAAAAAAAAAAAAAAAAAAAAAAAAAAAAAAAAAAAAACTTCGGTTGTCCCTTTTAAAATTTTTAAAAACGTTTTAATGATGCTTTTTCTGTGACTTTCTTGACGTCAGAGAAAAATCCTGTTACTGCAGAATCGCCCATAAACAGGGACATCAGTCGATGAGTGACGTCCGTTATTTCATGATCACTGATTGGATGAATCAGCCCTGAAGTGAAAAAATATTAAGTTTGATAGTCATAAAAATCTTTGCAAAATATAGTTTTTCGGACACGGAAAAAAAAGGTTAGTGAAAATAACCATACGGATACCTGATGTTGGCACCTGCTAGATGTTATGGTTAACTTGACCAGAACTATGGTACATTTACTGATACTTACTTTGAGAAAATTCGACATGCAATCAGGTAACATCACCTAGTACCTAGTCAAAACATAGTATACTTTTGGTTAACATTACCATAACATCTAGCAGGTGCCAAAATCAGGTATCCGTATGGTTATTTTCACCGTAGTTTTTTTTCCGTGGAGGAAAGTTCAAGCTCTGCTGGTGCAAGATGCGGTTGGACCGAAGCAAAACTTCAGTCTTTCTTCATGCTTTTGTTCTACTGAAGTGGTGTATCGTCTGCAATTTACTCCCAGAGCTAGAACTGCGATGCCATTTTAAAAAGGCTTTTTTCGGCTATCCTTAAACTTTATTTTCAGTATGACGTGAACCTACAGACTTCACGAGACGAGACTCCCCAAACTTCATGCTGCTCTGGTGTTATTTTTTAGGTATCCAAACCAACCTACATTACTTTGATTATTTGATTATTTAGGGGCATTTGCGGATACTTTTCATGTGCAAGGACGAATCCAAAGATGACAATGCGAAATCAGGAGTGGATAATTTGGGTGGGGGGGTGGGGGGAAGAGAGCAGGTTTCAGCCGCCCCCCCCCTCCACACTTGAAAGATTTCTAGATTCGCTATTGTGCGGAACAAACATATACAATTTGCTGATAAAAATGAAATAACATTATAATTATACATTGATATTCTCATCGCCTTGGACCAACATTGGAAACACTGATTGAAAACCCGTAATGACCCGTGAAAACGCCATATTTCGACCATGAACGAATACCCGGATGCTGACGTCGTACACTGAATTGATCTATGGAATTTTTCGGGCAACATTTCAACTAAAATATTAAGATTTTGATCAAAAAATGGAAAACCAATTTGAAAAATGAGTTTAATTAATACATAGTATTGTAGCTTACAATAAATTAGCGCACACAATTCTTGTAAGAAACTATCAAGGCTAGAACAATTTTAAAGCGCATTCCGAAAACTTTTTTTGTTCGGAAAAACTAGCCTATGTTTTGATACCCAATGTCCGTTGCTTCGAAGAGCCCTTTCCACTTCCATTCCAATAGTGATATGTAATCATATACTCCACAGTATACTCATCCTATACAGCAGAGAAACTCTAAAGGAGCCCTTCGACGAATGTCGTTTTTCAATGTAATCAAATGGGAAAATTGAGTTGTAACCTTCCGACTATTTGGGGACGCCACCGTCGCGTCCAATGCGAGTCAAATAGAAGATTTTAGTTCAACCTTTCGACCATCAGAGAGGGGGGGGGGCATTACATTTATCGTTTTTCTAAAATTGAGTTTCGTTACTGTGTAAGATAAGTATACTGTGATATACTCAATGCTCATTGCTCATACCTCTATTTTTCTTCACTCTAATTGTAAGTTCCCTTTCCATGTGTATTTTATCCTGAACGTGTGCTTCGATGAACATTTTGAGATTCTTTGGGAGATTTTTACACTCTGTCTTGCCATTCCTCATAGAACAAAATGTTTCTTACTGTCTGTTTTTATTTTGCATTTCAGGATAGTCAAATCTGATAATCTGGTGGAAAAAAGCCTGTATTATTACTTGAGGCATACCATGGAGCTCGTGAATCTAGGCAAATATATAACCCAGAAAGGGATGGGGGGGAGGAGCTGCGTCGGTGAGCCTTACCAAAAACTGTTGAACTCCTTCTGATTCCAAGCAAACTGAAACTCCACTCTGTCCATATCGAATGTATAGTCAGATACCTCATTCCCACCAACCCCATCTAACGACTATGCGCTAAACAAGTCTGGACCAAATATACTATTCGTATTGAAAGAATACGAATTCCGTGAGTCGGTGCGGCGTCGTCACGTGACACCTGGCAACCTTGAGTTTGGTCCATTTGAACCTGTGTAAAATATCGATTCGTGAATCCCTCTAAAACTTTTTCAATCAAGAGTTTGGAGGACAAAAAGCGATGTTGTCGAATTGCAAGCTATTACGTCTTCATATATGCTCCCATTGCTTTTTCCCTCGTTCCTTGATTATCCACTCGATTGAACGGATTTCCGGCCCATCTTGTCCACAAACATGCAGGACAATCACACTATCCCCCCCCTCCATTCCTTCTTGCAAAAAATATATATCTATGGTTTACATATATTTATATATATTTAAAAATATAACATCCTTTATTATCTAATTATAAGCCCTATACATATTCCAAGGTCTTCCATCCTGCCTGCCCGTTTCGACCACTCGGACGATTTAGAATTGTGAACCATGTCCGCTATTAAAAATTGTTCTGATTGAGCGCGACTCTTTGTTTTTCGAGTCTCTGCGTATACAAACGAGGAGGAAACAAACGGAGAAATCGGTGACAGATGAAGGAGAGGGAGAGAGAGAGAGAGAGAGAGAGAGAGAGAGAGAGAGAGAGAGAGAGAGAGAGAGAGAGAGAGAGAATGAGAGGGAGAGAGAGAGAGAGAGAGGGGGGGGGGGTAGAGAAATACAAGTAAAACAACAGAACACAACTCGAAAATATGAAAGGAGCGAAAAAAAAAAAAAAAAAAAAAAAAAAAAAAAAGGCATATTTGAAGAAGGTAAAACGGTCTGATTTGGCGTTAATTAGTGCTCGATGCAAGGAACACGGCTGGCCGGGCGGCTCTGACAGGCGCGTGGAGGCCAAGAACCATCAAACCGAGGCCGCGAGACCAAAATGCAACGCGCGGCGTGCGAGTCGCGACCACAAGTTTAGAGTAAGGTCTTTCGAAATGAAACGGGCGGAATCCGATGGTATGTCAATTAAAAACGGTGGACAAACAAAACTTGCGCAGAAAGAAAGGAAAAATGAGAGAAGGAAGGTGGCGGAGGGAGGGAGGGAGTTGATTGAATTCTGATGACAGTCGTGGTGTTTGTCGGGTGAGCGAGTCTCGTGAAAAGGGGCTTTCTACACTCCAACGAAACGGAGGGAGGGGGGAGGGGGGGAAAGAGAAGGAGAAGGAGAAGGGGGCATGCGCGCGGGTTAACCGGCCACCATCAAGATTAGAGGGGCCCTCATTTAATGAATTAATCTGTGCCCATACTTTTATATTCAGAGAGGAGAGCATGTTTTAAATGGGAACGGGCGAAAATAATTTGTTTAAGCGTTGCGTGGCAGCAGTATAGCAGAGAGGCAAGCCTGGGTATATAGGCTCGGTTTTAAATAACTCTTAGCGTGCAAATGACATGAGACCCGGCAGATAAAAGTCCTTGATAATTTACAAAAGCAAGCGAGTCGCCAGACAAAAGCTCTTTCGAGTGACATTTTGTGCGATTTGAGCCATTATGCCACTGCTCAGCGCTGTAGTTTTGTTTTCGTTTTTCTGCAGTTGTTTTTTTTTTTGTTTGGTTTGTTTGTTTTGTTTCTACTGATTGCGAGTTTCCTTGATGGTCGGTTGTAAAGGTTAGCGAGGCTGAAACGCGTCAATTAAATAGTAAGTCCACTCCAGGAAACCAACAATGACGACTGAAACACACCGATGACCAACCTATAAATAATAAATTCGTTTAAAGGCAAGGGCGAATCCAGAAATTTGGCAACGATGCATCCTTCCCATTTGAGCGTATGGAAACAATCGATTCTCGAGAGGGCCATGGCTCTTCTACTAATCAGTTGTTTCTCATACGTGGTGTGAATTGGAACAATGCTGGATTGCTAGATCCACCTTTGTTTGAAGGTTAATTGAACTTCATTGAAAATCATGCCAATTTTTTAAGGCCGTTTTGTTTTTCACGATTCGTTCAACGAGGTGAAAAGAAAATTTTGCTCTCTTTTTTCCAATCGTTTCCTCACGTGGGAAGGAGATGAAAAGGAAGTAAAAATGAAAATGAAACATCCAGTAGCGAGGCGTGAAATTTGACAACGATGTAAGTACTTTCTCCATTTAAACTCATTGAAAGAATCGAATACTTCGGTCATCGGCAATGACCAGATGTTTCGACCTTTCTAATGTGTTTAAAGGGGAAAAAAGAAACGTTGCCAAATTGCACGCCTCGCCACTGGAAACATTTTGTTATTTGTATTGATATTGGAAGAAATAATTTGCAACTTTCAAACGGGTTGTTAAGCCACCCCTTTTCTGCAGTATAAAAATGTATGTACAGTCGTACAAACAATGTTCTGTTGTGAAATGATAGTAAAACAGCTGTGACTGAAAAACGAGTTAACAGTGAAATTAAATTAGGTACATCAACTTCCGTTTGGAGCCTGATATCGATGTAACACATTTCTAAAATATAGCATGTCTAATAACTGTTTATGCTAATCGATTTATATTGTGGAACCAGCACATGTTTGGTTCGAATTTGATCGACTCTTGTGAACTATACTGGTCAATTTCAAATTACGCGCTCTTTATCACATTGTGGTCGACGCCGCGCCGGTCGTGTGTAGTGTAGCTTCATTCTATCTGAGACGAACGACTTGAATGCCTCCTAGTCTAGTTTACATGGTCACGTGACGCAGTTTAAACCAAGGGGATTAATCGATTCCTGCCATCTCATCTCGAGTCGTTGAAAAAAGCAGAATTGATCTGCCGGGGTTTCTTTATGAGCGCTGGGCCAAAATGTGACTGCCAATCATAAATAGACGTGTTTAAAGCGACGTCACAAAAAAAATTGGATCCAAAAAGTTGCGCCAAATTACTTGCTCTCGTGGGTTAATTTTCCATAAGAAACAGGATCCAAATTTTCAAGTGCCAATGGGGCAGTTGCAAGGGTCTGAAATGATGTGTTTTTTATAAGGAAAATGAAAAGTACTTGATGAGCTGAGAACAAAGATGCCTTTGGTTTCTTTTTAAGTCCAATTGTTCCGGAGAAGAGATTTTGGCCCAAAATGTATTTTTTTGAATGGGAATTCCGCGTAGTGACGTCACTACGTACGCGCGATTTTTTGAAACTTTACACGTTTGGTATCTCCAAAACGGAGACACTTAGGAAAGAAACCAAACGCACCATTGTTCTCAGCTCATCAAGGACTATCATTTTCTTTATAAAAAACACTCAATTTCAGGTCCTTGCAACTGGCCCATTCGTGCTAGTAAACAGTTCTCTCAGATTTTATTACATCATTGGATTCCTTGCACCTTAAAGTATACTCGCGTTTCAACAACATTTGGAGACATCACGCATTAACCTTTTAAAGACCAGGTTAGTTCACATGAACGTCACTTTTCCGTTTGTATAGGGAAGGTAGTTAACTGTTCGTACTCGGGAGAGTTGGAATTGCATATACGACGGATCGAAGGCGCCATACGAAATCTCATATTTTTATACGACATCGAGAATCGTGTTTATTCGGAGCCCTGATACTGACTGGAACAATGTGAAATAGACTAGAGGAGAAAACCGATATTCGGACTTGGTCCATAAGGGGTTAATTAACAATCACAGTTGTATCGAAGAAAATCCTATGTTTTGTCTTTGTCTCGCTCACAGCTTCTTATGGGCACATACGTTTAGGATATGGGCTCATCGGCACCATCACACCACACCACCTGTTATACCTTGAGCAAGCTCCGTTACGAAGAAAGTTTAGGATGGAGGAGTGTCATGACCGTAATACGCCCATAAGAGACCGTGAGTAAGACAAGGAAAAAACATAGAACATATATTTCAACATAATTGTGATTGTAAATTCACTTGTGATCTTCCATGAACTATGTATGTCTGAGTGCAAAGATACTTTAAAGTATGTGAAATAAATCTAATGATTCAGTAAAATTTGAGAAAACTGGTTGTTTACTTTAGCACGAATTTGCATCCGGAAATTTGGATCTGATTTCTTCTGGGTCCACGAGAGTTAGTTTGAGATAGAGCATTATTTTGTTTGGATTCAATTTTGGTACTAAACAGGTCTATTGATTCAGAAATAGTACAAACATATGAAGGACTTAACCGTAGCAAGGGCTATACACGGTAGAAAGTAAAGTCCAGGTTTCGGAACAACAAGCTAGTCCCGCGTAACAAAAAAGTAAGGAACGGTAGTCTTTAGAGCGGGCGGTTAGCCGCGGCTGGCTGGCTGGCCGGCCCGGCTGTTCAAACGAAATTAGTAATTTGAGAATTTGTTCGTCTTCGAAAAAGAAACAAATTTCAAACGCTACACTATGTACCGTACAATTTCCTTCCATCGGACGAGACTGGGATACCGAGGGGGGCCAACTGAGTAAACCAATTATTTCGTCCGACAATAATAATAACGATCGGGGGAACCCCATTTTCACCTTAAACACATGAACGAGCTGCAATGGTTGAACAGACATTTTGGTCATCTCTCATGCAGACAATTAAGTTTGACGCGCGCGTTCGATCACACTTGTGTGACCGATGTTGCCAGATCTACAGGCTACCCGGCAAAAAATTGTGATTTGGACGTTAATTTTTTTTTCTTCGCTGATCACCTTTCTAATGTCAAAAGAAGACATTTCAGATCAATTCAAGACTTTTTCAAAATTTCCTTCGAATCCTCCGGACGTCCTGAGGACGTTGAACGTTCGTTCTTTTTTGCCGGGTACTGTGTGAAGATTCATCATGAATTACGATGCTTCAAAATTCTGCAAATATCTGTCATATGATATATATTCTCAAATCCTGCATGTAAAAATTAAATAAAAAGCGACCAATCCTTGGGCTTAGTGATGGTTGAATTTAATCTCCAATGACTTACGTGACACATTGTTTAACGTATCAAGCCTTTCTCCAAATTAAAAAAAAAAAAAAAATGAAAACTAAATCATCCATTGGCAATTGAATTGAAACTATTAACGGCGCAAACAGAATCTCTTCCGTCCCTCTAAATTTTCCCATATAGGCAAATCCTGCAATTTGGCAATTGCACATTCTTCCCAATTGAAAGTTTGTTAAACAATCGATTCTTGAAAAAGTTATAGCCCCATGAATAATCGATCATTTATCATGGAACCAAATGGGAAGAGTACACTGCTGCCAGATTGCTGGATCCGCCCATAAATTCCCCGTAGAATATAGATTGGAAATGATAGAAAAGGTGTGGTTTCATCCCCTTGTCTACACATAAAAAAAAAAAAAAATAATAATATTGCTAAAACCACAAAGAACTCTGTATACCGCGAATGCTCTTTGCATCGCCAAAAACTGCTTTCCTTGAAATGCTCGTTTAGTAAAAAAAAAAAAAAAAAAAAAAAAAAAAAAAAAAAAAAAATCGCTAATTTAACAGAAAAAAGTGCCAACTTAGCAATTTTCCGTCGTTTGCAATATTTTTACGAAACAATATGTTTTGCAAAGTTGGCAGTATTGCGGGCTAAATTTGCATTTTATAAACTGTGAATTTTTGCTGTTTAAAGTTCAGTCTCAGTCATTAGCAATCATATTGAATTTTAGGTATAAACTTTTGTTGTGTGTATCCTTGCCTAACAATCATGTTTCAATGAAGGAATGAGAGAGTCCCTTTGAGGGGCAGTGGCTAGTACTACTAGCCACCTTATTTCATCATTTTCTGAGCTTCAAGGGCAGTGGCTAGTTCCCCAAGCCACCCACACTGGTTCATACCATTCTGGGATCATACTTTACCAACCTATGAACCTATTTAAATGGTTAGCAACACTAGCCTTTTCCCCAGAAGCTCAGGAAATAAAAAATAAAGTTGGTCGGTGAAAAAGGACGTTGCCCCGCAAAGGGTTAAATAATTTTTTCTTGCGCTTGTGAAACTACAAAACACAAACTATTTTTTATTTGAATACGTTCAATGAAAGGAAAGTGATTGATCGATAAAAGCTGCCTTTTAGTGTATATTTAATGACTTTTTCTATTTACCAATAGTTCCACCAGTCAACCATAAGATTCCAAAGTTCAGTGTATGACTAAGTATAAGTAAAGTGCCCGATTGTCGGAAAAAGTCGTACTTGGAATGATTTTTCAATCGGTGGAATCGAAGGTAACTTATTGGCCAAATTGCGTGAGCCGTAACTCATGTGATACACTCTTACAATTAGTTCGCAAAATATAGCAGGGAAATCCCTGTGATTGTTGGAATTAAAGGAAGATCAGTTCAAGTTTTTGTGCACTTAACCTTGATTGATTTATTTGACATTTCTAATGCTGGTCTTCCTGCCTCCTCCTCCTCGCAGAGAGCATAATGGATTCATATAGGACTGAGTATAGTAACTCCCTTCACATTAACAGTCAATAAAATTGATTTTTTCTCATTGAGGAAAAAAAGGTCGGAAATTATGCATCAAGCAGTATACAATTTTTTTTTTTTTTTTTTTTTTTTGGCGTCATTTATCGTGGGAAATTAAGCTAAATTAAAAATGAACTTTCTCGGTAGAACGAAGTTACATAAACTAGATGCAATTTATATAGTTAATATTTCGAAATCACTCAAAGCAAAGGCAAAACAAGCCACGACTGGTGTCCCTTTAGACATTTACCAGGATTTTAGCTAGGAAGGTATATCAAACATAATTTCGGCGGGTGGGTCAAAGTTTTAAGGAGGGGGGGAAGGCTTGACAGAGGTGACTTGCTTTTGATTTTTTTGTTTGGTTATATGAGTAAATTTATGGCTTAAAACCAATACACATGTTTAACATGCATAACATCGATATGAGTAACAGACAGCGGCGGCTCGTGCAATGTGGCAACAATGGATTTCCTCCATTTAAAACTGTGTAAAATAATCGATTACTTGGTGAGGCGTAGCGCCTCACCTAGTATCGATCTTTTTGCATACGTTTAAATGGCAAAAGTGCACGGTTGCCAGATTGCACGAGCCGCCACTGGTAACAGAAGAGCACATCAGTGGCGGCTCGAGTAGTTTGGAAAAAATATCTGCTGTCCATTTGAATCTATGTGTAACAATTGATTGTTGGTGAAGCAATGCTTCACTGTCAAATCGATTATATTACGTACAATCAAAGAAAGTAAAAAAATGTTGCCAAATTTCTCGAACCACCACGGAAGTACATACGTTAATTGTTATATGCTGAATTCTTTCTTAAACATAATAGCAATCAATTAAGCCAGTTTCTAGGGTTATTGGTGCGAGGAGACTGGCTTCAACCCCCCTCCTCCCCTACGAATCCGCCTATAAAAAATAGTTCTTACGGTGACCGAAAATTGTTCTCAGTGCATGAGCACTGAGTGCGCGTATGTAATCAATTACGTGTAAATCGAGAGATTGTAAGTCCATTCAGGCAGTCGTAACTTAATTGTTGCTGAAACAAAGATATCTCAAAACAATCAAACCTGAAGTCAAAGCTTTCAGCCGCAGCTATATATATATGCGATTACTGAGTGACAAAGGAGACAGCATTACCAAAGAAGGCACTTGGAAGATGAATTTGTATCCTGTGCCCTTCTCCGAGTTCATAAATTTGCGGCGCTCAGACGCAATCCGCATTGCGCACGATTCTCGGAACGACGCATACTGGACCGAAACGCAGAATTTCCCGGACATATATTTTGACGAATAAAAGTAAAAATTTCGAACAATTAAATGTGAGATAACGTAATTATTTATGAAATCGTTCGCTTGCGAGGGCTTACAATGAGTAAAAACACATGGTTTCTGCAAAAGAACAAAATATCAACAATAACATTTTTCAGAGCAAAAAACCAACAATTTTTCATGTCCGGAAACTATCTTGTTTAGCGACATTGTGCGACGGACCCAAGTCCGAAGTCCGAGAAGAGTTAACAATTTGTTCACAAGCTCTTGGCTCTGTAGTCCGTGGTCCCCTAGTTCCCAGTTCGAGCTCGACGTTCCGTTCCGCTTGTCTTTCCGGATCTCGACACAGGATCGGAGGAGGGACCCGCGATCTGGCGGACCTAGTTTTAAGCAGGGTTTCAGGTCGTTTGGTCTTTTAAAAATTGGTCCACCGTCACGAGGTCTAATTATAATTACGTCTAATGACAAAAAGTCTAATGTATTAGGTCCACAGACAAGAAGTCTAATAATCTCGGACGTCTACTTGACAAAAAGGTCTACAGGATTTTGGTCCAGGAAAACAGGTCTAAGACGTGTGTGCCTTGTAGACAAATACGGTTTTTAAAAAATTGGTCAACAAAATTTTGCGATAAAAAATTAGGAGCAGACCAATCTCATACGCACTGAATTGAACAAAAATTGTTTTGCGGTGAAGAACTATTTAACAAGAACATATCAAATATAATACTAGACAAATATCTGTTAATTTACTTCTTAGCGTGAGAAATGTAGAAAAAATAACCAATGAAATTTCAAGCGTAGACGTTATTTGTTATATTTTAGTTTTCATATTTTACTACGTAAATATGGTTAAATCTAGCCCTTTTGTTTAGTGTAGATTTATTCAAGTAAAGATTTCACGTAAAGAACATTATAAAGTGACTGATCATGTTGCAAAGATTTTGCAACCTTTCTCTTGATGTTCAAAAGAAATTATTGGAAAAAATCTTCCTTGACTTTTAATAATTAATTGTAAAAATTCGTTCATTGTTAACAATTTTTCAGTGAAAACTTCCGATTTCATTCGATGTTATTGTAAAAAGAATGAAAGAAAAGACTTACCATGTTCCTTTCAAGTAGTCTTCTTGTGTCTTTCGAACGAAAGTCACGAAAAAACAATACCTTGAAAGAAAACAGCCGGTCACCGTAACAGAAATTCTGTTTAATACTTTTTTATAAATTCAACCAGAATTACTGTAAATATAACTGGTATGCTTGTTCATTTAAGTAGAATTATGGTTAAATTTATAGGAATTCAAACCCTAGAAGCGCATGAACCAGAGTTTTGATAACGGGAAATATTTCCCAGCTGCCGGCTTAAAAAAGCAAATGAAAAGAAGAAGGAATAACATGGGCGTTTAACGTCGTCAGGACATCTGGAGGAATTTCAAAGGACATTAGTTTAGAATTGATCTGAAATATTTTCCTTTCACGTTAAGAGTTCGTTTCAGAAGTGCACGCGCACCTAGACCGATAATCTTTTGAATTTTTCAACATTATTTCTCATGCTACCAAATGAAAATTAATGTGAATGAATCAGTGTTGTCTTTTCCTTGAGGAACGGGTTGAAATCAATTGTTTAAAGTCAGGGGCAAGTTTTACTTTGATTTGAAGGAATGGAAATTGAAAATTCGCCAAAGATTATGGTCTAGGCGCGCCTACACACAGAAAAAAAAACCGTTTTAGATTTTTTTTTTTTTTTTTTTTTTTTAATTATATGACATTCAGGCGTACTTTTAAACTCCTGCACTTCTGAAACTAACTGTAGAAAGGTGATCGGCGAGAAATGAACTTTCATGGACTTAGCGCCCAAATAATGATAATTTTTTTTTTTCATTTTTCCGGGCAGGGTAGAATACCATGTAAGATCAGAAAACGCCTTGTACATATTTTATGACACCAATCTCTTGCGACAACTCAATTACCCTCTATAATTAGGCAACCATGCAGGCTTCATTGCTTTTATACGGGGAGCCGACCATTATGCAAGCTCACAATACGACACCACACAGGTTCATTCGCGCACCGCATCGGCATCGCACGGCACCACCATACTACTACAGCAGTATACTTTGTACTTACATACGTGAGTTTATAAAACAATTACTTTAATGCTCTACGACTTCGAAACCAATGAACATTGTAAGCAGGGCCCAGAAACTAGAGAGGAGGAAGGCGAATGTATGTGTTTAATATAAAGCGAGTCTATAGCGCAGATAAGGAGAAGAAAATTGCAACTATGCAAAAAAGAGGACGCTACGAACGCTTAGACATAACCTCTGTATGAGACGGAGGACGACCTCTCTGTTAAAGTTTCTCAACTATAGCTGCATAATTTATTAGAGTTCAATGATGCATACGGTCCCGGGTGAGAGTGTGAGACAAAGATACAGGGGTAGAGTATGCAATACGAAACACGTCTGATTAGTTTGTTAATGTGAATCTTCGGCGTGTAGTGCCAATTTATGCCACCAGAGCGCTGCCGTCTCAATAATGTCAAATTACAGATCATAAAAGTGAGTTTATATTTAATCTCTTAACTTCCAGGTTGACAAAAAACTTTCCTTCTCTCAAATTGTCGATAGGTGGCTATAGACTCTAATCAGGAGCATAAGCCAATAAATCCTCAAAAGAAGAAGAAGAAAAAAAAACTTCCAGGTTACGATTGTTACGCAGAGAAAGTGATGCTCATTCGCTCAAATGATATGGATAGATAAATATTCCAACACCACGGTGCTGATTTTGCATACACTATTGATTGAAGGCGCTCGAGGAAACATTGTTTTTCAAATTGTTTCAATTTTTCAGCAACTGTTTTTTTGAACAATTGGAAATATCTTGAAAATCTATGCTATTTATAATTCTTTATTTTCAGGAAAAAATGCAAAATCAGAGCAATGCAATCGACTTAACGCCTCTATACGCGAGGAACGGGACACGTACCATAGAGCTGCCGATCCGTGTATATTTAATGAAATTTTCTAATTCACCGATGATTCCACCGGTTGAGAAAAGACTACACAGTTCAGTTCCGTTCATGACTATATTAAAGTACGAAAT
>VMOF01000001.1:47758711-47802585 GCA_011764245.1 Trialeurodes vaporariorum
TTATATGGAAGGAGACCGAGAAAGACAAATTCGTGAATGTATCCGCTTATGGCAAAGCTCCATAAGAGTGACTTCAGCGTATTTACTTTGCACAAAATGTGTTGCTTGGTAGTTTTGCCTCTTCCTGACGCAAACAAAATTCGAGAAAAGTTTTTTCATGATAGAGCAGCAATGTAAAATAAGTTATATATTATAATTAATGCATATCACGTGGTTTCAAAGTGCTATGATATCAATTTGTTGCTCATGTTTTTTTTTTCTTTTGTGCCTTTCCGCGAATATTGCGTATGCGACATTTTGACACTTGCCACTTAATTGCGAGCCATGTATTATTCTCCATTGCGGTTCAATTTTGATAAAACTCGTTATTTTGGTGAGAAAATTGTTTCAGTTGCAATTTAATTCCTCCGCAAAAGTTGTGTTCATAAATGGTCCCAAAAAAACGAATAATTACTAACCGCAGCGTTTACTTCCCTCGTGTTTAAGATAGTCAGGCGAAATAAAGGAGGCTCTATGGACAACCAAAAAAAAAGGTGACACCAGTGTCTGCAACCTTCAAAGTAATGAAGCGTCCTACTCTCAAGTTTAAATTTAAAGCTTCGAGCAAGATCCAAAAGGCAATTACACTTAGTAAAGGTTCAAGAAAAATTCTTCAATAATTCTAGAATTTTTTTTCTTCTCTTTAAGGATGTCATTCAGACATTCAAAAAATATCAGAACCTCGCGATCTCTGCCCCATTATCTCTCTCTATCTCTCCCTACAGTCTCTCTCTCTCTATCTATGGTTCTCTCTCTCCCCTCTCTCTCCCACCTTCTCTCTCTCCCCCTCTCTCTCTCTCTCGCTCCCCCTCTCTCTCTCTGGTCCCTTTCTGATCTACCTCTGGTCTCTCTGGTCTCTGGTCTCTTTCTCTCTAGTCCCTTTCTGATCTATCTTTGGTCCCTCTCGCTCTCTCTCTCTCTCTCTCTCTCTCTCTCTCTCTCTCTCTCTCTCTCTCTCTCTGGTCTCTCTCTGGTCCCTTTCTGGTCTCTCTCTCTGGGCTCTCTCTCCCTGGTCTCTCTCCCTGGTCTCTCTCCCTGGTCTCTCTCCCTGGTCTCTCTCTCTCTCTCTCTCTCTCTCTCTCTCTCTCTCTCTCTCTCTCTCTCTCTCTCTCTCTCTCTGGTCTCTCTGGTCTCTCTGGTCTCCCTCTCTCTCTCTAGTCCCTTTCTGATCTCTCTCTAGTCTCTCTCTGGTCTCTTCTTGGTCTCTCTCTCTCTCTCTCTCTGGTCTCTCTCTTCCTCTCTTTCTCTCTCTGAGCCTATTAGAGCCCATTAAGCCACATGTATTAGAAAAGGATGGAGGGAGAGAGGCTATCATGTGAATTTGGCCTTTGCCTCTGTCCTTTTCTAACACGTCTGTTTGAATGAGCAGAGAGAGAAAGATGCTACGGCTTCTGCGCTGATTCTAATCCTTATCCTGGTCCTGATCCTGATCATGAGGCTGAGGTTGAGGATCATACTGATTGCTGAGCTGATGCTGCAACGATGAGCTGAGGAATAGAGGACACCGTGACAGTATTAATGAATTCAACGCACGCAATTTTTTTTTTTTTTTTTTTTTTTTTTTTTTTACGCGCGAGACGCAAGTCCGGCGTATCAAGTCCTGCGCGCGTAGCCAGTATCCGCACACTCTCGTTTCTTCCACTGCTGCCGTTATGCGGATATATGTATACTCTCGGAGCATTCCAGAATCCATCGGTGATTCAATCGGTTAAAGCAAAGATGACACATTTACACATATCGTTTGAGAAGCGTAACAATGGCTTACAAAAATACACAAACCAGTAATCTTTGTTGTACCGGTTGAAGCATCGATGGATTGTGGAATGTTTCGTGAATATCCGCAAAACGGCAGCGCTGACTGTTCTTCGCTATGAGCAGCGGTGCGTAAAATCTGTGTCCCCGGAGATGTTAAGCTGTTTACACGGATACGTACACCTTTGCTCTCACCTGAGGATAAAGGTGAGTGGTGGTGGGGGGGGGGGGGGGGAGGAGGGAAGGAATATGATATCGTAACATCGAAGCTAGGATCTAGTTGTGACTTCAAGCGGGAGACATAGAGACAATGTCACAGCAAAAATAAACAAAACAAACAAAACAAAAACAAAATAATAATAATAATAAAAATATAAAAACGTCATGAAACGTTCACTGACCGGGAAACCGCAGCTCGAGTGACCCACTCACTCATGATTGCAACCGTGGGAGCTTGAAACCTTATGGCTGTTTGGTTAGAATTCTGGTGGTTTTGTCCATACAAATGTCTGTGCTTCAATACACTGAAGCAGGTAGAGGAGTAAATTTTATCCTCAGATGGTTGATAATTTCAGTGGAGTGATTTAATAATTGCGGGGCTTTTTGTAAACATATTAAAGGCTTAAACTTATGGCCTAAATGGCGAAATATGCATAATTCATACATCAATTCCGTGAAAACTTGATAAATTAACTCTTAAAATATCTTGAATTGTTTGATTTTTCTTAAACTATTTTCATCAACGACCCTTTATAATAAAGCAACACCCAAACCTCAAAAAAAATTGTTTGCAATTAAAAAGGCTGATGCCAAATGACATTTAATGAATGACATCTGATTGTCAATCAGTTTATTAATATCCCCGAAAAATGAAAGCTATCCTTCGTTACTGTTACCATAAAGCAACGGTAGGATGTTATGGGTTATTTTTATTGTGATATCGAGTAAAGACAAACATTTAGTCCGTTTTACTTATACTTCTTGATAGAATATAAGAAAAAAAATAATAAAAATGAAAAATAGATAAATAAAAACTACATTTTTTTTTTGCCAGTAATGTTAGAGTGACATCGACGAATCGATCCGCGTCATCCTTCTTTCAACCGCTAGATTGATCGCAGAAGAACCGAGTGTTATAAGTTCCACCCACTTTTTCCCGTCCCCAGGAATTTTTGTTGACATTTTCATGCTACGAAAAATCACTATCTCTTAATTTTACAGCCGAGTCCATTGCTCAGTTTTTATTTTCGAGGAGTGTGCAACAGTCCCGCCAGAGTCACCGATATAACCGCAGAATAATACAATCAGAACGGAAACTCCCATGTTAGAGCCAATGGAAGCAAGTTTGGAATTTAACGGCACCAATAGGTAACGCAGTGGTCCTATATCCCAACATGGCGGATATGGTTGATTTGTGTTGAAATTCATTTATTTCTGTAAATTCTGGAAATAAATCTTAGTTTCCAGCCTCACTTTAATTCCACTGGCATTTCAGAATGAAAATTTCGCTTATCATGTCCTATATGTATATTTTTTTTTACGCGCGCGCGAATCCAGATGTAAACATCCTATATCCCAATAAGGCTGACGCGGAATGAATTTTCTTCAAATCCCACGGATTTTCCGTTCTGATTGTATTATTCTGTGATATAACGTTTAAATGACACCGATCAATCTGAACCGCCCCTCCTTCGTTGGATCAGAAATCGACCGCTAGAGCGGATGGACGGTGAAATTCTCGAGCAAAGTCACGTTGATGGTCGATGGGGCTTGGTGGCCGCAAAGAGGCCGCACTCATTGCACGGCGCGGCGTGGCGCACTGTGGACTGAAATCAGGAAAAAGTGGCCAAAAACAAGTGAAAAAAAAAGTCACCAAAAATAATCGTTATCGACCTTGCAAGCTTAATTCAAAACTTTCCGGTGACATTTTGAGGTTAAAATTACTTGTTTAAAAATGTTCTATATGATTAAAATTGGTCTTGAATGTTTATGCATGAAAAATTGATGAGAAATTTGCTTTCTGATTATTGACCACTTTTTGAGAATCTCGGACCATAGTGTGGCGAGGGCGGCAATGTTTGACCATCCGAAACATCTCGCGCCTTCTGGTTATAGAAACCTGCTGGTGCAGCGCTCAACAGTGACCAACGACGCGCAACGGGGACAAAACTGGAGGCAGGGACAGAGTCGAAGAAGGAGTCAGGAGGCATGAGGTAGCCGGAGCGAAGTAACAATATAGTTGGCACTTAGCAGACACCAAAAAGGCGGCAGCAGGTGGCGTCTGTTGACTGACAAAGCGACCATAGACCATAGACCAAGGAGATCCAACGGGTACCATTTTCACGGACCTTGAGTACGCTATCGGTTATATCCTCTCATTATCCGTCCATATATCAATGTTCAAGCGCAAAGCTGAATGACAACAGGTGTCCTCGTCCTCATACATAAGTCGTTTCGTTGAGTTCTAAAAGGACACAACTTAAAAGGAATACGTAGACGAAGATCACGTGCGATTTCATATCTGTTACAGGTCTTACCAGAGCTACAAATTTGCGTACATTTAATGGTATTTTGAAATTCACCGAAGATTCCACCAGTTGCGAAAAGATTACAGAATTTAGTTCAGTGTATGACTGTAATGCACGAAAATACTAGTGTCTTTGATATTTTCTCAACCGGTATAGAGTCGTCGATAACTTTGAAAACTTGCGGATATTTTAATTATAATTAACGGCGTTTCCACCGATTGAGAAAAGATTATAGATCAGAGCATTTTCATGCATTACAGTCATACATTGAATGGGGCTCTTGCAAACTTTTGCTGTGAGAAAATGAATAGTCCAATGTGGTGAAAAGCAGCAAAAATCACGAAAATCATTCTGAGGAAGTCTAAAATTCAGTAATAAACTCACATAACTACTGTGACAGCATGTAATGGCAGCTCAACGTAGGTATCATGGGAGATTCCTGTCTATTATGTCACTTCCTCTACGGAAACACAGGGACATGTCTCAATTTAGTTAAAGGAATCTTCCATGACACCTGCGTCTCTCCGCCATTAAGCCCGATGCTGAGAGTGAATTTCTTGATTTTTTAGTGTACTCATCGTCATTTTTACAGGTTTTTATGCAAGAATCAACTCTTCAATACCCTATAGCAAAAGTTTGCAAGATCCCCATTGAACTATGTAATCTTTTCTCAACCGGTGAAATCATCGGTGGATTGAAAAATGCCATTGATTTTACGCAAATCGGCAGCTGTGGGTCATACGTCGCCCGCGGGTATCAGATTTGCACCTTACACCGCGCACGGGGGGAAAAAAGTAAACATCAATTTTACTACCAACATATACAAATACGAATGATAGGGGACACATTAATTTTCAGACGACTCCTAGAGGTAGGCTACCCGCAATACAAACCCTCAATGTATTTGAGCATTGCACATGACCTACAGAAGCCAAACCACAATGTCGTCTACGTCAGAGATGTCGTCTGACATCTCTCTTTCACCCCGGTTTTGCCTGTTCTGGTAATAACGGTTTATGCGTGTCTGTGTCCAAATCTCCATAAAGCATTAATATCCGAGCAGGACATGAAAATCTTTCAAATCGTAAAGGTTTCCGTAAAAATTTTCATGTGGTATTTTCTATGTAAACGCATTCATGGGAATTTTCACAAAAACAAGAAAAACGCCTTGGTAGCGCTGACAAAACCTTTGGTAGAACAATGACACAGCGAAAGACTTTAGTTGATTCAACGAAAGGTTTTCAAAGCGAAACTAAAGGATTTTGCTGGGTCATTTTTCTACTAAAGGTTTTGAACGCCAAATTAAAGAGATATTCCTGGGTCATTTATTTTCTACCAAAGGTTTTGTTAGAGCTACCAAAGGGGTTTTTCTCCGTTTTTCAACAAATGCTTAACCCTTGGAGGGCATCATTTCCTGAGCTTTAAGGCCAGTGGCTAGTGCCGGTAGCCATCCACATTGGTCCATACTATTCTAGGATCATACTTTACCAATATCGGCAATATCAATCTATGAACCTATTTGCATGGTTCACAACACTAGCGACTGTCCGTGAAGCTCAGGAAGTATAATATAAAATTTGTTGGTGGTAAGAGACGTTGTTTCGCAGAGGGTTTTAATGGAATGTGGTCATGGAAATGGTCAGATCATTTTCACTGAAATAAATGTGTCGACTGGTATCCTGTCATCTGTGCATTGCATATTGCATATACCTTCTTCCGGTTCTTTCTCATTACTATAACGACCGAAAACCGAACTTCTACGCTATATTTTTCTTGGATTTTCTGTGCTATTTTAAGACGTTTAATGTTCTCCCCTTGCACGGGGAAAAAAAAAGAATGGTAGAATTTATTGCAAAGCTTTATAGCGTTTATAGCATCTGTATAGCTGATTTTGAAGTCTGCTATCAAGTATGGTAAACACCTATGGTAAAATATACCAACATGTTACCTTAATCTACCACAAGGTGCGTTGCATTTACCATATTACGGTAAAATTTACCATACTTACTATCAGACGCCAAAATCAACTATGCTGATGGTAAATTCTACCAGTCTTTTTTTTTCTCCGTGTGAGCAAATGATCAGAACGTGAAAAGTGAACGGCTATACGTATAGAATGTCTTTATGTTCATAAACCAGGCATTCAGAATTTCACTCGTATCGCTATCACAGACCCAATTTCAAGGAGTCCAGGCAACTGATGGTCAATGGTTATTGGAACCAGCTTTAATGCCTTTACTCCGCGCGGGACTCTATTAGCCCGCAGGAATTAGACGCGGGCAAACCACTTTCTGGTTACTTGCAGTTTTCAGTCCGGCGGAAGGAACACTGCGATTCCAGCGGAAGTAGCCAACCGATGTTCCAATGTTGCAGCGATGAGGCCGAGGTGAAACGGATCGTCACACAGTAGACCACGAGCCTGTTGTTTTCCGGAGCTCGTTACACGAATAAAATTTCAGATTCAACGAGGGATAAATTGTAAGATAATTAAATAAAATCAGTATAAAAAAGCATTGTCGTGTAACCATTCAGACTACATGGTTTTTTTTTTTTTTTTTTTTTTTTTTTTTTTTTTTCTCAGGGAAATTTAAAAAAACGTAACGTTTTTCACACGAAGAAATCAAAATATTGTCTTGTCCGGAAAAACGTGCGCTTTTGGTCCACCGTGCGGTGGTGAGATTGGGGATGGAGAAGCAACGGAGGCGGCGCGACGCCAGGACGGACGGACGCTAGAGAAAATCGGAATTGGGTCAAAAAACACAACTACAACGAAGGCAACAACATCAACAACAACGACAATAAACAGAAAACAACAACGCGTCGCCGTCGCCCGGTCGTTTTGTACTCCAAAGGTGATTACTCCGCGGATTCAATTGATTTCCTTTCCGTTTAACTCCGATGACTTTGGTCGTTCGTCTTGTCGGTTGACGCTTGATAGGGTCGGATGGGGTCGCGGGCCGGGTCGAGTCGGGTCGGTTCGGGTTTGTTCGGTGAGTGATAAGAGACCAGGAATGCCAGATCGAATACTGAAAATTCCTGAGAAAAGCTCGAAAAAGGGGCTGTTGCACAGTTTAGCTGTAAGCATTTCTGGGGTTGACTCAGATGTAAATACACCCAAGTAGGAAAAATGGACCGAAAACATAAGGTTTTATGCAAGTTTTCCTGAGGAAAAACTTGCGTAAAACGGTCAAATTGGAATAATCTTTTTTACGTAAACGGAACTTTCACGGAAGGTTTTCCTGCGGTTAAACGGAACTTTTCCGGTAAGGCAGCAAAAGAACGAAAAAAATGTCGGGATAACCATAAGTATACATCAATTACCTACTCTAATTTTCTTCAAAAAATAAGATTACCTATGTATATATGAAAGGTTATTTCGATTTCCCCCCCCCCTTTTTGCGGCTTTACCGCAAAAGTTCCGTTTACGTAAAAAGGATGATTCCAATATGACCGTTATACATAAGTTATTCCCCCAGGAAAACTTGCGTAAAACCTTACGTTTTCGTTCCATTTTTGCTACTTAGGGACACGAAAAAAAAGACTGGTAGAATTTACCATCTGCATAGCTGATTTTGCCGTCTGCAAGTAAGTACGGTAAATTTCAAGATAATATGGTAAATGCATCGTACCTCGTGGTAGATTAAGGTAACATGTTGGTACATTTCACCATATAATCTAGTGAAATTTACCATACTTGCGAGCAGTCTCCAAAATCAGCCATGCAAATGGTAAATCCTACCAGCCCCCCCCCCCGCGTGTATGTGCAAAAATAACGATGTAGCACTAGGAACTCACGAAATATACGTCTAAACTCATAAAATGCTTTCAGCGTAATGGTTCTGCTGGGCAATTACGCATGTATCAGAATGAAGAAAAGGTTCTTTAACTTCACCATGTTATTGAAACGGGCAAAGTTTAGGACTCCTTTTCTTTGGAACCTTATAATTAGGTAAATTTTCCACCTCCTTGTGTGTTTTTTGGGTCAAATGACCGGTGAATGTGGAAAATCTCATCATATGGCAACGCATAGATATGATTTCACTTGTCTTGACTTTCCAGAGACTCTATTAACGCCCTCCTCGGCACAATTGAAAAATGAAATAAAAAATTTGACTCAAAAATTGGCAACGTTTCGCGCGACGCGAAGAGAGGTGCGATCTTGTTGCCCGGCTGAATAATTAGCTTCCTCCGCAAATTAGAGTCCTCAATGAACTGAACGGTAATTGGCGAATGCAGATTCAACTACGGTGGCGAGGCAACGAACTAATTAATAAAGGGAAAATGATCAATAGACTGTTTTAGTGATGCCGTCTCGATCAAAATTGGGTCCGATCAAATGTTCCTATCACATCCCCTCTCGTTTATATTAATGACAAATTTGAATCCAAATTTTCTAATGCAAATTCCTGTGGACGAAATATTTCTCAAACTTTACTTGACTTTTAATGAATTTCACGTACTAGCAGGGACAAAGATACCCGGCCAGGGTATGCAATACGCAACGCACAAGCTACTACTCAACGCATGTATTAGGTCTGTTGCGTATTGCATATCCTAGCCAGGTATCTTTGACCCTCCCCGATAGTAACTTGAATGTCTTTACAATCCAAATAAAGTCTTGGAACAACACACCGGTTTGTAATCACGTTTATATTGTATGACGCCATTTGTTTTTTATACCTTGTCTTTTTTATTGTTTTCTATGGGTACGTCACGTCACCACCACACGAAATAAAAAAGTTGGGGCTTTTGCCCTAAAGTTTACATTCTATTGTACCAGCAGTAGTTGGGAAAATACTGTCAACTTTGGGGAAAATGTCGCCAACTTTGGGAAATTCACACTGAACGTTGTAGAAGACTCGAAAGTTGTTGAATATTCCTCCAACTTTAGGTCTAAATTTTCTAAAAGTTAACAATATTTTCCGCCAACTATTTTTGACATATTGGACGTACATTTTTAGGGCCACTTGGAGCGCTATACCGTCTCCACTCGCCATTTTTTTTTTTTTTAAATAATTTCGCAACTGTATAAATAAGAAAGCAATAACCTGTGATCTTAGGGTTTCGCACTGAGGACTTTTGGACGTGGCATTGTTATAACTGAAAAGAAACTGACATGCAGGGTGGATCCTAACGACCTAGCAGGTACTCCAAGAAAAGTTCAACGCGTTTAAGCGCAGAGCGCTGTGACCAAACATACATCAGATTCAAGTCACCAGAAAACGCATCAACCGAGACATTGCACATTGGCACTTATCACAACACCCCCACCCCCACCCCCACCCCCACCCCCACCCCCACCCCCACCCCCACCCCCACCCCCACCCCCACCCCCACCCCCACCCCACCCCCCCCACCCCCACCCCCACCCCACCCCCACCCCCACCCCCACCCCCCACCCCCACCCCCACCCCCACCCCCACCCCCACCCCCACCCCCACCCCCACCCCCACCCCCACCCCCACCCCCACCCCCACCCCACCCACCCCCACCCCCACCCCCACCCCCACCCCCACCCCCACCCCCACCCCCACCCCCACCCCCACCCCCACCCCCACCCCCACCCCCACCCCCACCCCCACCACCACCCCCACCCCCATGTAACGAAGATTTTTGGTGCACAAAAATCTCCGTTTTAAGTTATCCTAGTTGTAAATAACGCATCTTAATCTGTAGTTTTAGACCTATTTTGTTCATTTAACCCCTCCCCCCCTTTAGAAAATACGATTTATTTAGTTGTTTCTTGTCCGGTTGTCGGGAAGTATTTACTACGGTCCCCAACCTTCGTATTACCAGGTGGGTGCACGCGTTGAGTCGCATTCTGGGTAATATTAAAGTTGCGTTTTGACAAATAGTTTGATTGTATACTTCGACATCCTTTGGAACTTTTTTTTCTTGTCTTCAATGGAAGACTGGCGCCCGGATCCAGGAATCACCACTGCAGTTACCCGGCACATTTTCTATTCGGCTGAAAGTTATTATAGTTACGTAGTATATTTTCCCCCGTTAGACCCCACACCCCCCACCCCCCACCCCCCACCCCCTCCGCCCAAACTCTAAATTTCAATCATTCTCACCTCCCTTAATTCAGATCGATTCTTTATCGAGCCGCATAAGTATGCGTATTTTGCAAAAGTTCACAACACCAAATGGTCAGTGGTGTTGCGTGCAATTTGGCAACGTTCCAGTTTGTTCATTTCAATCCGTGTAAAAGATAGAACTATTGGGTGTTCAGTGAACACCTCCAAATTTGACCTTTTACAAATGGGTTAAAATGAACACAGTAAAACATTGCCTGGAAATTGCACGCTACGCAACTGAATAAGGGATACATTTCCATAGCTTCACACCGAAAAACGTCGAAAAAGAGACTGGTCAAAGGGGTGGACATTTTTGATCCACGCTTGACCTCCCACAATTGATGCGCCTACTTTTGACCGACGCATCGCGACGACCAATCCGCTCTTTCAATAACCGAGATAAATCGAATGAAGCTGAATAATTAATAAAATCTGATAATTTCATCGAGGCGATTAATCAAAGGCGAATATCCTTCGAGGAGAGCTGGCTAGGAGGGGAGGAGGACGACGGGAGGATGCATCGCGCGCCGTTTTCTATCTGGCAATAATCAATTTCGGGTCTCGTGTCTAGCCGGTTGCTTGCGGGGGCGGAGCGGAAAATAGAAGAGTTGCGAGTACTCCTAGAGGTGCGAGCGATGCGGCCTGTGCGCACAGTGGAGTTGAAAAATAGAATTTTCTGGACAACATTTTACGAATTTAAATAAAAATTATGAACAAAAAGCAGATGGATGACTTAAGAGTGTGTAAATCATTTATTTTAGAGCCTAGTGAGTCTAATAATAAAAAGCAACTCTATAAAAAACAAAACAAATAAAAAAAAAAAAAATTAAAAAAAAAATAAATAAATAAAAAAATAAAAAAAAAATAAAAAATAATAAAATAATAAAAAAAAAATAAGAAATAATAAATTAATAAATAAATAATAAATTAATAATAATTAATAATTATTAATATATAATAAATAAAAAATTAAATAAAAAATATTTTTAAACCCTAAGTATCGTAGAGTTGGAAGCGCTTCTAACATCCTGATGTTCCACCAAAGAAATGTGAGATTCAATCAGAGCTGCTGCACGGAAAAAAAACTACGGTGAAAATAACCATACGGATACCTGATTTTGGCACCTGCAAGATGTTATGGTAATGTTAACCAGAAGTATATACTATGTTTTGACTAGGCACTAGGTGATGTCACCTGATTGCATGTCGAATTTACTCAAAGTATCGGTAAATGTACCATACTTCTGGTCAAGTTTACCATAACATCTAGCAGGTGCCAAAATCAGATATCCGTATGGTTATTTTCACTAATCTTTTTTTCCCGTGTGTTTTGCGTATAATCAATGGTCCTTTTTCAAAGCACCAATGATTCCACCGGTTAAGAAAAGATTACACAGTGCAGCTCAGTGTATGACTGTATTGCTCGAAAATACTCTGATCGGTAATCTTTTCTCAATCGGTGCGATCGCCGTGTATGTTCGAAGTCCGTAAACCAAATACAATGTTCGATCTAGCTGATCCATTGTGCGATCTAGACGATCATCGAGTATCGCATCGCACGGCATCGATGCACGGTGTGTTACGTGTGTATCGCATGTGGTATCGAGTATCACACCACGTTTGCGAAGTTTATAAATCCACCAGTCACCTTATTTACCTTACGGTTTTAATCATAATAATTTTCCAGATCAAGATGAAATAAAGTAATTGAATCATACACTGCATCTTCACGCGCCCGAGAGCCCGAGCTAGCGCCGCGCCACGACTTATCCAGTCTGCAACACGCAACGCACAGAGGTATGAATCAGTAGCGCAACGAGAGTTTCTTCATCTCTCTCTTTTCTCCAAAAACGTATGTTAGACAAGGATGGTCAAAGGGATAAAACCCCCTCTTTTTGTCCTTTTCCTACTTATACATTCAAATGGGAAATGAGAGAGATGGAAGAGATCCTGATTGCGCCAGTGATATGAATGGTGCAAATGTTCAACTATCATCCAAAGATAGCCACACTGAGAGAATTCTTTTTTTTAATACAATGTGTGTATCTCGTTTGTGTTAAAGAAACTGCACAGTGAAATATTGACTAGGAGAAAATTCCTTTATCCCATTGATTCACATTGATTCTCCTTCCTGCAATCAGAACTTTACTCCGCGCAAGGAAAACTGTCACAAGTAAACGTGTTCCCTTGTTTTTAAAGAAGCGATTTCTCTCAGTGTAACGTTTTTTGTCTCGGCGGACACAAACTTTGCTAGAATTAGGGGGACGTGTACACCAACATTAGGGTGTTGTTCATGTTTTATAATTGCAGAATTCAAGGAGATCCACCGCTTTAAATGTTCCTCGAGGATAAGAGAAAAAAAAACCCCCATTCTGAGAATTTTAAATAAAAAAAAAAGTTATTCTGACGCGTGCCTTAAATATACCCTAGATTCAGGAGTTAAGTATAGTATTTTAAGTATTTTTCGGAAGCTCCTTACATCAATTTTTTGAAGAACGTCAAGTTGTGACTCTCTACAGGGGTATGATTGTATCCGTTTTGCTTAATCAATAGTAGTTCTATCCAAAATAGGCCATTTTCAAGCGCCATAGTGCTACGTCCTTTAAAAGAAAGTACCCTGGTCAAAATTGTTACTCCTTTAAATCTTGGCAATCTTTAAACAATTTTGCGATTTTCAAGTGTGTAAGGACTGATCAGTGGCCCCTTATATAGCACCTCATGAAAAATCGAAAGTTTCATTGAAAGTAAAGGACTTTAACCCATTAATACCCAAGCATAGAAATCCTTGTCAGATTTTGAAAATTTTCGCAATACTCAGTCATTAGGTCAATCTGATATACCAAAAAAAATTTGTAGGCAAATTACATAGCAAAACGTATTTTGACCTTTTTCAAGCATTGAGCTATCTTTGTCAAGTTATTTTTTTTTTCTTTGATGTATACAGCAATGAATTACTAATTACTATATCTTGAGTACTTTAGTGTACTACGGTTTACAAAAAAAATTAGCGGTGAAGGGGGGGGGGGGGAGGGCTACCTTTTATTCCAAGTAAGCTTCAAAAATTACATTGAAATTTGTCTATGTTAGATTCTCACCTATTTATTTTCAACCATTAGTACCTATGTATTCAGGTCATTCATGTCTCAGTGCAAAGTGGGTAGATTCTGTTGGGGGGGGGGGGGGGGAGGAATGGATGGAGGTGACATAATTTGACTTTTTTGCCAATTTTTTTTTCTCCAATAATTTACTCTTAGATTTTTTTTTTTTTGCGACACCCCCCCCCCCCCCTCAACCGTATCAGTTTCTTTACTAGATTTATTTAGGATGTATTATTTTCAAAATAAGTTACTTGTTTCTTTGTTTGATATTTTATATTTTATTTGTCAAAAAATGAGCGGTGAAAACCGTGCTAGCTTACATACTAAGTAAATAAGTTGACTAATGCGCTTGCTTATATTCTAAAAAAAACTATGAAAAACCTTTTGAGATCAAATTCATTCAATTTTTGAAGATGTATAGAGCGGAGTCTCTCCTCGCTTGTGGTATGCAAAATTTCATGAGTTAGCTGACGGCGAAACTCCAGGAGAGGAATTTTATTTCCTAATTTTCGATAGAGCAGCCATCGCTGGCCACAGGCTTGATCAACAGCCCAAGAAAAGAAGGGCCACCACCGTTAGTGGAGCACATCCTAAATAAATCTAGTAAATAAATTGATGCGGTGGGGGGGGGGGGTCGCAAAAAAAATCTAAGAGTAAATTTTTGGGAAAAAAATGGCAGAAAAGTCATCTTTTGTCCCCCTCAATTATGTCACCTCCATCCCTTCCTCCTCCACACCCCACAGTGCTTTGACCTTATGGGAGATACGGACAAAAGTCATAACTTTTTAACGAAAGCAGATAAAGACTTGAAACTTGGGCAAAATGTAGGTAATTTATTAAGCTAAACACTGGGAAAGTTACAATTTTGAACGTTATCTTGAAAGGGGGCAGGAGGGCCGCAGAATCACCAAGAATCTACAAGCATTATTTTGACGCCTTTTTCTGTCATAGTAAAATATCTTTTTTTCTATCGGTTTACTTGACGAATTGGTGGGATGGTATCAAAAATATATTTATGCTAAAACAATGAAATACTACACGTATATACATTATTTTTCTCGAAAGAGGGATGATCATAGGGCCTAAAAAAACCCACGGTACCTCCTGCCAATGTACATGCCACTTCAATCTGGAAAACACTGTTGAATTGCAACTCCCTTTTTTTTTTTCTTTTTTTTTTTTCCTGTCGGACTGACAACAAATAAAAACTATACTCCTAGTTATAAAAAATCAGATATCCTTCTTGAGGATGCAACTGGATTATTTATTAGATAAAACATAATGTGAGCTTGGTAGTAAAACAACGAGCTCAAAAAAAAAAAAAAAAACTCACCAAATGAGTTTGATAACAACGATAAAAATATTTTCAGTATTAAAAAAACGTGAACAAAGCGTAAACGACTTCTCTAATTATTAAAGAAAGTAAAATTTAGTCTTCCTCAAAAGAAATTGAAACAAATTATGTAATAAATATATATTGATTCAATTGTAGCGAGAGTGTTGAGGCGCGAACGTGGATGTATGTGGCGAGGCGACTGTAATCACACAACTTCAACCTTCGCACCTATTGAGTTTCACCATTGCGGCAATGCATTGTCAAATGAAATTAAAGGGTTTTTTACGGCCTTTTCTCAGGCAGTAGAGTGAAATAATTCTCTCCTAGTTTAAATCCGTTTTATGCTAAAAGTATCAAAATGTCAAACATATTATAGATACTTTCCATTTTGCATCCTCCTTTTCAATTGCAAAAATACGAGGGTGGATTTTAAAGTAAGTTTTCCTATTTTTTTCCTCAGAAACTATCAAAGCCAGAAAAAAACAAACCCGCGTTAAAACGTACGTACTTTCAGCTTTCTAACGAGCTTTAGTTTTTCAAATTTGACCAACGCTTTGCGGAGATATCGTGAATTTTCTCCACCCGTCTCTCCTTCAAACGTGCCAACCTTTTCACGCTCTACAAAAGACTGCGAGTTTCGGCAGGCGATGCGCTTATCTCCGGATCAGACATCTCAATAACACCTGAGTGCATGTTTTTAACTGGATAGACTACTCTTCTACTGATGAAATGATCCAATTTGTATTGATCTTCAAACTTTCAGTCAATACTGACAGTGCAATCATCATGAATTGAAGCTGGATTAGCAGCTTGCGTCAAAACCTGGTTCAGGAGTATGGGGAAAGCATTTTACGACGGCTGTTTATACAGAAATTGTTGCACCGATTTGAAAAATTCAAGAATCTAGCGATTGGCTGTGTCAAAAAATGAGGTGAGATGCCTCACAACAATGTTATAACTTGTTTCAATAAAATAATAGCTCTATTTTACTTTTTCAAATTCTTCAACTCATGTTTTCTGTGAAGCTCCGCAGCGCGTAAAAGGTGGGCACGTTTGAAGGAGAGGCGGGAAAATCCACGATATCTCCGCAACGCGTAAGCCAAATTTGAAAAACTGTAGCTCGTTAAAAAGCTGAGAGTATGTACGTTTCAACAATGGTTTTGTTTTTTTCTAACATTAATAGTCCCTGAGAAAAAAATAGGTAAACTTACTTTAAAATCCACCCTCGTAAATCTAAGTTGCCAAAATATAACACTTGTAAATTCGTGACTTAATTATTATAGCATGTCATCGTTAAATCCTGAAGATGTTCATTCTGCTTTATTTACTCGTCAAGTTCAGTTTTGTAATGCAGCATTAATTATTTCAGTCTCAAGTAGGCTGTTTATTAGGTACCTATAGCCAAGATGTTTTGAAGAAAATACTCTGCCTCTTCTCTTATTTCTATCAGTTCTTTATTCTGATTTGAGAACATTCACTTCGCAAGTTAAAGAAGTGAGAATCACATGAGGGATTATTAAGCAATAGAATCGTACAAGACGACTTTGTTACCACAACTCATTGTTTCATTAAGGTCTCAAGCCCTTATTGCTCTCTATACCAACTAATTCAGAAGAATTATGAATATTACTATGAGCTCAGGTTAAACACGATTTTAAGGGAGTATGGTAAAACCGGCACATTTCAAACTATGGCTGTGAGATTATGCGCAAGTTTGCGCAAAATCTGAACAAATATTCTGAATCCTCATAGTTTGGGCTACAAAATATGTGAAAATGGGGGAGTTATAATTCGTTATATTTTTTATACACGTCTCCAAACATTTTGAATAATTAAAAAAAACCGGCAAATTTAACCTTTTTTTCCAAAATAGCTTTAATAAGTGAACTATTTCAATTAAATAAGTGAACAAACTTATTTTCTTGAAGAAATAACTTATCGGAAGTGGAGAGATCCATAGTTGTTGTTATTCTGACATTTGTCTTCGTAATCTGACTCATCTAGGGTAGCGCCACTGCGTAACTCAAATGCGCGTCGCCGAATCTGAAGCGACGATCTCTTATCTTCCCATTGTCGCCACAGTCGTTGATTTTGCAATTAAAGAAAACCAATGCCGGAAACTTACCCATTGGTTACCCCCCTTTCCATTAGAAAAGTCCAAAAAACCCTACAAGATGGTCGGTTTTTTGACTTTTGTCCACAGGTCGCTGCACTGTGCACCCCCCCCAACAGAATCTACCCACGTTGCACTGAGACATGAATGGCCTGAATACATAGGTACTCATGGTTGAAAATAAATAGGTGAGAATCTAACATAGACAAATTTCAATATAGTTTTTGAAGCTTACTTTGAATAAAAGGTAGCCTCCCCCCCCCCACCGTTCCACTAACGTTTGGACACTTACTTTACTTAGAATAGCCATATAATTTCATACCTTGCCTTAGTTTACCTCTAAATTATCAATGAAAGACTTTGAAATACATAAGAAATTCAAAAACAACCAAAACCGTTTTGCTATGCAATGTGCCCACTGGTCTATAAATATACCCCAAAATTTCAACAATGAATTGTGAAAGCATGAGTGAACAAAAAAACTTGCACGATGTCTCAAATTGAAGCTTATATCTTCCTCTTTGAGACGTAAGCAACCGCTTTTTTTAAAAAAAAAAAACATTTAAAGTTACTTATGTATGATTACTTACAGGAAAGTCACGATTTCCTGAATTTCGAAATTTAGGTTATGTTTGAATGTTTAAAAACAGCTGATAAGAAGTATTATGGACCATACAACTACAGAGCACTATCGAGTATACCCTTGAGAGTGGTCTTTCACCACAGAAACATTGATATGAGTAAGACTCGATTTTTGCGGCATTTTTAAATGAAGGCGAAATCGTGGTATATTTATGTACCAGTGGGTTATAATGGGTTAACAGCTAGTAAGACTTTCGACCAGGTACTTTCTTTTGAAAGTCATAGTACAATTGTTTTGCCTGCTTATTTTCTAGCGCTTAAAATTGGGTTATTTAGGAAATACGTCTTTGAGTATATCTAGACTTCAAGTCAAGTCATTCATCTGACAAAAAAAAATGTCCAGAAATCCAGTAGTTCAAGAAATCGCTATGGCTCATCATTGTTTTTGTCCAGTTTTATACAAAGATTACTCATACATACAGATATGGTATTAGCCATCTCGCCCGTGTTAATTGAAAAATGGATAAAACGCCGGCCGTGATACAACCGGGCATACAGAGAGGATCATAAAGATTACAGCATTCTGGTTCGAAAAGATTACGTTTCCCACTTTTTCTGTGTTTGTTTACGGAACCAGGACAAACACGGAACATGAACAGTGGAGCGTGGAATACGGAACAGTTTTGTAACAGTCAAACATGGAAAATGTAACCTTTTCGCTGTAATCTTTATGATCCCCTCTGTATGCCCAGTTGTATCACGGCCGGAGTCAACTTAACAAAATTCGGGCTTATGCTATATCTGTATGAATAAGTAATCTTTGGTTTTATACGCTTATCAGCTATGAAAATTTACCTGGTCCGATTCAAAGTACAACATTTTATCATTACTCAGCTAGGGGTGTCGTTTTGCATATTACTATTTGCATTTTTATTCATTCAGCTCAAAGTAAAATTTTGAATTTCCCGCCAAATTTGGCAAAACCTGCATAACAGCGTTGCTTAACTTCTACAGTGTCTATTCACAATCAACCTTAATTTGAGTTTTATAGGAATATTTGTTAGGAAAAGTGCTGCCAGATTTGACTAAAAATGTACACCCTTCCATAATCCATAGCCTTAACCAGGAATTTGTCTTCCTCTCTCTTTTCCTATTTGATCGCATATGTTAGAAAAAGATGGAGTCAAGTGACTTTTAGCCCCTATTTCTGTCATTTTCCAAAAAATGGGTTCAAATAGAAAAATATGAATTATTTACGGCTATGCACATTGCACGCTTCACTGTAAATTGTTCGGGAAATTAGTATCTTTTACGCTAAATTTGGCAGCTTTGAATGTGAGGGACCATCACGTGACTCCACTCCATATCTTTGTCTTTCTCTAACCCACTTGTTCGTACAGAAGAAGAGAGATGAAGACGATATTCTGGATCCGCCTGTGGAACCGCGCCACCGTCTAAAAAGTTACACGTTTAAACACTTCCAAAATGCATTTATCGTTAAGTCAATTGGTTTAAAAGAAAACAAATGCGATCACTTTCATGTAGTCAATAAAATAAAATAAAACAAAAAGGATTGTTCGAATTGAAACGAGAGTCTTAATCACAGGTCACCAAATATAACAAAATTCAATGAGGATGATTCGATTCATAAAAAAAAAAAAAAAAAAAAAAAAAAAAAAAAAAAAAAAAAATGATGAGGAAAAAAACAACATTTTAAAGTGTCAATTTGTTTTCGCCCGAGTTATCACAGATCACAACACTAAACGTTTTTACTCAATATTGCTGACCATCGCTCAAGATTGCCACAACTTGAATAAGACACGGACTGCGACACAGTGGGTAAAAATGAAATATTTCTGAAAAATGTGTTAAAATGTTGATTTGCAAGGCGAACTTGAGAGGCATTAAAATGAAAAATTCACCCATTGACAATGCTTATTGCTTTGACATACTATAACCACTATTTTTTTAGAAGGTTGAAGCATCTACAGGAAGAGAGGAATTCATCGTTTAATTTATTAATTATAATTTTTAATTCATAAATTCATAATTTAATTTCATCGCCGATGTCCGTTGGAAAAGAATGAAGTCGAATCTGGCTGGCAAGATGACTCGGTGAAACATTTTTTAGGTCCTGGCTCATGCAAGGAAACGAACGTCTGAAACAAAAAGAACCTATTTAATCGAGACATATCATAGAAAGGGTTTTTGGTGTAGAATCGGGCCACCGGGTCTGACAAGAACTCCATGAAACCTATTTTTGCAAATGATCCAGCGTGTTTTCTTGACCCGATTGAGTTGTTAAAAACCAGCAAGCACCAAGCTCGCATGAGCCCTGCGCTCGTCTATTGTGGGTTCATGAGTGGATTTTGAGACTTGTTGATGTTTTCAATGTGATTTTTACTCGATTTCACCCTAAAAACAAACCTCCATAACACTGCAGCAGTTGTGTAACATACCCATATTGGCTAACGTTATCAGGTATCTGGTATAAGACGTTCGAGCCAGACGTCTATTAGCGTTTACGATGTAATTTGAGGCAGGGTCCGAAATTTGTAGGCAGTATGATACATTTTACTAGTTATTTTTTTCCGTCAAACATATGTCAACCGCACCAGTCATAAGTCTGATAATAATCCCACTTAGCTATAGAGGCGTGATAGAGAGATTATGATAAGTTACAAGGCCTATCCCAAAGTGATACAGCATGGGCGATTCTTTGCTAATTTGTGGGTCTCTTTTAATTTTGAACCTTAAATCAAAAATTGTCATTAATTTTGGAGAAATTGGTTGCAAACGAAAGTGCAAGTGTTAGAGTGGCTTTCTGGACACGGATTTTCAAAACAACCACCCAGTTGAGAAATTTTTGCTTGTTACTGTCATGAGTCGGTTTCTTTATCGTGAAAATCCTTCGAAAAGAAACATTCATATTGATTGCTATGTTCAGATATAGCCACTCCAAAACACCTTTTACCCAAACCAATTTCAGATTTTACTAAAGTTCAAGGGTTTGTAAAAAGTGGCAAACAAATCAAGTCCGTTTGAAAATATCCATAAGAGATTTCCTTCGTGGCTGCGTAGCGAGCAATTCGGCAAAGTTGCAATTTGTTCATTTAAACCCATGAAAAAGATCGAAACATTGGGTGTTCGGTGAACACCTTCGCATTCGACCTTTTACATGGGTTTAATGGGACACAGTACAACGTTGCCAAATTGCACGCTACGCCACTAGCTGCCTACATAGAGTCCCAAAAACACGTCCCATAGTAAACCTCTCCATAGAGTTATAGCTCATTAAATAACGAACTGAAAACCACAGATCGGGTCAAGACTGGTGTCGATCAAAATTTATCAGATCATGCGCTAAAATACACTTACAGTTTATTTTTTATTATTTTTATTCTTTTATTTTACAATTTTACAATTAACAGATTTGAACGCATACAAATTTCAGACTTGTCAACTTACTATAGTCCATACAATTTTAAATTGATCATATCGATGATACATAGTAACATCCTCTTTTATTAATAATGAATAAATAAATACATACACGTGCGAAATAAATACATATAATGTACATAGTGCAAGCGTGTGACCAATCGAAATCTAGCTAGAGCCCATTGTTGTCCCGTCTGACTCTCATTCGATCCCATTGTGCGCTCGTTTTAGTGATTTTATAACTACCGTGTCATAGGCAATTGAAAAATGTCGAGCATGATCTTTCGATGGTCCTTTCGGTCGACCATTATCACGCCGCGCACCGCGTGCGTCGCGTCGGTCGCCGCCCGCCACCGCGCCGCACAAAGGGTCGAAAAATCGAACGACCTGACCATCAAAATTATAATCGACGTATATCGAGATAACTGACAAGCTATATTTTAACTATACATTTTACCTGTGAAAACGCGTTAGATCATGTGAGCTTTGCAAGAGGCTGTCAACTTTATTAAGTTTCTGAAGCAAAAAACTAAAGTTTTACATGTCCGAGAAAATCCATGGTACGATCCACTGAGCGCCGGGTCTCAGAGTCATTTTAAGAATCGTGTGGTGACTGACGAACGACCGATGGAACCAGAAGACAAAAAGGCAGAAGAGAAAGATGAGTGTTCCATCGAGTAGCGGGTGTGAGTATGGTTCGGTGAGAAGAGGGTGGAGGGGGCTGAGGGGGGGGGTGGAAACACGCGCTTTAATGGACGCTACATTTAAATCGGGTCCCGACTCCTCAACGAGATCCCGAGACGCGACGTCAGGTCGGTCGTTTCGGACAATATGCACTTTAGACGCACATTTTTCTCTTTCTCTCCCCCCCCATCCCCCCTCTCTCTCTCCCGTTCCCTCTCGGAGTGTGTGTAATGGATCAGTGTGACCTGTCTGATTGCAGGGTTGCCGCGTGGAAATATGGTTCATTTTTCAAAAAATTCCTCAGGAGCGACCCGAGACCTTCTCTATCTCTCGCATTACTCCATTAAAACACGTTTGCTGGACAAAGATATAGACAAGGGGATAAAACCTCCGTCCTATCCTTTTTTAACGTATACATTCATAGGGGGAATGAGAGAGTTTGAAGAAATTGTGGTGGCTGGTGGCACCGATGATTCTCTATCTCTCTCTTTTCCCCATTGAAGCACGTATAGAGCTCGTTTCAGAAGTGTAGGCGCACCTAAACCATGCTCTTTGGCGAATTTTCAACTTTCCTTCCAATCAAAATCGAACTTGCCTTTGACTTTATTCTTTGGCTTTTAAAGTGTTCCTCATTGAAAAGTGAACTCTCAATTTCATTTTCATTCATTTCTACTGAGTAATATCAGAAATTATGTTGACAAATTCCAAAGACTATCGGTCTAGGTCCACCTACACTTCTGAAACTACCTCCACTGGACATGGAACTTATGCTAGTTTATTACGGCCACTTCTTGATGGAGCAACAATATTAATACTTAGATGGAAACCTCCCATTATTTGTATTAGTGCCTAACACCATCATTACAATAGCGCATTGGAAAGCGAGTTATGAGTTTAGGAGTGGTTTTTATTAGTTTTTATTGCTACGAGTAATATATCGTTATTTTTGCATGTTTTTAAATCTAAATCGACCCTTAAATCACCTGTTGCCAAAGTGTGCAACATCCCTATGAGAAAAAGAAGCGTTGCCATAGGGCGTAGCAATGCACTCGTCTTTGTCTCTCTCTGTTCTCAACCTGTGGAATCATCGGTGAATAGAAAAATAGCATTGATTTTACGCAAAACGGCAGCCCTGATTGAGAGTCCCTAAAAATAAGGCCCTCTGGAGCTGGTCCTATTCCTATAAGTCTGGCAACTGTGAGTCGATGTGACTTGATTCGACTCGTGTTTGGCTGCTTCGGTCTCTCGAGTCGACCGACGGCGACGCTCTCCGTACTCCTCTCCTGATGAGTTAATTCATCTCGTTTTTTGTTTCAGGAATGCAAATACTCACCACGGGCGTGAGAGGGTGAGTTTAAGAGTGACACGGAGGAGGCGAGCGGGGATTTCTTTTTTTTTTTTCGTCAAGTTTTCGCTTTGATAATCGGTGGAGCTTTACAGCCGAATTTCTTTTAAGCGGTCGGTCACGAGCGGACTTTCGGATCCCAACCGACCGACCACATCACTCTCATCACCTATGCGTCACCTCTACCCCTTCCCTCTTATTATCACTCTCTTTCTCTCTCTCTCTCTCTCCCTCTCTTTCTCTCTCTTTCTCTCACACTCTTCCACTCTCTTCCTCTCTCCATCATTCTCTTATACCAGAGAGAACACACAACTAAATAACTTTTCCCTTACTCTTTTATATGGGTCACTCGAAACAAGATTGAATGGATCGTTTTGATTCAACGTGCGTTTGACGGTTGAAGGTTTATTCCTCGTGTTGTCGTTTGTTCGATGATGTCTTATATTAAAAAAAAAAAAAAAAAAAAAAAAAAAAAAAAAAAAAAAAAAAATTGTTGCCAACTTTTGTTGCATGAGAAAATAAATGTATGGTAAGGGAGAGGGGAGGGTAAGGAAAATGAATGAAGGAAAAAGGGCTTAGCCGTAGCCAGGAATTTGTCTTTCTCAGTCTTTGCCCGTTTGAATGCATGTGTTAGAAAAGGATAGAAACAGAGGCTGAAGTCACGTGACAGCCATTATGTCCATCCTTTCGAACACTTGCGTTCAAATGGGTTAAGTAAGAAAAAGACAATACCCTGGCGACGGCTATGAAAAGTGGTATTTGAGAAGTAAGGGTATGCTTCTCGTGTTCTAGATCGCACGAAATTTGATCCTGTCAGATTTGCTGACAGTGGACTGATCGGAGTTATCTCTAAGTCTTCGCGAATCAGCAAAACTTTAGACCCGAACCAGTGGCGAAGTGTGCAATTTGGCAACGTTGTATTGTGTCCATTTAAATCCATCTAAAAGATCGAATGCGAAGGTGTTCGCCGAATACCCAATAGTTCGATTTTTTTCATTGGTTTAAATGGTCAAGTTGCAATGTTGCCAAATTGCACGCTGTAGCGCCTCTGACCCGTACCACGTTTATCATATTGAAGAAGGGTGAGTCATGAGAGAAGGAATAAAGCAGACTAAAAGCAGAGTTTTGAAACCGTTTTTATAAGTCCACGACACCCTGAAAAGAAGGAGGAAAAAAGAGCACCCCAAAAAAAAGGTCTTGTTGATGGATTTCGTGGCACACTAAAAATTTTCTGAAAAACCGCAGCTTGATTCTACCCTCATGATTGGACAAAAGACTTACACATAGATTTCCCGGATAGGTTTAGTTTCTGACAGTAATGAAACTACTTGCATCTGTAGTCCATTCTTGATCGGAGTCACCGTTAAAGTATCAACATATACGCAAATTCCTTAGAGAGCAATTCAGAAACTATTTTTGACATTTTTTTGGTTTGTCTTGGACTTGAATCATCCTTCAGATTTATTTCGCAATTCAGAAACATATCTTAAGCCTGAACTTTTTGATATTTCTCGAGATTACTTAATTTTCCTGAGCGAGTGTCCAGTGTTTGATTTGTAGGTATAGAGAAAGAGTTGAAACTTGCGCTTTTTTGTTCTTTTTCGAGATATTTATTTTTCCTACGTCAATAACTAAGGGTATTTGACAATGCAACAGGAGTTACATTCAGCAGGTCAACATGAAAATAGTATGAAAATAATAAAATGGTAAATATTGAAAATAATTGAAACAGTTAGTGTAGAAATCGAAATTTAAATAGTATAAGCAAATCTAGTCAAGAAAATGAATATACTGGGGTCGGGTGTGCTTTTGAAATATGGATAAATGGTAGTATTTCAACGGTATAAAATTGTTCGTCATTTTGTCAAGAGAAAAACCCAAACAATTCTGATAGAATTACCATCCACAAGAATCTGATGAACGGAGACCCTGCTGCTTCCAAAAATCTAAGCATGGCTTATTTTCCCCTATGACAGACAAGTAAATTTGCAAAAAATAACGGTAAGTTCTATCAACATGCAACAATAAAACAAATTAACGAGAACAAACTGTGCAACAGATCCATGCTCAAAGCTCATTCTCCCCATGAACTGAAAGGATGTCCAAAATCTCTTGGGACAATCAAACTTCAATATCCACAGGACCATCTCACGACTGTAACATTGTAAAAATCCGACGTCCGCACGTTAGATATTAGACTCCTTGAATATCCTTTCATTACATACTAGGCCGCACGAGCAGAGTCACTCAAAGGCATACTCACGAGGTCCGGCAATATACATTATCCATTGATCGGGGGGCATACTACTCACTAAGGCGAGATATATAACCTTATTCATATTACTCGGAGGTCTGCGCATACATCAATGCGCAGTCAACACTTCATTGATTGCCAACAATATTTCATACTGATAAGTTACATTGTATAAACACCTCCGAAAAGTAATTAAAATATATTATCACGACCTCTATTGTTTCGCGGGCAACAATAGAGACAGTGTTCGCATTCTCTCGGGGAGTTTAACAGAAATCTCCCGCCAGGCTTTGATCAATCAACACGGTGTTTTATCTTCTGCCATATCTTCTGGTACAACTCCCCCCTCCCCCACCTCATCACCGCCACCCCTCTCTTCACCGCCATTCGTTCCGTGGCCGTTTGCTCGGCTTTAAACCCAAATCCTCCATAGTAATCCATACCCATTTGACAGCTTCACAAAATGGCTCAAACACACTTCGTCCTCTGAAACAATTTAGACCGTTCCAAATCGATAAGTCATAAACGTATACGGTAAACAAGATCAGGCCGTTTTGAGAGCCGAAAGATGTGTATCTCTTAGTGTGTTTTGTCAGTCAAGTTTCAAAGCTCGAAGAGTGAGCGAGCGGGAGATAACCGCAAAATAATTAAGCTATATCTGAAATTCATATTTGGCTTTTACCTGTTTGATCGGACGACCGTGTCAAATAAACAATGTAATCAAAGCATTATGATGCAGCCGGTAGCGTGCTATTATGAAAAGTTCAACGAGGTATACATACAGGTGCTTCGCCAGCAGTGACAGCTCATGCAATTTGGCAACCATGCTTATTTCCCATTTAAACCCATGCAAAAGTATCGATATATTGGGGGTGCAAGTGCATCTCCTCAAGATCGACTGTTTTACATACGTTTAAATAGAGCGATTACAATGTTGCACGAGCCGCCGCTGCTCGCCAACACTGCCACTGGTTGATCCAGGACTTCGTGTTTCTCTCTTTACGCCCATTTAACTCTTGCGAGCACAGGTCTTTTGGTACCAATGGGAGGGGGGGTGGCCCCCATACGACTTTCCACGGATGAAGTTTGATTAGTATGTGAGATGTCTACCTTTTACCGCCTTATATTACTGATCGCTCCTTCTCCCTCTTTCTCCGCTTACCCCCTTTTTTGGGTGACCCCCCAGTGAAAGACTCGGGTGACTTGAAATATGGCGACAGTTCCTAAGACCCCTCGGATATTTCAAGACACGCGCGACTTATCAGGGACGAATCACTTAAAAGCTCCTTCTTAGCGACAGTTCCTAAGACCCCTCGGATAGAAGGGTAATTTTCAAGTGAGAGAGAGAGGAGGAAAATACAGGGCGAAGGAAGAAAAGGAAAAGAAGAGAAGAACAAAAAATATAAAGAGAAGGACAAAAAATAGGAAAACAAGGACGAAGATGATAGAGCTCTCTCTGATGATTGACAGAAAAAGATGGATTTTGGAAGACATATTGACAAATTCGCAACAATTAAGGCACTAAAGAAAACGTTTTGAAAGAATAAGTAGGTCATTTTTGATTTAAAATTGACAAAAAAAATAAGTTAATTCATAAATTTTCTTTCGTTGGAGTATAATATGTTCTATGAAGCCTCGGGGTCACAGGCCAGTAAAGAGTGGGGTGGGGAGGGATGGGGTGGGTGGGGAAGGAAGGAAAGATGAGGGGGGGGCAGGTCTTTTTTGCGTTGGGGCGCATGCATGCCTAGTTACGTCACTGCCACCTCCCTTAGACACCAGTGTCACCAGAGGTATCGACTATCGAGGTGCCATTACGCAGCTGTTAATCACTGCTCTGGTGACTATTTACTCTGTGAATCATCCTTCCCAACATAGGAAGAGTAACGAAATTAAAATGGGAATCTCTCGTTATTAGTGCCCAACACCGCCATCACGGTCGCAAGTTTGAAAGTATTTTATGAGTTTAGGTAGTACCTAATAGGTACAGGTTTCGTAAGTTTTTAGTACTATACCATTGTTATGTTTGAAGGTTTGCACATCTATATCTACCCTTAAAATGTCTGTAGCACCAGTGCGCTTGAGCAACAACCAAATTTCCACTTATAATGTTACTAAAGCTTGTTCGTTTTTGCTTCATGGCATTTTGAATAAGCAATTTGGTCAATAAAATCTCCCTCAGCAAATCATTCATTTGAAATGGTGTGCCGAGGACTGAGAAGACTCGTCAAAAACAAAAACTATATTTAAAGTTTTTTTTTACTTTAAAAAAATTGGCTCATAAACTTTTAAAACTTTTCACCACAGAGATTTTTAAAACATTATAAAATTCCTACACCACCACGCTACTTCATTGCCCTTTTCCCGCCATGATATACGGTCCACCTAACCTCAAACTAAACTTTCAATATTTTCCTCATTCATTATCCGGGTAAAGTTTTCCGATAGATTTCCGTCACACGATTTCGCCGATCCAAGCGGATTCAAGGCATCGATCGGGCCACCACCACCACCGCCACCTCGCGGATTCCGTTAGTTTTAACGATCACTCAATTCTACATCCTCGGCGCAGGAATGAAAGTCACCGCCTCGGGTACTGGATCATTGAGCGCGGCGCGCGCCATCTGACGGCGGGCGCGGGGACACACAAAAGGTCTCTCGCAGTTCAATAAACTTGAGGAGCGGCCGAACTGAAAAACTGAATAATTATGGCTCAAAACAATAGACAGTTGAAGGAATAAACGCCGCGGTGAGCTTGGGCCGTCGCTATTTGCACCAGGGCAAAGCCAAAGTTATAAGCAAAGCGAGTTCCTTGTGCCAGGCGTGATCGCGCTCAAGGAGGGGTGAGGCTGAGAGAATAGGGGGGAGGGGGGATTGCGGTAAATCCAAAAAGACTTTACGGTGTATGCAATGATGATGACGATGTTCGTTTCTTTTTAAACTCTCCGGAGAGTGGAATCGTATTCGCTGGAATTGAGAGGGGACAGGACGGGGCCCGGCCCCGGCCGGGCTTTTGACCGCAAAGCGAATCCAATGAATGGAGACCGCAGAAAACAACTCTGGGGCTCCGCGCGATCCGTCGCTCGACGACTCAACGCCGCGGGTTCAACTTCGGGGGGACCCATGGCGAGCAGGGGGCCACATCCTCCCCCCTCAACTCTACCACCCCCTGCACAGCATCCTAGAAGCTCGCGAGAAAAAGTAAAGCTCCGGGCTTTTGGGGCCCGGCTCGCTGCTCGCAGCGGAGTGCCACGGAGACTCGCGCGATTGTGCACCCCACAGACTTCCTCTCGCTCGCCAGCTAATTACTAATTACCCAGTGAATAACTAATATACTTTATGAGATTACCATCGCCTATTAATAAGTTATCTCTTTCGCGCCCGTTTAAAGGAACGCTCCATGCACATATCAATGGCCACAGAAACGATACTGAAACAAAAACCGAGCCGAGCATCACTCACACAATCACACAACCACACACTTACACTTATGCGCGCGCAAAACAGTTTGTATGAGTGAGAGAGATCGATCTCCATGCGCCGAACATTTCTGGTCGCTTTTATGTTTGCGGACTAGCGTTATTGGTGTGTGCGGTGCTCGCGTGCGGATAAGAGAAAATTGTCTGTAAGGTATCTCTTTAAGGGAGAGAGAGAGAAAGAGAGAGAGAGAGAGAGTGAGAGAGAGAGAGAGAGAGAGAGAGAGAGAGAGAGAGAGAGAGAGAGAGAGAGAGAGAGAGAGAGAGAGAGAGAGAGGGAGAGAAGGAGTAGAAGGGACGGTAGGGGAGGGGGTAAAGAAAAAATGCATTGTGCCAACCGTCTAAATAATAATTAGTTCTATTCTTTTCGCCGATGAAATATGGTCATATTCCATTATTTCTATGGACGCGGTTGGATGATATGCTGAAACCATATTGTCTGTCCTTCTCTCGTCACTTACTGGTTAAGAAGAAGGATTTGTGGGGTCTTTGATGCAGATGGATGGTGATCTACGAGAATGAGAATGAGAGGACATCGCTGATGAGTGATGCCTCTCGGCTGATGCTCATCGCTGCAGGAAGGATTTTCTGAATTTTTGATCTCGCCAGTTTAGTTGAAACTCGAATTTTCTCGGGAATTGAGTCCGTTGATGGAAGTTTAGTTGGGAAGTGATCCGACACGGGTTCAACGAGTTTGGATCGGTCGTTGGTTTTAGGTTTTCACGGAGCGGAAAAACAGTTGAGGACATCGAAGGCATCAAACAGAAGAGTTGGTGAGGGAAAAGATGAGTGAAAGAATATGGGAATAGATCGAAATATACTGGCGGATCTAGGTAACTATCCTTCTCTCTCTTTTCCCGATAGAACACGCGTGTATGTTAGAAATACAACGATTTGGGGAAGTCACGTGATTTTTGCTCCCTTTTCTATCCTTTTCTAACAGATGCATTCAAATGGCCCAAAAGAATGAAGGACACTTTCTTGGATCTGATAGTGCCAAAATGCCGGTAAATCTGCGGTCTTGAGAAATCTTGACTTTGGCTCAAGGTGGCCAACAAGCTGCCTTGAAATTTCTCCTCGAGGTTTGCTTTTGAATAAATTACTGTGGATTTTTTTGGAGCTTCTCAGAATCGGAAAGTCAAGGTCGCGTCTCAAAGATCATTTTGAAAAAACCTTGAAACCACCTAAGTATTTAAATAGTCTTATACTCCTCGGTATTCAGTTTACCTATTTCATGAATTGAAGGCGCATCAGATTGTAATTTTTTTATTTTTTGGTTTTTGTTTCTACTTTATTTGATTTTATTTTCGGAAACTACGAATGTATTTACTGTCCGAATGAGCGAATATATTTTGACATCCTTGCCAATCCGAAGTGACAAAATTTGAGGCCAACAAATTTTGTCATCACGACCGGAGTTTTGAACCCATGACCTCCAGGTTAGTGGTCAGCTGCGCTATCCACTAGACCGCGGATGCCGGTTGATTAGCTTTTACTGTCAGTAAATAGTTGAAATATTCTGACGCGAATCTACAAGAAAAAGCAAGACTGATTTTGCTGATTTTGGCGTCTGCTAACAAGTATGGTAAATTTCACCATAGTATGGAAAATGCAAACTGTAGTAATTTAAGGTAACATGTTGGTACATTTTACTATATTCTGATGAAATTTACCATACTTGATAGTACACTCCAAAATCAGCTTTGCAGATGGTGAATTCTATCAGTCTTTTTTTTTTCCAAGTAGTTACGAAAACGAATATCCTTATTGGTTTGGTATTTAAAGGGTGAAGTTATCTTAAAAGTTCACAATTATTGAGCTTGAAAGAATCATAGCGCAAATAAAGCGCAAAAATGAGATCAGAAACTATAATACATATAGCTCACAGCACAGAGATGCCGCTTTATTGTGTACATTTAAAAATATTTTTCAATTTCCTGATGATTCCACCCGTTAACAAGCAGATTAAACAGTTTAGTTCAGTATATCACTTTGATGCACACAATTAATCGCATCTATAAACTTTTTTCAACCTATGCGAAAAAAAAAAAAAAAAAAAAAAAAAAAAAAATCGCGGATAGTTTGATAATCACAATATTCAATATTGATTCCACTGATTGAGAACAAATTACAGAGCAGAGCTTTTTCATGCACAAACAGTCAGACTCTGAATTAACATTTGTATAATCTTTTGATCCATCCATGAAATCATCGGTGAAATAAAATATTGCTATTTAATGTACTCAAAACGACAGATCTGGTGCAGCATAAGATGAGCCGCTAGAAAGTCACGGCGATATAAACTATAGAGCCGCGTTATAAATCATGCGAATGAGGCCCAGAACAGCGACGCTATATGCACAGCTCAGAGGAACCACACACGAGCGTGTTCATCGTTTTTTTTTTTTTTTTTTTTTTTTTTTAATTTTTTATTTATTTTTTGCTTTTATGAAATGCACTTGCATCTGGCATGTATATTGTACATACATATGAGCACACCATATTCGCCATTCACCAACCGTTCGACTCTATACACAACAATCGTGTAATCCCCGTCAAAGCGTCAAACTTCACCCATACACTGGCAGGCAGCCACGCGCGGGGCCCGCGGTTGACTGAAATCAATACCTCGTGGACCATTGTCATTCGGCTCCGCTTAACGCAATCGCATCGTCATTTGAGTTTGATTCCCTCCCGCTGAGGCCTGTTCAAACGCGTGGACGGACGATGAAAAAGAAAAAAAAAGTGTTACTTGTTAGGAGACTAATTTTCATGAACGCGTGCGACCCATTTCCACGAGAATGCTTTTCGACATTGCGACTCGTCAAAAGTTATCTGAAGAGATGACTAACGTCACAAAATGTTCATGAAAGTGTGCATGATATGAGAGTTTTGTTTCTGTTGCGGAATAGGCAGTTTAAGTAGCGTTAGTTCAAATAGACCAATCAGATGGTAATTCAACCGGCAGGAGATTTGATTTAACAAATCAGATACTGGTTCAATCAGCGGGAAATTTAAATGGACCGATCAGTTGGTGAATCAACCGGTGGGAGATTTGATTTAACAAATCAGATACTGGTTCAATCAGGAATAGGCAGTTTAAGTATAGCGTTAGTTCAAATCGACCAATCAGATGGTAATTCAACCGGCAAGAGATTTGATTTGACAAATCAGATACTGGTTCAATCAGCGGGAAATTTAAATGGACCGATCAGTTGGTGAATCAACCGGTGGGAGATTTAAATTAACCAGTAGGACACTGGTTTAATCAGATCGGCGAGGAATTTAAATGGACCCATCAGATGCCGGTTCAACTTGCAGGAGATTTGAATTGACAGATCAGATGTTGGTTCAATCTGCGGGACTTTAAATAGACCAATCAGACGGTGAACCAACAGGCAGGGGATTTGTGTGATTGGTCCGTTCTAGGGTCGACTTTTTTATTTTGTTTTGGAACAAAAATAAATAAATAAAAAAATTGAACACTTCAACCCGAGATTTGTAGGAATTTTTTTGGCATTTTGCCTTCCCTAAGCTTTTGAAAGGTGACTCCCCCCCCTTCCAGAAAAAACTCGGAAACTACGGCCATACCAACAATACCCAATTTTCAACGAAATGGGGTTACAGAATACAAAAGCGTCAGGGAGCTCAAAGTAATATGATGTTAAAGAACCTAAGTAGAACCGGTTCAATATGCGATTCTCTTTAAAATTCGGGTTTTTGGGTTCCGGCTCCGGCTCTCTGACGTAACCGAAGATCAGGGGCGTCTTTTCGGGTTCGGCTTGGGGGGGGGGGGGCAAAAATGTGATGACCCTTTTTTTCTTTTTTTTTCTTTTTTTTTCTCATCAATATTATTTTAGACACTCTACAGCCCTGCATGTCCTATATTTAGGCCCTAAATGCCAACAAAACTCGTTAATGACCACAAAATTTTAGTTTGAAACTTTTTTCTTCTCTCTCTCTAAAAAAAAAAAAAAAGAGAGAGAGAGGTCATCACTTTTTCACTTTTGGCCGACCCTTGGGGACGAGGGCAGTTGCCCCCTGCCCCCCCCCCCTCGCAAATGACGCTACTGCCGAAGATCCTAGCTCCGGTTTGAGTTCCGGTTCCGTCAAAAAGAAGGGTTCTCCCCGTTCTCGAGATCTGGTTCGCATCCCTAGCCCTGGTGAGGGATTCAACCCCTGCCCTAGGGTGATTCTTATTTTTCAAAAATGAGTATTTTTTGTGCGAACGGTGGATTTTTTGTTCTTTGTGGTCTAAAAAATTGACCCATGACAAGCATTTTGAAAAAAATTGACTCTAAGTGGCCCCTCATCGGCAAAAAGGGCGTAAGTACCAAATATGAATTTTTGGGTGTTTTAATAGTCATTATGGTGTAAAATAGCCACTGTTGAATCTTTTAGGGCTGAAATTTTCATTATTTTTGGCTTATCTTCAGTCCTAATGCCACAAAAGTCCATTTTAAGATATGCGTAAAATGCTCTCGCCGCGCTTTAGTCCAGGCAATGGGTGATTATTGAAAGAACAAATTCCCATCAAAGGTTTTTTAGGCTTAATCGCTTCGTCTTGGTGTCAGTAATGACCACCTAAAAGTCCCCATGCCTAGGTGCTGGGCTAAATTCAGGGGAGGGGGGGGGGAGGGCCCCAAAATCGATTATTTCGATATATATCGAAAACGATGCAAGGTATCAAAAAAAGTGTGTTTTTTGTTTCTGAGGTAATTTCCAACAAGAAAGGTCCTCTGTGTTTTTACGCTCTGACGACGTGTAAGCTCTCAAAAACACGATTTAAGTTTTCGGCGATTTTCAGGAAAATTGATACTACCCCGTACTATACTACCCCGTACTATACTACCGTGGCAACGCTCATTTAATACAATGTTGTTTTTAATGATTTCGATCGCCTTACCGTAGCATGCCGTAGCAGCTAAAAAGCTGTATTTTGTGATAAAAGCTCAAAAGGCTTGTCTGAATCACGTTTTAAGGAAATTTGGACTCAAAATATGAAATTAGCAACCTAAAAAACCCCCGGATACCTAATGGGTCTGTTGCAAACTTTTGCTACAGTGGTAAAAAGTGTTAATTCCAATGTAAAAACGCCTGAAAAGTCCGTTGGTGGCATCATAAAGTCATGAAATACAATATTAAACTCACAAGAGGCGTTTATTGAAATCCAAGATGGCGGCAAAATATCGAGGAATCTGAATGTATGCACCGTGATCATCCAAAGGATTGCCAACTTTGACAACCTCACTGGAGGTAGAGGTTATGTGTTTGTTTACGGTGTGATTGGTTGTGATGGATATTGTATGAGGTTGGCTATCCTTGAATGTTCGTGGTCCATGCATGCATACATATTGCTCAATATTTTGCCGCCATCTTGGATTTCATTAAACGTCTCTTGTGACTTTATTATTGCATTTCATGGCTTTCTGATGCCACCATTGGACTTTTCAGGCGATTTTACAATAGATTGTACACTCTATAGCATTGTAGCAAAAGTTTGCAACAGACCCATTTTATAAAAATCGGAGCACTCTAAATGCTACGGTAAGGCGATCGAAATCATTAAAAACAACATTGTATTAAATGAGCGTTGCCACGGTAGTATAGTACGGGGTATTATCAATTTTCCTGAAAATCGCCGAAAACTTAAATCGTGTTTTTGAGAGCTTACACGTCGTCAGAGCGTAAAAACACAGAGGACCTTTCTTGTTGGAAATTACCTCAGAAACAAAAAACACACTTTTTTTGATACCTTGCATCGTTTTCGATATATATCGAAATAATCGATTTTGGGGCCCTCCCCCCCCCTCCCCTGAATTTAGCCCAGCACCTAGGCATGGGAACTTTTAGGTGGTCATTACTGACACCAAGACGAAGCGATTAAGCCTAAAAAACCTTTGATGGGAATTTGTTCTTTCAATAATCACCCATTGCCTGGACTAAAGCGCGGCGAGAGCATTTTACGCATATCTTAAAATGGACTTTTGTGGCATTTGTTCACGCCAAAGTTGCCATGGTTTCAATGAAGACTTAGGTTAGTTCTTCTAGAGTAAGAGTCGCGAGTTGGAGGCCTCCAAGAGTCGATCAAGTGAAGAAGTCTCATCAATTATTTAGTTGTTTTATTATAATTACAGTGCTAAGTTGCATACATGTTATGGATTTAAGAAGTTATATTGTGGTAATTAAGCTTTCCATTATTCACAAATACATAGAATTCAGTTGCCGTAAGTTGCTTTCATACGATTCCGTTTCGGTCATTATTCCTTCTTCGTAAACCTTACGAAACGTACTTTTGAGAAATATCAGAAAAAACAGCATTAGGACTGCAGATAAGCCAAACATAATGAAAATTTCAGTCCTTAAAGGTTCAACAGTGGCTATTTTACACCATAATTGACTATTAAAACACCCAAAAATTCATATTTGGTACTTACGCCCTTTTTGCCGATGAGGGGCCACTTAGAGTCAATTTTTTTCAAAATGCTTGTTATGGGTCAATTTTTTAGACCACAAAGAACAAAAAAATCCACCGTTCGCACAAAAAATACTCATTTTTGAAAAATAAGAATCACCCTACCCCGCCCCCCTCACCCATCACCCTTCCCTTTTCCCCCTTGACCCCCTACTCACTCTAATGACACTTTTGTAGGCTCAGAGGCAAATCTAGGCCCCAAATTTCCCTGATAAAAAAAGTTCCATGTACTATGACTTTCAAAAAGAAAATAAAGTCCTCGCATCGAAATTAGTATTGATAAATTTTTCTTTAATTTTCCATCATTTTAATTTTTTTGAGGCATAATGTCACAAGTGGCAACACTGCGAGACTCTGACTTATCTGGAAACCGTAAAATTTCTCAAATTGGACGAGAAATAAAATATTGAAAATGTCAACTCTGGATACTTTCTTTTGAAAGCCATAGTACTTTGTTCCAATTTTCCAAGTGGTGATTTCTATGTAAAACGCACTGAAATCAACGAAGAAAATTGGAACAGAGTCTATGAAGCTTTTCTACTAGGGTTCTATCTCGAGTTCGAGATCAAGAAGAGTAGAAAATCCCGGGTTCGAATCCCGACCGAGGGAGGTTACAAGATTTAACGATCTCGAATCTAAGGTAGTCATCTCGGAAGGTCGTGGATGTCATGATACCCTGTTCCTTTCAATGTGTCTATTAGCGGCTGTAGATTTTACGATATACAGAAGAATAAAACCAAATAAATCCGCAAAAGAAAAAGAAAAAGAAAAAAGAAATGAGTAGAAAATGTGTCTTACAGTTATTGCTTTTCGCGACTTTGAATTTTTTTTATTTTTTTTTTTTTTTTTTTTTTTTTTTTTTACGATTAGAGGTTAAATACTCGGACATAATACTTTGTTCCAATTTTCCAAGTTTTCTCCTAAGGTTCTCTCTCGAGTCAGAGATCAAGAAGAGTAGAAAATCCCGGGTTCGAATCCCGACCGAGGGAGGTTACAAGATTTAACGATCTCGAATCTAAGGTAGTCATCTCGGAAGGTCGTGGATGTCATGATACCCTGTTCCTTTCAATGTGTCTATTAGCGGCTGTAGATTTTACGATATACAGAAGAATAAAACCAAATAAATCCGCAAAAGAAAAAGGAAAAGAAAAAATAAATGAGTAGAAAATGTGTCTTACAGTTATTGTTTTTCGCGACTTTGAATTTTTTTTATTTTTTTTTTTTTTTTTTTTTTTTACGATTAGAGGTTAAATACTCGGACATAATACTTTGTTCCAATTTTCCAAGTTTTCTCCTAAGGTTCTCTCTCGAGTCAGAGATCAAGAAGAGTAGAAAATCCCGGGTTCGAATCCCGACCGAGGGAGGTTACAAGATTTAACGATCTCGAATCTAAGGTAGTCATCTCGGAAGGTCCTGGATGTCATGATACCCTGTTCCTTTCAATGTGTCTATTAGCGGCTGTAGATTTTACGATATACAGAAGAATAAAACCAAATAAATCCGCAAAAGAAAAAGGAAAAGAAAAAATAAATGAGTAGAAAATGTGTCTTACAGTTATTGTTTTTCGCGACTTTAAATTTTTATAATTTTTTTTTTTTTTTTTTTTTTTTTTTTTTTTTTTTTTTTTTTTTTTTTTTTACGATTAGAGGTTAAATACTCGGACATGGACAGGAGCGCAGATTTTCGTTAAGAACAACGCAAAACGGCAGCACTGGGCTCTGCCGCGCCGCCGCGCGCCGCTCCACTCCGCACGCTGCACGAGAACTATCACCGTCCCGACGCGAACGCGACGAACGCAGAGATCGAAGACGGACGATCATTGACGCGCGCGCTCGACGCTTTTGTTCTTAGGGCCGCGGCCGGGCCGTCTCGCGCATCAGGTCGGGTCGTCGATAGGTAATTATATATACACGGTGCCGCGCGGTGCGGTCGGCGGTGGAGCCCGCTCGCTCGCACCACACATATTCGCTTTATCACATAAATAATAGGAACGGACACGTGGAGCGCAAATTGAAATTCACACTACAGAGAAATTAAGCATATACAGTACACGCTTCCACTCATATCACTCACACACACACTGTGAGAAAGAAAAATAGATATAGCATGAGTGAATGAAAGAGAGAGGGAGGGGAGAGAGAGAGCGAGAGAGAGAGAGCGAGAGAGAGAGAGAGAGCGAGAGAGAGAGAGAGAGAGAGAGAGAGAGAGAGAGAGAGAGAGAGAGAGAGAAAGAAAGAGAGAAAGAGAGAGAGACTTGACTCGACTTTTCATGGGTTCATCCAATTTAACAGGACTTTAAATTCACGACCAACCGCCGTGCTATTCACGAATGTACGGTCGAGAGTGTATGGCCGTATATGCTGTCTGATGAACCCACCCTGACACTATGCACCATACGCTATGTTTTATATGATGAGGCTTGTAGGATCAAAACCAGCAACATCCATTTTTCAAGCGAAGTGGAGTTAGAGGTGAATCCAGGCCTGAAGTTAAAAATTCGACAAATTCAGAGGATCTCAACTCTTTCATGCCTGGTGTACATTTCAGTGTACTTACATCTGAAACATAGAATTTTATGGAGAAAAGGAAAATATGACATGCATATAGTAAGAAAAAAATGTTGCCCAGATCAGCTTTGATGGTCAAAATAAGTTTGGGGGGAAAAAAATCTTGATAATGGAATGGTGACATACCTATACTTATTGTTCCTCAACTCTGGATACTACGACCCAAATTTAGGGCCATTCCGTTACGTGTTAGAGCGTTTAATTTCAAAAAATAAAGTATCGAAATTGCAAAACTTTGGTTTCTTTTAGGTCACAGATAAACCTTGAAAATATTCAATTATTTGAGAATAAACAGCGGTGTAATTTGAAATCAGCACCCCAAATTTGAATGAGAAGTTAAGCGTCCGTCAACACCTGAACATGGGTGGATCCAGCAATTTAGTAACCATGAATTCATTCTATTTATATTTATGAAAAACAATCGATTCTTGGGGGGGGGGGGGGCATGGCCTTTTCACTAATCGATTGTTTCTCATGCATTCAAATGAAAATAATATACAGTTGCCGAATTACTGGATCCGTCATTGCACCTAAAGCTCCAGACGCGTTCGAAGCCCCGCGCGGTTCGCCCCTTCAATAACGCAAATCCTCAAATGAAACCGAATTTGAGTGGAGGGGGGGGGGGGGGGGTTGTTCGCGTTCAACTTAGCGGAGAAGTGGGTAGGTAGCAGTGCCGTAGCGTGTAATTGGTCAACGTTGCAGTTCGTCCATTTAAACCCATGAAAAAGATCGAAGTATTGAGTGTTCGGTGAACACCTTCACATTTGACCTATTACATGAGCTTATATGGAAACAGTGCAACATTCCTAGATCGCACGCTACTCCACTGGTAGGTAGGTAGGTTTTTTGTACGGGACTCGTCGATTAATATGATTTCACACCTTACTCAAAAACCATTAACCGCGGTACCCTAGGTTGCGTCCAATTCTTTAACCATCAAGACGAGATTCTATGAGGTTTGCGGATTATCGTCTTATCATTAATTTTTAGCATTGATACGACATTTGCAGGCCATCAGTCTCGTTCAAATAGTTTGATCAAAGAGAGTTATCAGTATTCAGTGGACCCAAAGAGCACGCATTCGTCATCAAAAACAGGGTGTCTTTAACGGACTATATCAATTAAAATGTATATTTGATCTACCTGGTAAACCATTCTGTAACGGATTTTGACAACGCAATTTTTTAATTCTTGATGCCGGCCCAATGATTTAGCGATTAAATTTTGTCTAAATTCATGTTTATTTATATCCAGCTCTCCTCCTTCAGAGCCTCTGTTTACAATTTCCATATCACGATTGGGTCTATTTGCAATTTCAGTTTTTTTTTATTCAGAATAATTGCGACTGTAAATTATGAATGCTTAAAAAATAAGATCCCTTGAGCGCCTTCAATGTATTGTGTATGCAAAATCAGCACCGCTGTGTAGGAACATTTAACTACCTACTTAAATTGAGCGAGCTATCATTGATTTGTCTTCATAATCTGGTCGTAAAAAGGGTGGACGAATTTGTGCAATATTACACATGGTGAACGAATGGGTTCAAGGGAGGAGGGCAGGGTGGTATCATGTATCAATCAAGCGAAAAGTTGCGATTTCCTGCATAAAAATTGCGGGGTTCAAAGAGGATGAGGGTAACACTGACACTGGACGCCTCCCCATCCCTCTGACAGAGTCACCTGACTTATTAGTGATGCTTGAAAAATAATAATCCCTCGAGCGCCTTCAATATATTGTGTATGCAAAAACAACACCGTAGTGTAGGGATATTTAACTACCTGTTTGATTTGAGTGAGTGAACATTGATTTGTCTTCATTACCTGGTCGTTAAAAGGTTGAAGAATTTGTACAAACACACGATGAACTAGGTGGCTCAAGAGGGGGGGGGGGGTATTGAATAAGCGAAACATTGATATCCTGCTCATAAAAACTCTGGGGTCCAAAGAGGAGGGTAACACCGGCGCGGCACCGGACCCCTCCTCATCTCTCCGCCAGAGTCACCTAACTCTCCGGATCAACGGAAGCCCGTAAACTTTTTGTGAATTTTCTTCTTTCTTTCTTTTTTTTCCAATTTCCCTTAAACACATCCATGTTTAGTCGAGTGTTTGATCGAATCCCGTTTTGAACCAACGCAAAGACCTTTTGACGATGCTTGTTTTATTTTCGATCGGTTTCACGGCGAATTCGCACTGACGATGTCAGTCTGACGGCTCTAAAGTTTCTGTTGCTGTGCACGGCGCCACCTGCCAGATCGTAGACCAACACATCTCTCCTATCTCCTCTCTTTTCTTCTGTGCCCCCCCCCCCCTTTATTCCACTCCTCTCCTGTCTTCATCAATTTTACCCCCCCTTCCCCCTTTGTCATTCGCCGGACCCATTATCCGCCACTCACCTCTTGCCGCGCGGTATCGCGAGTCGCGGCCGAAACGCGACGCGTCTTTATTTCCATTGAGCTCGACCACGGTTGCTAACTGTGTTGCCAGATTTCAGGTTAAATTTCAGGTGGTTGGAGCCGTTAAGCGTGTAACTAACCCTTTATGGACCAAGTTCGAGTATACTCGTTTTTCTCCTCTAGTCTATTTCACATGGTTTTAGCTTCCATTTTGGATAAACGCGATTATCGATGAAACACTTACAAGATAAGTTTTCTTCGGGCGCCTTCAATTCTTTTTATAGGCAATTCCAACTCTTCCGAGTACGAATAGTTAACTACCTTCCCTACATGAACGGAGGAGTGGCGTTCTTTTGAACTTACCTGGTCCTTAGAGGCCGGGTTAATAGCATTTTTCAATTCATCGATGATTGCACCGATTGAGAAAAGATTACGCAATTCAGTTCACTGTACGGCTGTAATGCAGGAATAAAAATCTGATCTGTAGTCTTTTCTCAATCGGTGCAATCACCATTAAATTATTAAAATATCCGCAAGTTTCTTAAAAGTCATTGACGACTCCATCGGTTGAGGAGAGAAGATAACTGGCACGACTAGTTTAGTGCAGGACAGTTATACACTGAACTGAACTGTGTAATCTTTTCTCAACCGGTGGAATCATTGGTCAATTGAAAAATGATACCATATTTGGTGGTGGTAGCCACCAGGCCAATCCAATTAAATGTACGCAAAACGGCAGCTCTGGAGAGAAATGAGTTTCACCTTCCGGAAATTCAAAAATGACATCTCCGTATTATTTCGCGAACACAAGGAAAAATTATGACCGTATTACTTTTTTTTCAAAATTTACGGGATCTGTGATGATTCCATGTTCTCTGAAAAAAATGCTCTTAACTTTTTCATTTGAATAAAAGTCTGTTGGCAACTGGTCCGTGAAAAGATAATTTCTAGTGCCATAACAGCTATCGTGACTGCAATTAAGTATGATTTTACTGTTTTTTACTCAGTTCTAAGAACATGCTTGGCAGTGTTTTCTTCAAAATCTGGCGAAGTTATTTTTAAATCCAACTACGGGTAAAGATCGGGCGTCCTTTTTTCCAGTGCGCGTCACAAATTCATATTTTCCAATTTTTCTCAGGCTGAATACTCCTACATACAGCCTTGTTGCAAGAAAATTTGGTGCATTCAGCCTTCTCTACTGTCAAACTTGCAGCTTTTTCTCAAATTTTCAATAGTCAGGGGTAGTTCAATTTTCTCAGTGCGTTTTTATAACCTGATGGATTGCAGAATGCTATTAAAGGTCCGAAAACCGACCACACTGGGTTTTTCTTGGACAATCTCTTCTAAAGTTTGTCTCCTATTCGAGCCTGAGTAAAATTATCGATTCATTAAGAGCTTCAAAGGAGCCAACAATAAGTAAAGATATCAATAGAGAGAACAGCACTTTGCCAATACGTTGTATTTCACGGACCTCACCATTCATTATCTCCTGGGTGAAAGCCGTAAATATGACCCGACAACGCTGGCCGCTGCCAAAGCTCCTCTGTTCCACAACAAACGAGACAATAGCTGCGTTAATTAATCGATACCTGGAGACCGCTAATTAACATCTGTTTCGAATTAGATTTGAAATTGTCGAAATGCATACCTCTATCGGTTGAGGCGTGGTGTGTCCGGAAGAGACGGTCCTCGAAACAGTAGGTGTGATCTCCGTGAGTAAACGACGTTGTGGTTTGAATCTAGTTTCTTTCGGAAGAGCGCGACCCATGTTTTTCGGGATCTTTCTTCTACATAGACAACCTCAATTATACACACCTCACAGAGGGTTGAAAAAAAAAAGTCACGAAATCATTATTTCAATGAACGAGAATCAAGATCAATGCAGAGGCGTCTCATCGTTCAATGTGGCAACAACGGATTCTTTACATTTAAACCTACGTAAAATAATCGATCTTGAGAGGATTCATTGAATTCCTACCGAATCGATACTTGTGTATAGGTTCAAATGGCAAAAAAAATGGTTGCCAAGTAGCTCGAGTCACCACTGGCAATACTGGCATACTGAGATCATGAACAATAAATGGAAAAGTAATTTTGAAACACTAGTTTTTTTTTGTTTTTTTTTTCATTTCACAGCTTAGAATGAATCAAACTATTCGGTTTCTGCAAGGAAATATTGACGGTGGAATGTTTCAGGCGCGGGCGACAGTAATTTTTCTTTCGCCTCTAAAGGTCCATTTTTCGACCTAGTGTGCGCCGAGAGGAACTTTTCTTCGCCGTCTTCAAGCGATCCAATGCCTCCAGCTTTCCGTTTATTTTCTTTGCGTCACCCGCCCCTCCGATCACTCACCCACCGCGCTAACACCTTGCTTTATCGATATATTTTTTTATAAACAAAAGATTGCTGAATGTGTCTTGATACCCGCAACGATCTTATTCTTACGAGCGTGCTTCATGTTAATGGGGCAGTTGCCGGAAAACAAAAATCAATTCCATCTTCTCAAGCGTGCAATCTGACAAAGTTGTTGTTTGTTAATTTGAGCGCGAAACTATACGTCAGTGGTGAACACCCTCGCATTCGACTTTTTGCATGAGTTTAACCATTTGTTGCCCAGAGGTACTTCTCAGTCTTGTTTAATTTTCGGACTGCTATGGGTAATAAAGTTGCGGATTTCTAATGTAAATTGATGTGTGTATTGATTTTTTGCATTTTTCATTAAATTCCGTGTGAAATTGGTGGTACCGACGGTCAACAAAGGGTTACAATTTGATTGGACATAATATACGATTCCTGATTGATAGCTCTACCTCTAATCTCCTATGGGAGTCTACAAGACTCAATTTTAAACTGTTCATAGAGCAATATTTCAAAAGCTGGAACTATTTCGATGGACTGTTAGGTCTGTTCAAAATTCAGAACATTTAAGATTGGCTATTCCAGCAGTTTTATGCTCTGCGATATCCAACTGGATATATTTCAAGTTTCGAGTAGATTTGACAACCATTTGTGACTTGTGCCTCCACCAATCACCGTTTCTCATTCTAATCCACATTCCATTCAAAACCCTTCATTTCAAAACGGAAAAAAAAGACTGGTGAAAACCACTGAGTACCTCATTTTGGACCCTGCCTCAAAGTATGGTAAATGCTACCAGACATCTAGTTAACCTTGTCAGATGTCTGATAACGTAAGTCAAGTGTCTGGTTTAATTCACTATACTTTGAGGCATGCCAAAATCAGGCTGGCAGGATGGTATTTTTTACGAGTCTTTTTTTTTTCCCAAAAAGGATCACCGGGCAGGAATTAAAAACATGTCTACCCCTTTGGCCGCCTTTAGGCGTCACAAGGGTAAACAAAAAGTCAACCCCCTCAATGGAAGCCTAACACCCAACTTCTGAAAAACACATTTTAAAGGGGGAACTTTAAAAAGGTTGTAAAGCTATAACTGTGGTCATTCCTGCTTTATGTCACACGCTCATGATCGTAAGCTCTGATGAGGCCTGAATCAACTTTGAACTTTACTGATCTGAGTCGCGAACGCGCGAGGGCGTATGAAACAATGATCGTTACCGAAGGGACTGATGAGGAGGGGGGGGGGTGGAGAGGGGAGGGAGGGGAGGGAGAGGAGAGGAGGAGTTTGATGAGAACTTCTCAAAGTTCGAAAGTTGAGTACGCGGTCACGCGCAAAAGGGGCGATACATTTCGAAATTGAGG